>OX579662.1:14496047-15037826 GCA_951230895.1 Carpatolechia fugitivella | reverse complement strand
CTAAACCGCGGCAAATTCAAATGCGCAAACATCCCCCCCGGCGTTGAAAGCTCCGACTTTCAACAATCTTCAACTGGAAGAGGGCAAATCTTGCTAAAAGCTCTGCGGATGATGCCAGTAGACGTCTTAATATCTGCCACACGGTTGACACCATCTTGACCAGGAATGACTGCGGTAATACGACCCATCTTCCACTTCAAAGGCGGCGTATTGTCCTCCTTCACCACCACCATGGTGTCTACTGACAAAGGGCTGTTTGCAACACGCCATTTGGTACGTAACTGCAACTCTCCGACATATTCTTTATTCCATCGCGTCCAAAAGTTCTGTCGAAACTGTTCGATGCGCTGGTAACGATTCAGAAGATTTGCATTTGTGTCCTGGTATGTAGGAGAAGGTAAAGTCGTCAGCGGTCTTCCTACCAAAAAATGGCCTGGCGTCAAGGGCTGGAGATCATCAGGGCTTGATGATAACGGAGTCAAAGGGCGTGAATTTAGCACGGCTTCAATTTGGACGAGTACAGTGTTTAAGTCTTCGTAAGTTAAATGACAATTTCCCAGCACTCTAACTAAATGATGCTTGACACATTTGACACCCGCCTCCCAAATGCCACCAAAATGTGGAACGTAAGGTGGTGTAAAGTGGAAATGTATACCTTCATTGGACACGTTCTCAGATAAAGAGCTACCTTGAGTTTTTAGAAATTTAGAAAGACCATTGCATGCACCCACAAAAGCAGTGCCATTATCTGAAAAGATATTTAAAGGTTTGCCTCGTCGAGCTATAAAACGACGTAAGGCAGATAAGAAACAGTTGCTAGTTAAGTCACCCACCAGTTCGATATGTACAGCTTTAGTTGTGAAACATACGAAAAGTGCAATATACACTTTAACTTGTTTAGAGCCACGACCCTGTCTGCTAAGAGCGAGTAAAGGGCCAGCATAATCAATCCCAGTATTCTCGAACGGGTAACCACCAGATTGCAAACGATGTTTAGGTAAATTTCCCATGATTGGTGCGACAGTCTGACCTTTGATCCTGCTACACTTAACGCAGTTACGATAACACGCACGAGCCAAATTCCTACCACCGATGGGCCAAAAATGTTCCCTAATTGATGCTAGTAACAGCTGCGGTCCTGCATGCAGCAGTTTTTCATGGTGTTTCCTAAATAATAACTTCATACATGTGTGTTTGCTATTAAGAAGTATCGGATGCTTTTTATCGAAATCAAAATCAGAGTTACTTAACCGACCTCCCACTCTCATCAACCCATCAGAATCGATGAACGGATTAAATTTTAACAGTGGGCTCTTGTTAGGCAATCTACCTTTATCGAGTAGAATTCGATATTCTGGAAAAGATTCCATCTGAGCCTGTTTAACAATAACTACGGAAGCCTGTTCTAATTCGGATGTGCTCAAACATGAAGAATTTTTCGTTTGTGATCTGCAATTATTTATAAAACGAAGTACGTAAGCTACCGTACGAATTAGTCGTGTTAATTTAGAAAAGCGATTAAAATCGACAAGGTTAGGATTATTTGACTGAGTATTCAGTAATGTAACTTCAGGACGAAGTTCAGGCAAATCATCAGAACCACCTAAATTTGGAGGATAGCCTGACTCATCATCTTTTAGAAAGTCTGGCCCTTCCCACCATTGTACGAGAGAATGCATCGACGAAACATCCACACCGCGAGAATTTCTCACGAAGGGTTGCAGTTTCGATGGATGCATCTTCAACTAACCAAGAACAATGGTGGAATCAGTCCAAAAGACAAAACGTCCTATTTTTAATCTTAATGCCTTTACTATTTTCTCATACAGCCGTGAACCAGTCAACGCACCGCACAATTCAAGCCGCGGAATGGTAGTCGCAGAAAGGCGCGCTACACGACTTTTAGCCATAAGTAATTTTACTGTAATCTGCCCGTTGTCGTGGATGCTCCTAACGTAGGCACAAGCACCGTACGCTTTCTGAGATGCGTCTGAGAAAATGTGGACCTCGATGAGTTTTGTAGAATCACAAGTAACACGACGCGGAATTTTAATTTCATTCAGTCTTGGCAGTGATCTGAGTATGTCCTCTAGCTGCTGCCTCATGTCAGATGGAACGCATTCATCCCACGTCAGCTTATGTAACCATAATTGTTGCAACATCATTTTGAAAACTATCACACAAGGTGAAAGTAATCCTAGAGGATCGAAGACCCTAGAAATGACTGACAAGACCGAGCGCTTTGTGAATTCTTGAGGCACCTCAATACTATTTGAAAAGTGCAACTCATCGCTCTGTGGAAGCCAACCAAGACCTAAAGTTTTACATGGTTCATTGGCACCAATATTGAGATCCAGAGATGAGTGCTCTTCATGATCAGACAGTAATGAAGGTTCATTAGACTTCCATTTTCTCAGAGGCATGCACGCTGAGGCGAGAGCCTCAGTCACATCGTGACGTAGTTTATGACCTGCTTCGATAGAATCAACGCCCGTTAAGAGGTCATCAACGTAGAAGTCGTTGATAATGACTGCGGATGTCTTCTCATCCTTACAGTCCAGGCCTAATTGCTTTAGACAACGAATAGCTAAAAAGGGCGCGCTCGCAGTGCCGTACGTGACTGTATTTAATTGGTAGATCTTTAACGGGGCTGTTGGATCTTCGCGCCATAATATTTGCTGCAGATAACGATCATCAGCATGCACCGCCACCTGGCGATACATTTTCTCCACATCAGCTGCTAAAATGTACTTATGCTGCCTGAAACGTAAAAGTATGGACAATAAATCACTCTGGATAGTCGGCCCCACCATTTGAATATTATTTAATGATTGTCTTGAAGAAGTGGGGCAGCTAGCATTAAATACTACCCTTAATTTTGTGGTAGTGCTGCTCTCCCGCAGGACACCATGGTGAGGAATGAAATGGGCGGACTTTTCAGATGATTTACACTCCGTCATGTGGCCTAGTGACTCATATTCTGCCATAAAATCACAATAGCGTCGCTTAAGATCGTCATTATTCTGTAGCCTACGTTCCATTGATAAAAAACATTTCTGTGCCTTATCAAAAGAATCTCCTAAGACATGAGCCGGCTCCTTTAAAGGAATCCTAACATTAAATCGCCCGTCTTCTAAACGACTGAAATTTTTTACGAAGTGCTCCTCACACTTCTTCTCTTCTTCAGAGTAACTGGATGCCTTCATGTCTACCTCTTCTAGCTCCCAAAAACGAGACAAGCGATTGTCAATATCATCATTTGAATTAGAGGCTACTTGGATAAAATTGCACTTAATATGATGAGATTTATTAAATGAACGGTCGTATACAGGACCTGAGATAATCCATCCTAATTTTGTCTCATATAAAATTGGCTTCCCTGGACCTAAGTGAACCTTTTGCGTCCCTAATAAATCCCAAAATAAATTGGCTCCAATAATCATGTCAATATCTGACGGAGTATTAAACTGAGGATCGCTCAAAGATATACCAGTAGGAATGTCAAATTCTGATGTGTCTATATGACGAGAAGGAATCTGATCAGTAATCGTGGGAAGAATAAAACAAGTTATTTTTGTTTCATATTTTTTGTTTGAAGAAAACAAATTACATTCACACATTTTCGCTACGTGAGAAAGTGAATTATTTACGCCTATTACAGACTTGTTAACTTGCTTTACAGGCAAGTTTAACTTCTTAAACAAGTTTTCTGTTATAATACACGACGTACTGCCACTATCGAGCACAGCACGCGCGACTCGGTCCTGCCCGGCGCCGTCCCGCACCCTGACGAGCGCGGTGGATAGCAGCACCTCGCGCCCGCTCTCGCCGCCGCCCGCGCTGCAGTCAGCGCTCACGCTGGCCGCCAGGGTCACGTTCAGGTTCTTGGAGGTGGAAGGTGATGACTCTGAGGATACAGCACCATGGCTGGGTAACGCATCACCTTCAGAATCTAATGAATAGCGTTTCTTCTCACTAGCAGCTACATGAATTAATGAATTATGTCTCTTCTTACAAATTTTACAACCACTTTTCTTACACTGGTTAGCATAATGTCCTTTTTTAAAGCAATTAAAGCATACCCTAATTTCTGGCAATAATTGCAAACGCTGTTCATTAGTGAGACATAAAAACTGTGGACAGTCGCGAAGCTTATGTTCACCGCTGCACTTTGGGCATGAAATGGTGTTCGATTGAGTAGTACAACTTGGCTGAGTATTAGTAACGGTGAGCATACTTTTAATTTTATTAGAATTGTTATAATGAACTCGATGAGGCTGATTAACGTTAGTATGCGTTAACTCTAACGTTTCAAGGAGATCTGCCCTACTACGCATAAAAGAAACAAACGTTTCTAAAGTAATCGTCTTAGTTTTATCTAGCTCAGACTTACGCTCTTCCCACTCACGATACGACTTGGTATCTAACTTACTAGTGGCTATGCAAATAAGAAGAGTGTCCCAGTGGTCTGTAGGCTCCTTAAGTGTTTCTAATGCTACTCGTATATTTTTATTTAAATCGTCAATTAATCGACGAATAGACGCAGACGATTCCTTTGTGATTGGGCTCATATTAAAAATAGCAGCAACGTGATTTTGAATTAAAAGTCGCTTATTATCAAACCTGTCACATAATAGATCCCATGCAACCTGGTAGTTAGCAGCTGAAAATTCAATCGACTTTATAACTAGCTTAGCACTTCCCTCTAACGATGACCGCAAGTAGTGGAACTTATTTATATCTGATATTTTACTGTCGTTATGTATGAGATTCGAAAAGGTGTCATGAAACTCTAACCAGTTCTCGTATGATCCACTGAATTTAGGCAACGCAATGGTGGGCAACTTAACAAAGTTATGAGCACGTACATTATCATTTTCAGATGAATCACTAGTTTCGGATAACACCACCTGAGAATGCAATGCAATAATATCCTGAGCTTTACCTATATTTTCGAAGTAAACAGATTCGAATTCTTCTCTCTCTTTTGTTTGTTTATCCAAATCTTCATCCTCATATTCAATTTTGGATTGTACGTCATCATACTGTTCAAACACTTTCATCATTTGATTTATACGTAATTGCAAACTATTTACCTGAGAACGATCCAAAGGTGTAACCAAACAAGCAATATATTTTTTGAAATTGGTCAAACGTCTCTTTAAACCACCACGCACCTTAACATAGTCTTTTCCACCAGTACCTGAATCCTCATTCTCTGATGTCATTTTTGGGAAGCGGTTATCAAACCTGGAATTCACAAATAAACAATATATTTAACAGTGTACTACACCTTAATTTTACAAAAACACACTACAATTTATATGTAAAAGGTTTACTTTAACCACACTCAATAAGTTAATTTCAACTGCTAACGAAAATAAATACGAGTACTAATTGCATGAAATAACACAATAACAGCAAAGTAATCGTACCTAAAACTTATCTAACGATTTTTAAGAGTTTAAAATGTCGTTATTCTATCCTTAACTTCACTTCAGTACTTAAAAAAATAGCTAAACAATCAATAAATTTCAATAAAAGCTTAACCAAACAGTAAACGTTTTAAACGTATGATTATAACTGAGTGAATACGTAGTAAACTCGCAAAGCAAAGATAACGGTACAAAAGACATCAACGCGCGACGTGGCGAGCGCCCAGTACATGTAGCTATGATTGCCTACGCCTAATAATTATGTAACTTGCTTGATACAATTATGCACTGATAACTGTTAACTGTAGTAGTGTAGAAATATAAGTAAAAATGGTACATACCTAAAATGATACTTATGTTACCTGATCCAAACTCTAATATTTTTACCTATAGGAAAAGGAATGCTGGGTGAAAATTAATACAAAAACACTGTTGACGATATATTCACTTCCTTTAAGCCCTTTTCTTAACTTCCGTGATAATATATCTCCTGGATTCCTTCTGGTTCCAATGTCTTTGTTCCCAACGACCTTTTATGTCCTTCAGAGGTAAATCCGTGATTTTCGTAATTAGTAGCAATTCCTCTTCTTCGATCTGGCTACTAAGGACCAATGATGACTTTTGGGGGTTTACAATGATGCAAAACACCTTTATAGTAAAAAATAGCTGGATTTAAAGAGGAAATCTACAAATTGCGACCGTACACACACAGAGGTCAAGTAAAGAAGAAAAAAGTATATCTATATCTAAGTACAGTGTCCGAGCCAGTATCGATCGCGATCGTTCAGCTAAACCGCGGCAAATTCAAATGCGCAAACATATAGTTTTTTTTTTTTCGTAGCTAACATAACATAACATTCCCTATCGCGGAGTATTCGATTCCGGGAGCTCACCAAATAAAAAAATAGAGCTAACGCACCCACCTCTTCAGGGTTAAAAGGTCCTCGATCCTCCCCTTGAATCATAATCGGATTTTATTAATGAACCAAATCTTTAAAATCTATTGATGATTCAAGAGCATCTCTGGGCGCGCCCTTCCGGCAAAACGGAGTCGCAAGTATAAAAACACTTGGAATTAGCTTGATTCGGGATTCGAGTTGTTTCAGTTTCATAGCTGAACTATGGAAAGGTATTGCTTTATATTAAGATTTTCGTTGTCAATCACACTTCACACTAATATTATAAATGTGAAAATATATTTGGATGTTAGATGTTTGGATGTTTGTTCCGCTTTCACGCCTAAACTACTGGACGGATTTGGATGAATTTTGGAATAGAGATAGTTTGTACCCTGGAATAACACATCGGATACTTTTTACCGGGATAAGTCGTATTCCCACGGGAAAATCCTACATAACGCGGACATAGCCCCGGGCGGACCGCTAGTATTATAAATGTGAAAATATATTTGAATGTTTATTCCACTTTCACGCCTAAACTACTTACTAAACGGATTTGGATGAAATTTGGATGGAGATAGTTTGTACTGGACTAACACATAGGATGGTTTTTACAGCGGGAAAAATCTTACAATCGCGAGCGTAGCCGTGGGCGGAAAGCAATGATAACGTCATAATTTACACCAAAAAAACAAGATAACGACCACGTGCGTGCGCAGATAATAAATCCATTTATTTATTATCGGTCCATGCGATACGAATATGATCAAAATCACTGTTAATAATCTCTGTTACTAATTTTAGACCGAAATCCTACCCCTCGCAACACAATATCTACCAATACCTAAAAACCAGAGATGCAATGATATCTGCATTACGATACCGATACGAACGACGAGTGCATCGTATAAACGTTTCCGATTATCCGATTATCTAATCTTTAGATTCTAGATTCGAGGAATCTTTCTTTTATGGTATGTAAATAAATTTATCGTAATGCAGGTGCAATAGGTCTTAAAAAAAAATTAAAGGGGGCGTTTTAATTGTTTTTTTAAATTACATACCATAAAAGAAAGAATGAATGTACAAATGTCAATAATTAATTTAACATTTTAATTTCTAGTTTTTTATATTTATTTTTATATATTTTGTTTTTATTGAGGATGTTTGGTTTAAGTTTATTTCTTGTTGGCGTAGTGGTGTGGCTCGGGCCGCTTCGTGTAGTCCTGTAGACGTACCGAGCCACTGAAGGCTTGAACATCTCGGTGGAGACGTTATGTATGAACTAGTAAAAATAACAACACGTTATTGGAGGAAGAAGAGGAAGGAGCCCAAACCGGCTTCAATTTTTTATCTTTATTTTCGTTGAATTTAATCTGAGAAACATTTTTAACCGACATTTTAAAAAGATTTTTCTTTTTTTTAGTTTGATTGTGATAACCTCGACCCGTGTGTTACATTGTTAGAACGGTAGAATATTCGGATACCTAGTCTGTCTGTAGGTGAGCTTATAAACCTTAAGTTTCTGTATGTAAATTTGCCTACACATTTCCCGAAAACTAGAAATCAGACTGCAATGAAATTAAGTAAGTATCATTAAACTCGGGGAACAATGAATGTTTCATCAAAATCGGTTCAGTAGTTTTCAAGATATGGACTGTTATTGAAGGTGGTTCTGATTCTTAAATTTATTCTTGTACCGGGTTGGAAATTTAGTTGAAATGGATTCGTATACCGGAGCTCAGCGCGCATTTTATGTAAGAGCTTATTATCAAAACAATAATTCGATAATAACAGCTCGCCGGCGCTTACATCGTGCGCAGTTCAACGTACGGGACATTTCTTTAACTCCCAGTGCGAATATCATTAGAAAATGGATTAAGTCGTAATGACGTCATTTGGACAACATATATTTTTGTAGTATACTTTCCATTCTATGTACTTTTTGCAAATAGTAATAAAATTATGAATTGATATATTTTATATATATCAGTTATGCACCGTTGTGAGAACGGGAAGTTTTTAAAATGAATATAATGTAAAGATTTTATGTAACGTATTTAATTTTATTTTATTTTTATTCCAAATTATATTTCTTCTTTTATTGTAATGTATTTTGTATATGTATGTTATTGTCTATGGGTGTATGCCTGAAATAAAGATTTATTATTATTATTTTTGGGTATAAACTGGCAACACCCTTTTTGGACACCCTGTATAATCTTAATTTAGATTTAATATGAAGATAATAGTTGCTATATCTGACGTCAATACTTCTATCACCAGCGGCGATCTTTTCAATCTGCTACTCGTCAAAGATTAGCTTTGGAAATGCTATCTGCATCCCCCTCTGAGCGGTACAAGTATAACAGAGACAGAATGATTATATCGAATTCTATGATCGAATTGGAGATCGCGGTTGGAGTACAGCTAGCGGCACGTACCTCTGGCTCTGGTGACTCTCTTTCTCGCATAGGGTAAGGGTGGGGTGACTGAGAGAGAGGTACCGCTCGCTCAGAGCCAGAGATATGTGCCGCTAGGTGTATCAGGGCTGTCGATAAGACAAAATACAAACTGTTATAAGCAATAGATGTGACGAAAATCTTCAGTTCTGGCGAGCACAACAAGCGACAATGAACCGTGTATTACTGACTTTGAGTTGCGCCTTCCTTGCCTCTGTTGTAGGTAAGATACAGGCCTGATTGCGTGTTATTATTCGATAGGGAAAAAATATAATTCAATTAATAAAACACGGGTTTTACCTAGTACTGTTATATGTTCTGTGGTTTTACGGAATCAAATTAATTATTAAACATACTTTAAAAAACACTCAGAATAACGTGAATTCAATTTACCATGCTTATTGTAATTTAATTATTTTTTTCAGGACGGGACCCTGGATTTAGAGGTAAGAAGATGTCCTTTTATTAAAACTGTACACCCAAGTACCTGTCTTGATTAGTGACTGCTTTGTTAATGTGTTTGGTAGGTATAGTATACTTTTGTACATAGGCCAAGCCCGACTTGGCACAATTTGGGGTCGACGTCCGTGCTCGTGTCCGAGTCCTTAGGCTTCGAGCACTTTGCTCTACCACTTGTGGGCAGCTGGTCAAATATTCGGTCAACTCAAAAAAAGCTCTTAGATGTATAGACATATTTTTATGAAAGATTTTACTCATATCCACGTGCGAGTAAAAGATATTGTTTTGAGGAATGAGGTTGTTTTCAGTCCGTTTCGGTCTCACCAAGTTTGGCGTGGATCACTTCGTGGACCTGCCCAAATCTGCGTCTGCGGCGACCGCCCAGGGCTGGAGTCAGGCCTCAAGAGCGAACCTGGTGCTGCCCAGTCTGAGCCTCTACTGCAAGGACAGCTACATCCTCTGCGTGCTGTATGACGACACCGAGTACCTCGCTGGACTCCAAGTTGCTGTAAGTACTGGCCAGTAGATATTCATCGAAAGCTGCCCACCATTTTAGCCAGAAGATGTGCCTCCCCAGAACCCCCGTCCACAACAACCGGTCTTGTGGACCCTCTACTGACAGACCTGCCTATGCTCCTGTCTAGGCTCCGTATGTCAAAACGGGTAGGACACTGGTTATAGACCCTGCTCTTCAGGCATTGCGGTAGTGGCGATGAGAAGATGTGCGCTTTGGCGTGCTCTTGAGGAGGCCTACGTCCAGCAGTGGATTGCAATAGGCTGATTGATTGATTGATACTACGGCGTAGTAGTTATTACAAAAAAAAAACTAATTCTCTGATTTCAACAGGGAAGGTCTCAATCGATTGGGTTAAGAAAATGCTATCGAACAAAAAGAATCGTAGCAATCTCTTCTGCCAGTGCTATGAAGTAGTACCTGTACCAGTTTCATAATCTCATGTCAGTGCTCTCTCATTGTGCACCCTCCCATGTGAAGCGAGTAGAACCTCAGAGGAACAAGAGACGATCGCTTCGCTCCCTTCGACGCGCGTCACAAATCCTTAAGTAGAAATTCAAATTTGGTTGGTTCTACTGTAGAACCAACCATATTTGAATTGCATTTTATTAGCAAAATTGGAAGTAGTAATTACATCTATCTATTATAAGTATATATTGCCAACTGACAATGATAAAAGAGGTCTTATTTAAGGGCCTCGGAGACGGTCAAATGGTTTGACTCAAACCTTACGTGTTTGAACGGTTTGTCAAACGGTTCTGCGCAGTCTAATTCTGTGCGCTAATCGTAATTACACTTCTGACGCGTCTAACACGTAAATGTTTGACAAACCGTTCAAACCACCTTTGTAAACGATCAAAATGGTTTGAGTCAAACCAAACTTTACGTGTTTGAATCAGACCGTTTGACCGTCTCCGGGGCCCTTTATCATATGGGTTGTAAAGTCTGATCTCTCAAAAAAAAGGTCCTATTATTTATAAGATTACTCCCGATCGATATTGATCTGAATCTTTATCTGTTTGCAGTTACCTGTGAGTCAGTTCACTGATGCTGTGTACGACTGGGAAGTGCAGGGCTTCTCCAACTGGAGTCCTGGAGATGGAGAAACCTATTGGGCCACTCAGCAGTACTTCGTTAATGAAGGTAACTCATCATGAAAATATGAGGCAGAAATAGAAAATATCAAGTCCTATTTAAAAACAAATTGCTATGACATTTCTTTAATCTATCCTCATAAATAATAGCCATGAAGAGAGTTGTCTTACTTGCACACACTTGGAGGGTCCATAGAGGGCACTAGAGGGTCTTAAGCACCGAAATTAGCAATGATCATGAAACTATAGATAATCTTATTGACCACATTGCTTTCATTGCTTCCGTGGCCAAATGGTGCTCATACGGAATTTCTGGGTTCGAATCCTAGTGGGGACACTGCCAAGCAAAAATCTCTTTGTGAGACTCTCCCCAGTTCGGTTTGGACATAGCAGGCTGAATCACCTGATTGTCCAAAAAGAAAAAAAAAATCTGTGCTTTGGAGGGCACGTTAAGCTGTTGATCCCGGCTACTATCTACTAGTCGCTACACGAGCCATGCCAGTGGCCTTTGGCAGCTCTATAACAGTGACACCAGAGTTTGTGAGGTCGGTTGTCGACCTTACATCGCACACCATGAAGGAGAGAATAATAACACCTTGGCATATCCGTATAATGAGCTGTTGATAATGATGATGATATCCACAGAATTCCTCGCCACAAGTGCTGAGGAGCGCTTGGCATCCCGGGACTCCAAAAAGACTCTGCAAGCCGGAGGAGTCTGGACCAGCGGCATCAACGGCGAGCTGGTGAAGTTGACCAGCGACACCGCCGGCATCCTCGCCAACGGTTTCACCAGACAAGCCTGCATCCCTCTCATGGGTAAGGGTTTCCTAAAATCGATTTAATCAGGAACAGTGCTCCTCTAATACTGGCTTATTTCCACGTGCTTCTAAGCTGTATCGGAGCGCTGCAAGTGGTGTACAAACTTTATGGGCAAGAGATTTTATAGACTCACGTTTTGTAGGTATTCAATAAAGACAGTATCGTCTCTCATTCATTACGGAGCGTAAGTTCGAAGTCTGGTAATTGTCAAACGAATCCCCTTTATGAGACTCTCCCCAGTTTCTCATATTATTCATGGAAATAACCGTTCCATGATTCATGTCAGAGGCCTTCGACTGGCTTCATAATTTGACATTTTTAGTGTTATGCATCACAACGTAAAACCTGGCTGCAGTTCTAGAAATTCCGGCCGCCTCAGACCGCTTTTCCAGCTGTATTAAGCTTGTCTTTTCATCCTAGGGATCCACTACTATCGTAACATGTCTACTGAGCTGGAGTGTACCGCCGAAGACATGTTCCCCTGGTTCGCGCTGACCGATACCAAACAGGAGTTGATCGCCACTGGCCTGGTCGTCTTCGGCCAGCTAAAAGAGGCAGTCGTCGACTGGTTCGAAAGACCTAACCGGCTTGCAGTAAAGGTAAATAGAACTGTTTTACATTGATGCAGCCTCCGCGACTGAGTTGTTGAGTGTTCGATTCTCATTATGGACGTTCTTGTATAAATGAATACTGTCACAAATATCTCTGCGAAAATTTACCCAGTTTGGTAAGGATATAGGCCGAATTACGTGATTTTCCGAAGAGAAAGATTCTTCTAATTTTTTTTTCTTTTTTGCTCTTATAGCTGAGTGTACGCGTTACATTCTGCCTAATGGATTTGTCCGGACATGTAGACTAATTGCAAGTCTACAGATTGTGGACTTTAAGACTTCTGCCCAGCCTTTTTCTGCTTTGAAATTGGTCCTAATTTTTCAGCTTAGTTGGAATACGAGTAATAACACCATAATGAGTTCCTCCCCTCGCGTCTGTAACTACGCGTCTGTAACTAACTTTTATGATGAATGAACTTATCTCGAGAAGTCCGTCTTTTTGTCTGGACTTTTCAAATTTGTCAGTGGTAACCCTAAGTGTATGGGACTTTATTTACATTAATAATATCGATAAAGCTCATAATAGGGAACATGCAAAACAGAATCGAAATTGATCGAAAACCAAACATGACGTCACATGTGTCGTCGGAGCTCAACTTTGAAGCCTTATAACTTTGTTTCTGAGCAAGACGTTTGGAAAATTATTTTTTTGTGTGTTAATCCAGATTAGTTCCAGAACTTGAAATATTTCGATTAATGAATTTTAAAAAATTGTGCATGTTCCCTATTTAAAAAAGATTTTTCAAAGTAATATTATAAAACACGTGAATATGACTCTACTTTTGAAGGCGAGTGTGCTTGTGTTAATCAGCATTTGGGTAATCTGAGAACCTTGCATGCTTGCAGATAGGGTTGCCACGCCAGACGTCCGGATAAAGCCGGATACAGTCAGGCTTTTTGGTTGCGTGTCCGGCCAAATTTGACTACATCCGGTTATTGTTAGGCTTTTTAAATTTTACCATTTCATTGTTGTTTCATTAAAATTTAAGG
This sequence comes from Carpatolechia fugitivella, assembly GCA_951230895.1. Lineage (NCBI taxonomy): Eukaryota > Metazoa > Arthropoda > Insecta > Lepidoptera > Gelechiidae > Carpatolechia > Carpatolechia fugitivella. The sequence goes on along the minus strand of OX579662.1, from coordinate 15,024,540 downwards.
AAATTTGATGGTAAATGGTAATAAAAGCCTTGTTTTACTTTAAAAAATTGTCGTGTGGAGAAATTGAGGGTCTTGCTACCGAAATGTCCGGCTTTTCGGTTTTAAGACCTGGTGGCCCTACTTGCAGGTGATCGTGCCCCGCGGCCCGAAGTGCCTGTACGACCTGGCTGCAGGTCCTGGTCTGCTCACCATGCACATCTACTACATAGACGCGCCCTGGACCGTCTTCTGTCTATAAGTGCTAGTACATTGCGGTGTAGCTCTAAGTACCTACATACTTCCAAGTCACTTGTTTTTTTCTGGAATAATTGGAAAGTTAATTCACAATCACCACACTGAATATTAAGTACCTATAGTTCGCATGCTCAAAATTATTATTGGTAAGGTTGTCTGGAAGAAATTGCTATCTTAGCAATAAGGCCGCCCATCTGTTCCTACTCTACACTATTCTTTTAGCCTCTTCTTCTTTTTCTAGACTGTATTGTTTTAAGTTTGCAACATTGTGCTTATATTGTGAACTTCAAATCGCACCGCAAATGTTAAAATATTTTATTACTAATAAAATGAAGAACCGAAATTTACATTTGTGTTTCTACTGAATCCCAGTTATCTACGTACTGTATCAAATTAATTGTATTTGTAAGTAAGTAAGTAAGTAAATAATTTATTTAATAATTTATTTGTAAAAAGCAAATAATGTGAAGGTATACTAATTAATGTCTTATGGTACATACGACATCATGTCAAGTGTTGCGAAATCAGCCGCTACGTGGCGCTCCGATCGTTCAGTTAATGTACCTCTGATTTTTGTCATTCAATCATCCAATAGCATATCTCTGTGGCCGAGTGGTCAAGATTTCGATGCCCATTACGGAGGGTCCGGGTTCGATTCCCGGTGGGGACACTGTCAAGCAAAAATCTCTTTGTGAGACGTTCCCCGGTTTGGTTAGGACATTGCAGGCTGAATCACCTGATTGTCCGAAAAGAAAGATGATTCCGTCCTTCGGTAGGCACGTTAAGCCGTTGGTCCCGGCTACTATCTAGTCGTTACACGAGCCAAGTCAGAGGCCTTTGGCGGCTCTATAACACTGACACCAGCGTTCTTGACGACCGACCTTACAACCCCCACGATGATGATGATGATCCAATAGCAGATAGTATAACAAGTTTAACAAAGGAGCGTAGTGTAAGATCCTTTGCTAGTCTCTGGTTTTAAAGTAGCGTTTTCCGTCACCGTAAAATAAAAACCTATTCAAGTCCGCGCCCGCTGTATTAAGAATAGTGGAAATGGCAGAGGTCCATTAAAAAAAACAGCAATCTTTTCCCAAATCTTCCAATATTTCTTCTTCTTTAAGTCAAAGTTAAGTTGTTGTTGTGGTTTCGAGTCGACCTAGTGTAAAGCAACCAAGCCAGACAAAGGCAGGCTGCAGCTCTGCAGGGTCGCATAAACACCGTAGATAAATTAAACTCGCGCGACATACGAAATGCCCGCCAATAGTATCGAAGTTTTTGTCGCACGAAGACAAGAACTGCGTTACTATTAGCGGTTACGTCTTTACCACGCGGTTTATTTTATCTACGGTCGCTATCAGAGTCGAGTTGCTGAATTGGATCATTGGCCTCATTCCTGTCCTGCGTGGTTCAATAAACACTAGCATTCATGCAAACAAACAAGCATGCAATCAAGCAAGCAGGCGCCAGGCATGTAGGAAGGCATTCATGTTCAACCTAACACACGAAGAGTATGGCGGAAGCGAACGGGGCGAGCGAAGCAAGCCTTCGAACATATTCTATCCTTGTCGGGGTGCCCCGAATTCCTATTGTCTTTTATTTCCTCTGAGGCTCGCAACGCTCGCTCACATAACCAATTCAATATTTTTATAGCCCAATATTTGTATGGAAACCGATTATTTATTTAATATAAATAAATAAATAATAATAAATATGTGAGGACATCTTCACACACGGCCATCTGATCCCAAATTAAGCAGAGCTTGTACTATGGGTACCAGACAGCTGATATACATTACTTAAATAGATAAACAACAACCAGACACAAGGCAAACACAAGTGTTCATCACACGAATGTTTGCCCTGGGCGGGATTCGAACCCGCGACCCTGTGCGTCGTCGGAGGCAGATACTCTACCACCTGTGCTACGAAGCCGTCAATATGCTACTTTATAAGTTTTTTTTTATTATTATTATGACTTTTAATATTATTTCAAGTAAGTGCTATGACAAATGAAATTCGTGAAAATATTTTTATGACTAACGAAAGATATCATATTATGGGACAGTACATTGAAGGTGAGCGCTGTAACTCGTTTTCGCGACCTATTACTGCTTCGTTTTGTACTTTGCAGCCGGGTTCCCCAGATGCCTCGCAGTCCTCAAACTATCGGAGCACACCATCAGGTTGCACAACTATTTTGTCGACAACCCTTGCTTGGGACGTCATTTTGTGATTCTACTCACCAGTAAACGACATGATAAACCCGCAAATATTACATGGAAAATAATCATAGTGTTTTCTTGGAAAATTAAAATTAGAATGATTCTACAATTTAAGATTTTTTTTATTTCGGAACTAGCTCATAGTTTAAAAAAAAATGCTGATAAAATATATTTTTTATATATTTCAACCCCCATCGTCATTTTGAAAATTCTCGAAAAACTGTATCGATAAAGAGTACTTAGTACGTAGTGCATAGTTAGGCAATCAACTGAACAAAGTACAAATGACAAGCAATAAGTACATAATATATGACTACACGTTGAGATCAGGAGGGAGATAACAGACTCAAATGAATAGTAGACTTAGTCGTATTAGAGGGTAGAATTGTCAGCCAGATATCTTCGAGATCGCTTTCCCACGACTCACGCCGTATTACTCCAAAGTCATTTCGTATCGCTACCAAGACTCCTCCACCATCTAGTTTATTGGTCTTTGTTAAGTCCCGATCCCTACGAAATACGTTATATCGTTTATCAAATAATTCGCCATCAAATACGCCAGCGTTTAAATTTGTCTCAGTTAGTGCAATTACGTGGTAGTCATTATTTAACACATTAAGATATAAATCTGTACTCTTAGATCGTATTCTATTTACATTTTGATATAACATAAACATTATGAAAATACGTAAGACTAGGCAACAAAAACAAGCAAGACTTAATAGTAAATATAAATATAACAATATAAATCTTATAATAATTTTTGAAGATCATTTGCGTTTTTGACATGAATCGCAGAGCTGTTGTCTTCTTTACGAAGATAAACACGGCCATTTTTTATCCAAACGTATGTGTAATGATGTTCTTTGGCGAATTTTCTTGCAGCAGAATGAAGCTCTTTACACAGGGGCGACAAATGTTCAGAAACGTAGATCCTCTGGTTTTCGCCGGGTATACCGAGAATTTCTGAGCCAAGAGGGTTATGGAGGTTTGCTTTGTTGTAACGCCTGAAAGCCGAAAGGAAATTGTCGCGTTGGCGTTCGTTATGAAGTGTTAGCAGGATATTACGTGGTCTATTGGAATCCGGGTTCAGCTTAGCTACACGTCGGACTGCATTTATTTCAGTGTCAGCATTCGGTATGTTGATTAACTCATATAGCTTTTTTACTAAACCGAGAACGTTTTCTGATTTTTTCTCAGGTACTGCCTGGATTTCAACATTTCGGCTCCTGGAAGATTTTTCGAGCGTTACTAAGCGGCGGTTTAAATCATTCACATTTGTCTCCAGGAACATTTTCTGATTCTCAAGTGTTTTAATGCGATTATTTGCTTTAGTTAGATCTTCTTTAATGTCGTTTTGCTCTTCTTTCAGAAAGTCGGTGGCCTTAGTTATTTCTTGCTCAAGGGTACTAATGGCTGTGTTTATTTTAACATCAATCATTTTACCAAAGTAGTCTTTCATTTGGTCAAACTTATTGTCGAGAAGAGCTTGAAAACGATCAAAGGTAATGGCATCAGTATTTGAAGAAATAACGGAATCTTTGCCAGTAGTATGAGATAAAGAGACTGAGCAATCCACCACCCGGGATGAGAAAGCAGTAGCCTTAGCAGCAGCCTTAGGAGACTCGGAAGTAGACGTTGACATGCTAGCATACGATAAATTGAGCATAGAATCATTGACTGGCAAATCAGCATAAGTACGACGCGTAACATTGGCACAACGATTGCAGGTCCATGGCAGTTTCTTCACGACATAGTTTTCAGTGTACATGTCTTCTGACAAATTACAGCACTGAAAATGATATGGCTCTTTGCATCCAATGCACTTTAGCAGTAGGTCGTCAGCAACCGGGTACTTACACACCAAGCAATCCATAGCGTACGTTCACGAAGCCTCCCAGAGGCAGTTCGTAGAAAGGTATAATAGTTTCCAGTAGCCCACTGTCTATTCACCGCAAAGGAATGCGGCTCACTGCGGTATGTGACGTGCGCGTGTCGCTGCAGTGAGAAATGGACCGAACGCCGTCCACTTAACTTAGCGAATCCTGTGAGTGCGCCGAGTGACATCCGACGTGGCCTGATGACTTGTGTATTTTGATCACGGGTTTTTAGAGAAATTTCACTTTTTACTATGATAATAACACTCGATATCTAAGTAGTAGATATATAATAGCACTTAGCACTATAATTAGAATGTTAAACTGGTGAATTAACAGTAAAAATTAATATTGAAAGCGGAGAACAAACAACGTACAGTTGACAGTTTAGTGGTTCGGTAGGTATAGTATACTTTTGTACATAGGCCAAGCCCGACTTGGCACAATTTGGGGTCGACGTCCGTGCTCGTGTCCGAGTCCTTAGGCTTCGAGCACTTTGCTCTACCACTTGTGGGCAGCTGGTCAAATATTCGGTCAACTCAAAAAAAGCTCTTAGATGTATAGACATATTTTTATGAAAGATTTTACTCATAACCACGTGCGAGTAAAAGATATTTTTTTGAGGAATGAGGTTGTTTTCAGTCCGTTTCGGTCTCACCAAGTATGGCGTGGATCACTTCGTGGACCTGCCCAAATCTGCGTCTGCGGCGACCGCCCAGGGCTGGAGTCAGGCCTCAAGAGCGAACCTGGTGCTGCCCAGTCTGAGCCTCTACTGCAAGGACAGCTACATCCTCTGCGTGCTGTATGACGACACCGAGTACCTCGCTGGACTCCAAGTTGCTGTAAGTACTGGCCAGTAGATATTCATCGAAAGCTGCCCACCATTTTAGCCAGAAGATGTGCCTCCCCAGAACCCCCGTCCACAACAACCGGTCTTGTGGACCTCTACTGACAGACCTGCCTATGCTCCTGTCTAGGCTCCGTATGTCAAAACGGGTAGGACACTGGTTATAGACCCTGTTCTTCAGGCATTGCGGTAGTGGCGATGAGAAGATGTGCGCTTTGGCGTGCTCTTGGGGAGACCTACGTCCAGCAGTGGATTGCAATAGGCTGATTGATTGATTGATACTACGGCGTAGTAGTTATTACAAAAAAAAAACTAATTCTCTGATTTCAACAGGGAAGGTCTCAATCGATTGGGTTAAGAAAATGCTATCGAACAAAAAGAATCGTAGCAATCTCTTCTGCCAGTGCTATGAAGTAGTACACAGGTACTACTTCATAGCACTGGTACACATGGGAGGGTGCACAATGAGAGAGCACTGACATGAGATTATGAAACTGGTACAGACCAGTTTCATAATCTCATGTCAGTGCTCTCTCATTGTGCACCCTCCCATGTGAAGCGAGTAGAACCTCAGAGGAACAAGAGACGATCGCTTCGCTCCCTTCGACGCGCGTCACAAATCCTTAAGTAGAAATTCAAATTTGGTTGGTTCTACTGTAGAACCAACCATATTTGAATTGCATTTTATTAGCAAAATTGGAAGTAGTAATTACATCTATCTATTATAAGTATATATTGCCAACTGACAATGATAAAAGAGGTCTTATTTAAGGGCCTCGGAGACGGTCAAACGGTTTGACTCAAACCTTACGTGTTTGAACGGTTTGTCAAACGGTTCTGCGCAGTCTAATTCTGTGCGCTAATCGTAATTACACTTCTGACGTGTCTAACACGTAAATGTTTGACAAACCGTTCAAACCACCTTTGTAAACGATCAAAATGGTTTGAGTCAAACCAAACTTTACGTGTTTGAATCAAACCGTTTGACCGTCTCCGGGGCCCTTTATCATATGGGTTGTAAAGTCTGATCTCTCAAAAAAAAGGTCCTATTATTTATAAGATTACTCCCGATCGATATTGATCTGAATCTTTATCTGTTTGCAGTTACCTGTGAGTCAGTTCACTGATGCTGTGTACGACTGGGAAGTGCAGGGCTTCTCCAACTGGAGTCCTGGAGATGGAGAAACCTATTGGGCCACTCAGCAGTACTTCGTTAATGAAGGTAACTCATCATGAAAATATGAAGCAGAAATAGAAAATATCAAGTCCTATTTAAAAACAAATTGCTATGACATTTCTTTAATCTATCCTCATAAATAATAGCCATGAAGAGAGTTGTCTTACTTGCACACACTTGGAGGGTCCATAGAGGGCACTAGAGGGTCTTAAGCACCGAAATTAGCAATGATCATGAAACTATAGATAATCTTATTGACCACATTGCTTTCATTGCTTCCCTGGCCAAATGGTGCTCATACGGAATTTCTGGGTTCGAATCCTAGTGGGGACACTGCCAAGCAAAAATCTCTTTGTGAGACTCTCCCCAGTTCGGTTTGGACATAGCAGGCTGAATCACCTGATTGTCCAAAAAGAAAAAAAATATTCTGTGCTTTGGAGGGCACGTTAAGCTGTTGATCCCGGCTACTATCTACTAGTCGCTACACGAGCCATGCCAGTGGCCTTTGGCGGCTCTATAACAGTGACACCAGAGTTTGTGAGGTCGGTTGTCGACCTTACATCGCACACCATGAAGGAGAGAATAATAACACCTTGGCATATCCGTATAATGAGCTGTTGATAATGATGATGATATCCACAGAATTCCTCGCCACAAGTGCTGAGGAGCGCTTGGCATCCCGGGACTCCAAAAAGACTCTGCAAGCCGGAGGAGTCTGGACCAGCGGCATCAACGGCGAGCTGGTGAAGTTGACCAGCGACACCGCCGGCATCCTCGCCAACGGTTTCACCAGACAAGCCTGCATCCCTCTCATGGGTAAGGGTTTCCTAAAATCTATTTAATCAGGAACAGTGCTCCTCTAATACTGGTTTATTTCCACGTGCTTCTAAGCTGTATCGGAGCGCTGCAAGTGGTGTACAAACTTTATGGGCAAGAGATTTTATAGACTCACGTTTTGTAGGTATTCAATAAAGACAGTATCGTCTCTCGTTCATTACGGAGCGTAAGTTCGAAGTCTGGTAATTGTCAAACGAATCCCCTTTATGAGACTCTCCCCAGTTTCTCATATTATTCATGGAAATAACCGTTCCATGAGTCATGTCAGAGGCCTTCGACTGGCTTCATAATTTGACATTTTTAGTGTTATGCATCACAACGTAAAACCTGGCTGCAGTTCTAGAAATTCCGGCCGCCTCAGACCGCTTTTCCAGCTGTACTAAGCTTGTCTTTTCATCCTAGGGATCCACTACTATCGTAACATGTCTACTGAGCTGGAGTGTACCGCTGAAGACATGTTCCCCTGGTTCGCGCTGACCGATACCAAACAGGAGTTGATCGCCACTGGCCTGGTCGTCTTCGGCCAGCTAAAAGAGGCAGCCGTCGACTGGTTCGAAAGACCTAACCGGCTTGCAGTAAAGGTAAATAGAACTGTTTTACATTGATGCAGCCTCCGCGACTGAGTTGTTGAGTGTTCGATTCTCATTATGGACGTTCTTGTATAAATGAATACTGTCACAAATATCTCTGCGAAAATTTACCCAGTTTGGTAAGGATATAGGCCGAATTACGCGATTTTCCGAAGAGAAAGATTCTTCTAATTTTTTTTTTCTTTTTTGCTCTTATAGCTGAGTGTACGCGTTACATTCTGCCTAATGGATTTGTCCGGACATGTAGACTAATTGCAAGTCTACAGATTGTGGACTTTAAGACTTCTGCCCAGCCTTTTTCTGCTTTGAAATTGGTCCTAATTTTTCAGCTTAGTTGGAATACGAGTAATAACACCATAATGAGTTCCTCCCCTCGCGTCTGTAACTACGCGTCTGTAACTAACTTTTATGATGAATGAACTTATCTCGAGAAGTCCGTCTTTTTGTCTGGACTTTTCAAATTTGTCAGTGGTAACCCTAAGTGTATGGGACTTTATTTACATTAATAATATCGATAAAGCTCATAATAGGGAACATGCAAAACAGAATCGAAATTGATCGAAAACCAAACATGACGTCACATGTGTCGTCGGAGCTCTCTGTCTAACCATCAACTTTGAAGCCTTATAACTTTGTTTCTGAGCAAGACGTTTGGAAAATTATTTTTTTGTGTGTTAATCCAGATTAGTTCCAGAACTTGAAATATTTCGATTAATGAATTTTAAAAAATTGTGCATGTTCCCTATTTAAAAAAGATTTTTCAAAGTAATATTATAAAACACGTGAATATGACTCTACTTTTGAAGGCGAGTGTGCTTGTGTTAATCAGCATTTGGGTAATCTGAGAACCTTGCATGCTTGCAGATAGGGTTGCCACGCCAGACGTCCGGATAAAGCCGGATACAGTCAGGCTTTTTGGTTGCGTGTCCGGCCAAATTTGACTACATCCGGTTATTGTTAGGCTTTTTAAATTTTACCATTTCATTGTTGTTTCATTAAAATTTAAGGAAATTTGATGGTAAATGGTAATAAAAGCCTTGTTTTACTTTAAAAAATTGTCGTGTGGAGAAATTGAGGGTCTTGCTACCGAAATGTCCGGCTTTTCGGTTTTAAGACCTGGTGGCCCTACTTGCAGGTGATCGTGCCCCGCGGCCCGAAGTGCCTGTACGACCTGGCTGCAGGTCCTGGTCTGCTCACCATGCACATCTACTACATAGACGCGCCCTGGACCGTCTTCTGTCTATAAGTGCTAGTACATTGCGGTGTAGCTCTAAGTACCTACATACTTCCAAGTCACTTGTTTTTTTCTGGAATAATTGGAAAGTTAATTCACAATCACCACACTGAATATTAAGTACCTATAGTTCGCATGCTCAAAATTATTATTGGTAAGGTTGTCTGGAAGAAATTGCTATCTTAGCAATAAGGCCGCCCATCTGTACCTACTCTACACTATCCTTTTACTCTACACTCTTCTTTTTCTAGACTGTATTATTTTAAGTTTGCAACATTGTGCTTATATTGTGAACTTCAAATCGCACCGCAAATGTTAAAATATTTTATTACTAATAAAATGAAGAACCGAAATTTACATTTGTGTTTCTACTGAATCCCAGTTATCTACGTACTGTATCAAATTAATTGTATTTGTAAGTAAGTAAGTAAGTAAGTAAATAATTTATTTAATAATTTATTTGTAAAAAGCAAATAATGTGAAGGTATACTAATTAATGTCTTATGGTACATACGACATCATGTCAAGTGTTGCGAAATCAGCCGCTACGTGGCGCTCCGATCGTTCAGTTAATGTACCTCTGATTTTTGTCATTCAATCATCCAATAGCATATCTCTGTGGCCGAGTGGTCAAGATTTCGATGCCCATTACGGAGGGTCCGGGTTCGATTCCCGGTGGGGACACTGTCAAGCAAAAATCTCTTTGTGAGACGTTCTCCGGTTTGGTTAGGACATTGCTGGCTGAATCACCTGATTGTCCGAAAAGAAAGATGATTCCGTGCTTCGGTAGGCACGTTAAGCCGTTGGTCCCGGCTACTATCTAGTCGTTACACGAGCCAAGTTGGTGGCCTTTGGCGGCTCTATAACACTGACACCAGCGTTCTTGACGACCGACCTTACAACCCCCACGATGATGATGATGATCCAATAGCAGATTGCATGACAAGTTTAACAAAGGAGCGTAGTCTAAGATCCTTTGCTAGTCTCTGGTTTTAAAGTAGCGTTTCCCGTCACCGTAAAATAAAAACCTATTCAAGTCCGCGCCCGCTGTGTTAAGAATAGTGGAAATGGCAGAGGTCCATTAAAAAAACAGCAATCTTTTCCCAAATCTTCCAATCTTTCTTCTTCTTTAAGTCAAAGTTAAGTTGTTGTTGTGGTTTCGAGTCGACCTAGTGTAAAGCAACCAAGCCAGACAAAGGCAGGCTGCAGCTCTGCAGGGTCGCATAAACACCGTAGATAAATTAAACTCGCGCGACATACGAAATGCCCGCCAAAAGCATCGAAGTTTTTGTCGCACGAAGACAAGAACTGCGTTACTATTAGCGGTTACGTCTTTATCACGCGGTTTATTTTATCTACGGTCGCTATCAGAGTCGAGTTGCTGAATTGGATCATTGGCCTCATTCCTGTCCTGCGTGGTTCAATAAACACAAGCATTCATGCAAACAAACAAGCATGCAATCAAGCAAGCAGGCGCCAGGCATGTAGGAAGGCATTCATGTTCAACCTAACACACGAAGAGTATGGCGGAAGCGAACGGGGCGAGCGAAGCAAGCCTTCGAACATATTCTATCCTTGTCGGGGTGCCCCGAATTCCTATTGTCTTTTATTTCCTCTGAGGCTCGCAACGCTCGCTCACATAACCAATTCAATATTTTTATAGCCCAATATTTGTACTATGGAAACCGATTATTTATTTAATATAAATAAATAAATAATAATAAATATGTGGGGACATCTTCACACTCGGCCAACTGACCCCAAACTAAGCAGAGCTTGTACTATCGGTACCAGACAGCTGATATACATTACTTAAATAGATAAACAACAACCAGACACAAGGCAAACACAAGTGTTCATCACACGAATGTTTGCCCTGGGCGGGATTCGAACCCGCGACCCTGTGCGTCGTCGGAGGCAGATACTCTACCACCTGTGCTACGAAGCCGTCAATATGGTACTTTATAAGTTTTTTTTTTATTATTATTACGACTTTTAATATTATTTCAAGTAAGTGCTATGAGAAATGAAATTCGTGAAAAACGAAAGATATCATATTATGGGACAGTACATTAAAGGTGAGCGCTGTAACTCGTTTTCGCGACCTATTTACTGCTTTGTTTTGTACTTTGCAGCCGGGTTCCCCAGATGCCTCGCAGTCCTCAAATCAAACTATCGGAGCACACCATCAGGTTGCACCACTATTTTGTCGACAACCCTTGCTTGGGACGTCATTTTGTGATTCTACTTGATTCTACTCACCAGTAAACGACATGATAAACCTGCAAATATTACAAGGAAAATAATCATAGTGTTTTCTTGGAAAATTAAAATTAGAATTATTCTACAATTTAAGTTTTTTTTATTTCGGTACTAGCTCATAGCTTAAAAAAAAATGCTGATAAAATATTTTTTTATATATTTTAACCCCCATACCCCCGTCTTTTTGTAAATTCTCGAAAAACTGTATCGATAAAGAATACTTAGTACGTAGTGCATAGTTAGGCAATCAACTGAACAAAGTACAAATGACAAGCAATAAGTACATTGAATTTAATTATCCATGAGTAACACAGGCTACTTTTTACCACGGCAAATATGTTTTTCCCTCGGGAAAATTCATAGATAAAGCGGGCGTAGCCGCTGCTGGCGGGCCGCTAGTTAAGGTATAAAACAGGTATTATTGACGAGTACAGTTTTAATCAAATGTAATAATCCATCTACCTATGACGAAGACATTAATAACTTTTGTGGTGGACTGCAGGTCCTAATTAAAACAATGAACCTTTTGTAGATATTGTTATTTATATTTAAATCAACAGAGTATGAGCGGAACTTCACGCGATACATTTTTTGGATGAGAAGGATTTGACATTACTAGTGAAGGGGTAAAGCTTAAACTAGTGATGTGATAGTATGACATGAGTGCTGATAATACAATACTAACACTCCTCCTCACGAATGTACATACAATACAATGCTACAGGTAAAACTAACTATACAAGTCCCAGATGACCTCGCAGATGATTGAGTCTTGGGCCAGGTACACCCTTGGTTAATATGTCTGCTTCCATCTGCAGCGTCTCCATATATTTTACTTGAACATCTCCTCTTAAGATGCAATCCTTGATGAAATGCTGTCTCATATGTTTCGACTTAGATGATACAATGGGATTTTGACTGAGCTTGAGAGCAGCTTGATTATCATTCAGTATGACCACTGTATCTTGATTGTTTCCCAAATTGTTCAGCATTGCCTTTGTTTTATACATAAAAACAAACAGAATCTTTTAAAATAAGTATATTTTATAGATTATGACACAGAGAAAAATCTACAATTTTTTGGAGCCTACACACACTGACATACGTCAAACCTCGTATTGACTTTTTAATTTATAGGCTTAGATACTAGGTAGATCTATAATATAAAACACCTTCCCCTCGAGACTGTTACAGATCTAAAATTTGTCTTGGTTTTACAATCCTACCACTACGAGTAGTTTTCAAATTATTACCAATATTTTCTACAACATTCATATTATCATTAACAGAGTGATCATTTACACCACTAGAACGAGGACTATTTTCCAACCTCACTCTGTCATCATTATTTAACATATTAAAAGTATGTCGTGAATCTGATACTGAACAGTCATAATCAAAATCAAATTTTTTCTTATAACTAATTATATTATTCTTACTATAAGACTTTTTTAAATGTTTACAATTTCTTCTTATCACTTTACTATCCCCTTCTTTTTGAATGAAATATGATCTTGGTTCTTTGCATTTGCCAACTACTTTTCCTTTTCTCCAAACATTTTCTTTATCAGTTTTAAAAACTATTTTCTCACCAATATCATACTTCACTTCCTTTTTCTTGCTCATAGATTGACTGTTTTTAAGTGTTTGTTTTAATACTAATAATTTGTAAATATTCTTTTCAACTTTGGGCTGTAATAATTTTTCATTGGTGGGAATGAGTGTCCGAACTCTTCTGCTGTTTAAAATTTGTGAAGGAGAAGCCTCTAAATTTGACAGTGTGGTATTATTGTAACTTAATAAATAATCTCTATAATCTACTTTGTCCTCATTAGCTTTCTTTAACAACATTTTACTGATATGTACCGCCTTCTCTGCCATACCATTACTTCTTGGATAATGTGGACTACTTGTTACTAACTTGATGTCTTTATACTTGTAATATTGGTGACACTCATATGAATTAAATGGGTTATTATCTGCTATAATCTCTTCAGGGAAACCAAATCTAGTAAAAACTTCCTGAAACGCATCAATCACAGACTTAGATGTTTTATCACTAAGAGGCCTTATTTCTAACCAATGTGAAAAATAATCAACAATGACCAAAAAGTTTTTTCCTGCGAATTCTAAGATATCCGAACCAACTTTAGCAAATCTTAGAACAGGTATTTTATGTGGCATCAACTGATCATATGAATTAGATGGACGAAATTTCTCACAAGTGCGACATTGTAAGACAAAGTTGTGAATGTCATTTGACATTTTTGGCCAATAAAATAGCTGTCTAGCTTTTTTGATAGATTTACAAATACCAGGGTGACCTTCGTGTACTAAATTTATCACATAAGATCTCAAAGATTTGGGAACCATAATTTTATTTTCAAAAAATGCCAATCCACATTCAAAATAAATCCCGTCCTTTAATTTAAAATACTCCTGACATTCCTTCTCAATTTTACACTGTTCAGGCCAACCATTAAAATAATATTTTTTTAACATACTCAAAATGGAGTCATTTTCAGTTTCCTTTATAAAATTTGATTTTCTTTCAGGTGACATAGGTAAATGTGCAGAGACAGAGTGTACAATATGCAGCATTTCTTGGTCATTTTCAGTAATACCCAGACAATTTCTCGATAACATATCAGCAAAATGTAACAATTTTCCAGGAACATAATAAACATTCAGATTATACATTAGTAGTTTTAATCTCAACCTTTTCAAGCGAGGAGAGCCAATTTTGCAAATGGGTTTTGCCATAATTGAAACAATAGGCTTGTGATCAGTTTGTACATCTACATGGGAACCATAAATGTATCTATGAAACTTTTTAACTGCAAAACAAATAGAAAGTAACTCTTTTTCAGTTTGGCTGTAATTTAGTTCAGCCTCATTCATGGTTCTAGATGCACATGCAACCAGCCTCAATACATCTTTATTATCTTTTTGAAAAAGACAACAACCCAATCCACTCTTTGAGGCATCACACTGCAAAACAATTTTCCTCTTTGTATCAAATGGGGTTAGAGCTGGAGCTAAACATACTTGTCTTTTGAGCTCAGCAAAAGCAAGCCTATGAGCAGGCAACCAAATAAATTCTGTGTTTTTCTTTAACAGTTTGCAGAGTGGTGCCATCAAATGAGCCATATTTGGTACATATCTTCTTACATAATTAAATGAACCTAATATTTGTCTCAGTTCATCTCGGTTTGTGGGTTCCTTAAGACTCAAGAGTGACTCTACTCTATCTTTGTCAAGGGACATGCCATTTTCATTAAAAACTTGTCCAACATATTTTACTTCTGTTTGTCTATACTGAAATTTATTTTTGTTAAAAACGATTCCAAGTTCTTTTGCCTTTTTGACTACATTTAATAATGCTTGGTCATGTTCCTCAACAGTATCTCCCATTACAAGAATATCATCTGCCCACACAATAACATTTTTAAACTCACCAAAATGACCTTCAAGAACATCCTGGAAAAGCTCTGGTGCATTCATCAATCCAAAAGGTAAAACCAGGTACCTATATACACCAAAAGGGGTGGCAAAACAACATTTCCAAGATGATTCCTCGGTCAGAAGCAGATGATGGAAACCTTCAGTCAAATCTAAAACAGAGAAAAATTTCTTTCCTTTTAACTTCATACTTAAATCATCCAACGTAGGAAGCATTTTAGGTTTTTTTACAATAATTTTATTTAAATCAGAGGGATCTAGACAAAGTCTGACATTACCATTTGGCTTTTCAACAATTACAATGCGATTAACACACGCATTTTCATTAATATTTTCCACCTTAACAATTGCATTTCTATCCACTAACCTTGTCAATTCAATTTTTAATGGATCCATCAAACAGTTTGGCAACCTTGGTGATGGGTGACAGATTTGTTCATCGGCACATTTTGTTGGAATTTCTACTTTTCCTGGCAATCTCCCAACGCCTTCAAACACTTCCACGTTTTGTTGAATAAAATTATCTTTATCATTATTATCAGCTTTTACTGCATGGACACGTTTTATCAAGTCAAGTGATACACACCCTGGGAGTCCTAATAGCATTGTGTCACAGTTAACAACTACAAAATTTTCATAACATTCATTTTCCTTATACTTGCAGCATAAGTTAACAATCCCCAAGGGTTGTATTTTATTCCCAGCAAAAGACTCAAGTTTCAATTCAGTGTTCTGTAGACTCAAATTTAAAGTTTTGTTAATTTTGTCAAATATATATTTAGGCATGATGCTTACTTCCGCACCAGTATCCAATTTGCATTTTATTGTTTGGCCTCCAATTTGAATATTTTCAGACCAATTAATGTTTTTTGCAACACTTGACTTCACCGCTCCACAATACAAGCTCTCACAAGACTCTGACTCAGAAACTGCCTCTTTTACCTCCTGTACCTTAGGATTTCTCACTTTGCAACTGACAGCAAAATGATTTAATATGCCACACTTCGTACATTTTTTTCCAAAAGCAGGACACGCCCTTGGCCCATGACGTTTTTGGCAACGACGACAATTAAATAACTCGCCTTTCTTGACAGTATACTTTGCTGCATCAATTTCAACCGTCGGGTTCATATGTTTTACCTGTGAACGACTAACTTCACTTGCTCAGCAAATGTCAGCAACTTTATCTAATGTTAAATCTTCTCTGCGCAGCAAATTTTCCTGAAGGGCCTTATCTGCAGTTCCTTGCACTATTCTATCCCTTAACAGCTGATCTTCTAGGCTTTCCGCACTAGTAGTAGTATAGTTGCAAGTACTAAGCAGTTGCCTTAAGCTTGCATAAAAATTCTCAAAGGATTCTTCAGGTTCCTGTCTCCTTTCATTAAACTTGAACCTTTCAAAAACATCATTGCATTTAGGGTTAACATACTTCTCTATTGCTGCTGTAACCTTTTCATAACTTTTGAATTCTTCTTTTGTTAGTTTTAGGGTTAGAATAATTCTTGTACTTTCGGGTCCCATCATGTTTCTGAGAAGCGACAGTTTTACTTTGTCACTGGCTTCTTCTTGGCCAATACTTACTAAATAGTCCTCAAACATATACTTCCAGAACTTCCATTCTGCGGCACAATTGGAGGCACGCATATCAAAATTTGGTGGCAGTTTGACCGGGTTAGTCTCCATCATGAAAACTTGAAAAGAACTTTCCTACAAATCCGTAGATTCTTACAAGGTCTGCGCCATGTTTTATACATAAAAACAAACAGAATCTTTTAAAATAAGTATATTTTATAGATTATGACACAGAGAAAAATCTACAATTTTTTGGAGCCTACACACACTGACATACGTCAAACCTCGTATTGACTTTTTAATTTATAGGCTTAGATACTAGGTAACTCTATAATATAAAACAGCCTTGAGGTGGATTGCTTCCTTGGCAGCTTCCGTGAGTGATACATATTCGGCCTCAGCCGTCGATAATGCCACAGTTCGTTGCTTTCTTGTTGCCCAGCTAACACAGGCTCCTGAATATTTAAAGCAGTAACCTGAGAATGACTTCCTGTCTAGTTTGCAAGAGCCCCAGTCAGCATCAGCCATTCCTATGAGTTTTTCACCGGTCTTTTTGTATTCCAGTCCAACTGTATTTGTGCCCTTCAGATAACGCAATACACGTTTAGCACATTTGAAATGTTCTTCACTGTATGAATTATTAAATTGAGACAGGTATGTTACAGCAAACATGATGTCTGGTCTGGTTGCGACCGCAATATACATGAGCGATCCAATCAGATTTTGATAAGGTAAGTTGGACTTTATTTCTTTGCTTGGCTCTAGGGCTAATCTTGGTTCAATAGGTGTTGAACATGTTTTGCAGTTTTCCATATTGAACTTTTTCAATAGGCTGTCAATGTAAGTAGATTGGGTAAGTTTAATTTTTCCATTTTCATTTTTAATGTCTATCCCTATCAGCCTTTGTGGTTTTCCTATGTCTTTCATTTCAAATTTGTCTGATAGATGCTTCTTAATCTTTTCTAGGATTCTTTTCTTTTTATATGCTATCAATATGTCATCTACGTATATGGTTACTATAGTCTTCTCTCCTCCTTCAAATTTTACATAGATGCATGGATCAGCAACCGTAGGTTTAAAACCCATATTTTTCAATTCAAAATCAAGCTTTAAGAACCATTGGCGGCCTGCTTGCTTAAGTTCATATATTGCTTTTTGAAGCAAGCATACTTTTTCTTCTTTAATACTACTTAAATCTTCTAACATTCTCTTTGCTTCTTTGAATATTGTCATGTCTTCATTTTCACTTTCTTCTATTATTATTTCTGTTAGATATTCTTGTAAATTTTCTGGTACTTTCATTGCTATTTTCTCTTTTATTTCTCCATTTAGATAAGCGGTGGTTACATCCATTTGATGCAGATGCATTTCATCTTCTATTGACATTGCTATTACTGTGCTCACTGAGCTAAGTTTCGCTACAGGAGCAAATGTCTCGTGGTAGTCTATTCCTTCTCTTTGGTGAAAACCACGTGCTACTAATCGAGCCTTTTTAATTTCTTTATTTTCCGCATCTATCTTTTTCTTCAGTATAATTTTATTATCTATGATTTTCATGTCTTTTTCTTTTCTAGCTATTTTCCATGTACCATTTTTAATGTGCGCTTTAATTTCAGATTTTATAGCATCATGCCAGTCACCATCATCTTCATGATTTTCTTCACATAAGGATGAGAAATAATGTTCTTCATCGGAGTAGTGAAGATCAAAATCTTTTGTCCATTCAGGTAATTTTGTAGTACGTCTTGGTCTTTTTTCCGGTTGAGATTTTTCTTCATTCATTTTATTTCTTTCTGTTTCAGATGTAGGCGGTTGCTGGTCTTCATTTTCTTCTTTTTCAGATTCATCATGTTCGGTGTCTTCATCTTCCTCTTCTGGAAATGGAGAAGGCGGAGAATCCTGGTTATTTTGTTGAGGTAACGGGTCTTCATTTTCATTTATGATTATTTCTGTATCATTTCTTGACTTTTCATTTGTTTCAGCTTCCGTTCCTTCGTAGTACATTTTATTCATCACTTTTACATTTCTTGTCACTTCAATTCTTCCATATTTTATTACCCATATCCTGTATGCCTTGGCCGATTCTGAGTAACCCATGAAGATCCCTTCCAGTGTTTTTGGACTAAATTTTCCTCTCCTCTTGTCGTTGTCATATACAAAAGCTTTAGCTCCAAATACATGCAAATGTCTTGCTGAGGGAGTCTTTCCAACCCATTTTCGGTATGGTGTGTCTTCAATAGATTTATTCGGTACTCTGTTTGCTAAGTAATTAGAAGTATGAATAGCTTCTGCCCAATATTTTTCAGGTAATTTAGCATCAATAAGCAAACAGCGGGCTTTATCCAGGAGCGTTCGATTTTTTCTTTCTGCGATGCCATTTTGTTGTGGTGTGTATGGAGCAGATAAACGTCGCTGGATTCCTCAGGATTTTAGGAAGTCTGTGAAGTCTTTATTCAGGTATTCTCCAACACCGTTGTCACTTTGTAAGTATTTAATTCTTTTTCCAGTAAAATTTTCTGCTTCTTTTTTATATTCTTTGAAATATTTTAGTACTTAATTTTTCTGAGCCATAAAATAAACTCTAGTGTACCTTGTGTAGTCATCTATAAAGGTGACAAAGTAGCGAGCTCCTCCTGGCGATTCTGAACGCATTGGACCGCATACATCCGAGTGCACTATTTCAAGCGGATCACTCGTTCTATTTTTCTCAGTTTTCGGAAATGGAGGTTTAGAGAATTTCCCTTTTATGCAGCTTTCGCATTCTTCTAGCTTTTCTTTTTCATCCAAGTATAATCCTTGTAATAGTTGCTTGTTGCTACACAATTTTAAATCATTTTCATTGATGTGAGCAAGTTTCTTATGCCAGGTTTCTAAATTCTTCTCTTTCTTTTTCTCCTCCTTTCCTTGACATATATTTGCAGTCTCATTTTTATCTTCCACGTACTACAAATTATTTTTCTTTATAGCTTTCATTATTATTTCACCATATGGGTGTTTTACTATTGCTTTTTCCTTTTTAAATGTTACATTTAACCCTTTTTCGGTGAATTTTGCAACTGACAATAGATTAGTTTGCAGTTTTGGGACATGAAGTGTATTAACCAATCTTATTTCTTTATTGTTTTTCAGACTTAAGTCAATACTGCCTTCTCCAGCTATAGCTGCATTTTGGTCAGAACAAGCAAGATTTAATGTATTTTATTTTTTTTCATTATATTCATGGAACTTACTTTTATCAGAACACATGTGTGCGGTACTTCCACTGTCTAAGCACCATTCAATATTGCTTTCTGCTCCGGCAGATAAACTTTGATGTGCTAGATATGATGTTGGAGGCTTTTTCTTTTCAACGGAGTCATATTTTCTTTTATTTCTGCAGTTTTGTATAGAATGTCCTTTTTTGTGACAAATTTTACAGAATGGGACATTTTTGTTATACCTTTTGGTGTAAAATGCACTTTCCTCATCCTGATTTTTTTTCGAGCTTGGCTTTCTTCCATAATTTTAATTTTCAGTTCCTCTGGTGCAGGAAGTTTGTCCCTCGATTCTATTGCAACTCTGAAGTTTTCATATGACGGACTGAGGGAGTATAGCATCATAATACTTAATAGATCCTCATTTATTGTGATGTCCATGTCTTTAAGTTTATCCACTGTGTCTGTGAATTTGTTTAAATGCACTCTCACATCATCACTGTCACACATTTTTGCAAGAATTAATTGCTTCAACAATGTAGCTTTCCGGGCAGGCCCTTTACTGGCAAAAATACCTTTCAGAGTGTCCCACACTTCTTTAGAAGTTGTGCAATGCTTGATTTGTTTCAATTCGGTGGGATCAATTAATAGAATCAGTTCACTCTTAGCATTTAGATCACCACGCGTCCATTTTTGTGAGTCTTCTGGTTTTCCTGTTGTGGGCATGGGTTCGGAGCCATCCACGTACTTCCACAAATCCGTTTTAATTAGTACGGCCTGTGCTTGGAGCTTCCAGGTCTCATAATTTTCCCTTTTCAAAGGTTCAATTTTGTAGTGAGTCGACGACGCCATTTTGCTCGACGTATTTTTGCTGTGTTGCACACTATTTCACTATTTCTCGCGCAGTGGAAGAGTGCTGGTTTTCCATAACCTTTTGTGGTGGACTGCAGGTCCTAATTAAAACTTTGTAGATATTGTTATTTATATTTAAATCAACAGAGTATGAGCGGAACTTCACGCGATACATTTTTTGGATGAGAAGGATTTGACATTACTAGTGAAGGGGTAAAGCTTAAACTAGTGATGTGATAGTATGACATGAGTGCTGATAATACAATACTAACAATAACACGTTGAACAATATTATTAACTACCTTATCTCCAATAAACTAACCGCAAATCTAGATAAAACTAAAGCTATTCATTTTTATATACGCAAACAGCAATATGAAGATAACATTAACATACAAATACTTGAATAATGAAATAGAAGAAATAAATCATACTAGACAAACAACTAACATGGAAAGCACATACCGAAGAGCTATGTAAAAAATTAAGCAAGTCTGCATACGCACTTTATGAATTAGCCAAAATAGTCAATAGAAAGACAGTAATAACTGCATTTCACGGTCTAGTTATGACACATTTAAGATATGGTATAGTCTTTTGGGGGAATTCAAGCGATAAAGAAACTGTCTTTAAAGCACAAAAGCGTTATATTAGAGGTATGTGCGGTCTGAAAATTACAGACAGCTGTAGGCCATATTTTAAATCTCTAAATATTCTAACACTACCATCTATATTTGAAATATCTATTTATGCAAAAACAAATGAAGAATTATTTATGAAAGTATCTGAGTAACATACTGTAAATTTAAGCATTCATGCACAACAGTGTTCTCTGCATGATACTCAAAATTTTTAATCATCTTCCAGAACCAATAAAACCATCAAAATTAGCCTGAATTTATAAATCGGCTATATAAATTACTAATAAATAAATGCTATTATAGTATTCACGAGTACCTAGCAGACAAAACGTTATGAGATTAAAACTACTGCTACTATGCCTATTATATTTGTATGCCAACTGATTTTTAGTTTGGGCATTCACCACATCATCTCTTCGCTTCAATCTGTCTTTAATGTTTGGTATCTGATCTGGATGACGGGTCGATAGGGGGTACGCCGGAGGTGGTTTTAAGTGATCTGAGAAGCCTCATACAAAACTTCGCCGAGATTGGGTTGGAACTTAATTTCGCTAAGTGCGAGCTTCATATCCATTCCTCCATCTCTGCTGAAGACAGGCTCGACATAGAGGCCAAGTTCAATGAGATCGCTCCCAACATCCAGATCGCGACCGATGCCTCATTGCACTTGCTGGGGGCCCCTATCCTTGACGATGCCATTCCTTCTTTTGTTTCGGCACAAATACAAAAGTTTGAGGATAATTTTGAGCGACTTTTAAAAATAAATCCACACGTAGCTCTTACAATAATAAAATATTGCCTTTTTGTGCCGCAATTCACATATGTCTACGTTGTCGCCATCTTTGGAAATTTGGGAGCCTGCTGTCGGCCGTGGACGATCGAATCTCGGGTTTACTTTCAAAGATTCTGAACTGCGATCTGACAGTGGACGCTTGGTCTCAGGCGTCGCTCCCAATCCGTTATAGAGGCATTGGAATCCGCAGGGTGGCCTCCGTGTCGCTTCCCGCTTACTTGGCTTCTGCTTATGGATGCAGCAAACTCTTTGGTGACATTGTTAGTTCCTCGCTGGGACAGGCCGAAATAAGTCATCTGGCCGAAGCGGTTCTTGAGTGGAAAAGTATCTGCAACTGCGATGTCCCTATTCAGTTGCAATCCCAGAAGCAGTGGGATGAACCCCTCTGCAAGAAGACTCAGCAGGACTTGCTAACGGCGTGTTTGAGTACAACGGAACGCGCCCATCTCCTTGCAGTATTTCAGGGGGAGTCAGGCTTGTGGCTGAATGCTCTCCCGTCGGCAAATATCGGCACATTACTCGATGGCTGCACGCTTTCCTTGGTGATCGGCTTGAGGCTTGGCCTGAGGACGAACCACCCTCACCAATGTGGTTGTGGCGCGGAAGTGGATGAGCGTGGACGGCACGGGTTGTCCTGTCGCAGGAGTGCAGGTCGCATCCCTCCCTCGCCACGCGGCTTTGAATGACGTCATTCGTCGGGCTCTTGTCTCGCGAGCATTCCGGCAAGGTTAGAGCCAAACGGAATTGTTCGCTCTGATGGCAAGAGACCCGACAGTGTGACTCTCATTCCTTGGCAGCAGGGGAGGTGCCTGGTGTGGGATGTGACCTGTGTGGACACGCTGGCCCCTTCTCACTTGAGAGCTACTTGTGCGCAGGCGGGTGCCGCGGCCGCGGGGGCCGAAGTATTAAAGGTGCGTAAGTACGAGGAAGTTTCCGGTGGCTACATGTTTGCTCCAATAGGGTTTGAGACGATGGGCCCATGGGGCCCTGAAGCTAAAAAGTTTATAGGAGATCTCTCGTCGCGTCTCTGCGAGACTACTGGCGATCGCAGAGCTGGCAGCTTCCTCGCCCAGCGTATTAGCTTGACTATCCAAAGAGGAAATGCTGCCAGTATGCTGGGAACTATGTCTCGTGGGGACGTACTCGAGGATCTGCTTCTTTTTTAATTTGACTGTTGACTGATTTGACTTTGACTATTGACTGTATTATATTATTTGTTATTTTGTTTTTATTTACACTATTAGTGTATTTTGTCCAATTGTCGATTGTTTTTATATGACGTATGAGTGTAAGCATACTTTATGAATTAGCCAAAATAGTTAATAGAAAGACAGTAATAACTGCATTTCACGGTCTAGTTATGACACATTCAAGAGATGGTATAGTCTTTTTGGGGAATTCAAGCGATAAAGAAACTGTCTTTTAAGCACTTAAGCGTTGTATTAGAGGTATGTGCGGTCTGAAAATTACAGACAGCTGTAGGCCATATTTTAAATCTCTAAATATTCTAACACTACTATCTATATTTGAAATATCTATGTATGCAAAAACAAATGAAGAATTATTTATGAAAGTATCTGAGAAACATACTGTAAATTTAAGACACAAAAACAAACTTTGTCTTTGCACGGCAAACACAGCATTCATGCACAACAGTGTTCTCTGCATGATACTCAAAATTTTTAATCATCTTCCAGAACCAATAAAACAATCAAAAATAGCCTGAATTTAAAAATCGGCTATATAAATTACTAATAAATAAATGCTATTATAGTATTCACGAGTACCTAGCAGACAAAACGTTATGAGATTAAAACTACTGTTACTATGTTAAATCCTATATTAAGTAGTATTATATTTGTATGCCAATGTATTCTGGCAGGATTAGGAGATGCGATGACCATATTAAACACCTGTAATATCTTGTTATACCCAAATTCACAAATAAATGTTTTTGTATTTGTATTTGTAATTGAACTCTATACCTTAGCCGAGCACATAAGAATATACAATAAATTATAATACAAAGCGCTTCCTATCATGTGAAATGTCGGCCAAGTGATCGGGGATTCTGAAGTGCGTCTTCTAATCTGAACTAGTAAAAACATAAAGGTAGAAATAAGCTCATGTGCGCACCATTATTAAGGCAAGGCCCTATCCTAAATTAGCAACTCAACGCGCTTAACTTAAAAGTTCAACCGACGCACTACTGAAATAACTTTCATATTAGCGTGCGATGCTTCACGGAGGTTACGTCCGACACTGCGCAGGAATCGTGCGAAAAACTCGTTTTTCTTGAACTCTTTTCTCTTTTTGTGAAAAATTGCTGGTTTCGCCCTTTAGATATTAATTAGCCACGCAAAACATACAAATAAATATGTTGTTGTCGCTGAAAATATTGAGAAAACAGATTTACAAATTTTGAATGTGGGGTGATTTTCGGTGATTTTAATTATTTATTTTTGCTTTATTCCTTGATATGTAAAATCTACTTGGTTACGTCGCTAAATGATAAACTCTTCTGTTGGTTATAATTTTCTTGATTTGGTACATATCCCGAGACGTGAGATACGCGAGTTAAAAAAGGGGCCCAAGAACGATTTTTCAAATAGGGCCTTATTTTATCTAAAAGATGATTTTTTTTTTTCATAAAAATGAAAAATATGATAACACGGTTTCTAGGAGGCTTATATACCTGCCTAAGTATATAATGTAATATATTTTCAGTTAGTTTTTAAGTTACACCTCCAGCAAAGCAACTGCGAATCGCCGTGCAGTACCTATGTAGTTTTTGTGTGATGCGCGTACACACATAGAGACAAACAGCCAGAGAAACAAACAAAGAATCCTAAACCAAATTGTTTTCGCATCTATTTCCGCTCATTTAATTTTTTCTAGACCCTTCATAATTATTTTCTATGTAAAGACACTACCTTTTAGAATTTCATTATTATGTATAGGTTATAGTTTGTGCTTTGAGATGATTATAATGGATTCATAATAATTGATCCTATTCTTCCAGAACTGGAGACTCCGTGAAGCCGGCTCCCGCGTTCGACAGGCTCATGATGAGTGGCTACCGGTACATGACGCAGATATCGAACACCATCAGGAAGATATTTATCGGGTGATAACCTTACTATCGGATTGGTTTGATGACGATAGCGTAGCTCGAATTTTGATGTATCTATAAATCTATAGATAAGTTTTTTTTTTAATAAATAATATTTTTAGAATGTTTTTATTTTGTTCACCTTTCTAGCCGAATATTCGAAAGATGAATTTTGTAATCATCATCAATCATCAACAGCTCATATACGTCCCCACCGAGGGACTCGAGTCTACCCTAAATTATTAGTTTTACAAACATTTTATTTTTAATAAATAGTGATCTCATGTGTGGATTGTCGCGTGCGCACCTCTACTCATGCATTCAACCTATTCAATGTTGCTGGTTATTATTTAAGATTCCTGTGTTTTGAAAGAGATTTGATTGGTTCGAACGCGCTCTTGTTTTATATCTTGTGTCATCATGTAAAATGGCTTTACCATACAAGATATACTTACGTGCTACATATATATTTTTTTTCGTAGCTAACATAACATAACATTCCCTATCGCAGAGTATTCGATTCCGGGAGCTCACCAAATAAAAAAATAGAGCTAACGCACCCACCTCTTCAGGATTAAAGGTCCTCGATCCTCCCCTTGAATCATAATCGGATTTTATCAATGAACCAAATCTTTAAAATCTATTGATGATTCAAGAGCATCTCTGGGCGCGCCCTTCCGGCAAAACGGAGTCGCAAGTATAAAAACACTTGGAATTCGCTTAATTCGGGATTCGGGTTGCTTCTGTTTCATAGCTGAACTATGGAAAGGTGTTGCTTTATATTAAGATTTTCGTTGTTAATCACACTTCACACTAATATTATAAATGTGAAAATATATTTGGATGTTTAGATGTTTGGATGTTTGTTCCGCTTTCATGCCTAAACTACTGGACGGATTTGGATGAATTTTGGAATAGAGATAGTTTGTACCCTGGAATAACACATCGGATACTTTTTACCGGGATAAGTCGTATTCCCACGGGAAAATCCTACATAACGCGGGCATAGCCCCGGGCGGACCGCTAGTATTATAAATGTGAAAATAAATTTGATTGTTTATTCCACTTTCACGCCTAAACTACTTACTAAACAGATTTGGATGAAATTTGGATGGAGATAGTTTGTACTGGACTAACACATAGGATGGTTTTTACAGCGGGAAAAATCTTACAATCGCGAGCGTAGCCGTGGCCGGAAAGCAATGATAACGTCATAATTTACACCAAAAAAACAAGATAACGACCACGTGCGTGCGTAGATAATAAATCCATTTATGTATATTATCGGTCCATGCGATACGAATATGATCAAAATCACTGTCGATAATCTCTGTTACTAATTTTAGACCGAAATCCTACCCCCCTCGCAACACAATATCTACCAATACCTAAAGATAATTTTTTAAAAAACAACCAGAGATGCAATGATATCTGCATTACGATACCGATACGAACGATAAATTCATCGTATAAGCGTTTCCGATTATCCGATTATCTAATCATTAGATTCTAGAATCGAGGAATCTTTCTTTTTAACCGACTTCAAAAAAGGAGGAGGTTCTCAATTCGTCTGTATTTTTTTTTATGTATGTTATTAGATATCTCCGCCAATTGTTACCCGATTTCAATAATTCTTTTTTTATTCGATAGGATTTACTCTCGAGGTGGTCCCATATTAATTTCGTCAAGATCTGATGGTGGAACATGAGGTAAAACTTGGAAATTCCTCAACGGAATGTAGCATTCGCGTCGTTATTCGTCTATTCTTTTAGTCATATCTCAGTCAGTTTTCAACCGATTTTGATGATTCTTTTTTCATTCGGTAGAACGTGCTTTAGGGATAGATCCATACCAATTTTGTTAAAATCTGATGATGAAATAGCAAATAAAAGCGGAAACTCCTCAAAACTGGCCAAGCACATGTCGAGCCACGCAAAGTGTAGGGTTCCGTAGTTGTCCCATACTAATTTATGTACTGTTTAAGACAGTTAACGTCCACCAAAATAATATTTTTCTATGATATTTGTACAAGTACATTTTATAAGTTGGTCTATTATTAGATAAACTGTAAAGCCTACTTGATGTTGATAGTTTTCCTTTTAAATTCATCATATGCACTACTACCATGTTTTTTTTACTTTTCTATATAATTATAACGGTTTCGCTGGTAGGGAGGGGGGGGGGGGGAATTTGACTAACAAAAATAAGCACTTTAAAACGAAATATTTCTAAAAATTACGCTAACATCGAAAAATGGTTTCAGCAAACCCCGATTATTTTTAAAAGACCTATCCAACGATACTTCACACTACAAGATAATCGTAAATAATCCAAAAAGTTTGCAAACGTGCTGCAGTACCCACTAAAAAGAATAAAATAAAAACTATTTAAAAAAAAACAAAAACCTCCTTTAAAAGTAAAACACATTTGTTTGCACTAAAAAGTAACAAATAATATTAATAACTATTTATGTATGCAAGATTGACATTAATAAAAATGGTCAATAGAATACAATTCAATCACTTTTACTTTTTAATATTTACGTAAAATAAACAACACTTTTTGTAGTCGGTGCCAGCCACGAATCGCAGGCATTCACAGTTTGTTCTATTATTTATAAACTTTCTTCATCTTAATTTTTATAAACCGCTCTAAAGTAAATAAACTTAAAAAAAAAAAACAAAAACAGGCGCACGTTCTCGACGTTGTTCCCGCCCGAACGGGTCAGGGCAGGCGTCGTCGAAGGTTATTTTCGAAATTCATTTCTTTTTGTGTGCATATTCTTTGAAATTAGCTTTGATGATTTAAGTTTGTGTAAAATATTTTGTTAGGTTCGGTTGAGTTATTTCTTAGGTACTTGTTATATAATTTCGTTCATGTTTTTATGTACAATAATTTCATGACCTTGTTAATAATTTTGTGTAAAGCGCTACAAAGTTTTTTTTTAGTTTGTTTCTGATTTAGATGACATTAACTATAAAGAGCGCTGATTTTAATATTTAAATAACATTTTGTCGTTCATATATTTATGTAGAAGCTGAAGGGTTGCATGCAACCATGCTTCAACGTTATTTTGTTTAGTTTCTTCTTAGCTTTGGCTGGACCAACCAATATAAAAATAGTTAATAAATTAAATTCTAAATATTAAATATGATTGTATTATAATAGCATACCTTTTTAGGTATAATAATACCTAAAAAACTATCTAAACCATGCTATCTTTGTAAAAAACGCTCTACAATGCTACTACGTTTAGGTTTTTTCTTGGCTGGCACCGACTACAAAAAGTGTAACCACTTGGTGTAAGGTTATATAGAGCCAAAGAAATATATTATTTAAAATTGAACACAAAAAAACGTTATCGAGCGAACCAAATTTATTTTCTGACAACTGACATAACAAAACTTGTCCAAACAAAAGAACTTTGAAACATGTAAAAAGCATAAAAAATAATACAGATATGAAACCTTCACATCCTCCCCACCTTGCGTTAAGTAACGCTAAACACAAGCTGAGGTTAATTAACTAAATAAAACAAAATCACATTTATGCACAAGTGAAGATCGGTTAGCAGTAGAACTAAAAAAATAAAAAATAAAAATTAATGATAAAAACGTACGTATTAGGTACCAGCCCTAGTTATCTGCTCTGTGAGTAGGTATTTCCAATGGAAATAGACGTTGGAACGGCCTAACTAAAATACCTACTTGAGTTTTCACGCGAGCGACCCTACTGTGTCCATCCCTACCCGGAAATATTTCCAACACAACACCAAGCCGCCAGTTTACTCTCTTTTTATCGTCAGAGCCTATAACCACCACATCGCCAACCTTTAGTGCATAATATTTATCAGGTGTTGGTTTTTGTGCCAACAAAGACAGATATTCACTCCTGAAGCGCTGTTTTAAATCTTCACCTAATTTCCTTATATAGCGCCATCTAGCAGTCAAAACTCTTCCATCAAGTTGACCGAACACTTCTGTATTACCAACTCCAGTAGAACCAACGTTTAGAAACATGGAAGGCGTTAGTGGCATTAGGTTCTCTGTGCTCGCTGCAATATAAGTTAGAGGGCGAGCATTCATTATAGCCTCGACTTCGCATAGCACAGTCTCTAACTCCTTGATCTGTAGCGCTGCTTTGCCAAGTACCCTTCTCAGTATTTCTTTGTGCAATTTTATTAAACGCTCCCAAAATCCTCCCCACCATGGCGCTGAAGGCGGAATGAAGCGCCATGAAATCTTATGAGCTGTTGTTTGGCTTAAAACCTCTTTCCAATCGACGCTTTTCAAAAGGTTACTAGCACCGCGTAGGTTCGTTCCATTGTCACTATAGATTACTCGAACGTTACCTCTTCTAGCGAGAAATCTTCGCAATGCCAGCAAAAAATCTTCAGTTGACAGTGAAGTACAAATCTCGAGATGTACAGCACGGTATGTAGCACAGGTAAATATTACAATCCAGCATTTAGAGCCTGACTTTAAATACAGTGGTCCAGCGAGATCTGTACCTGTCACTTCAAAGACAGAGCCACAGTGAATTCTATCGACAGGGAGTGGAGCTTTCGGCACTGAGCACGACTTCACACTGTAACGCCTACATACTGCACATTGACGTACAGTTCTTTTTGCAAGTCGTCTGATACCGATGATCCAATAATCTTCACGCAGCTTACTTATTAAAGTTTGAGAGCCCGCGTGAAGCTCTTGAACGTGTTTCTGGGCTACTAGGCGCTCTACAATAAAATTATCGCTTGGGATCAAAATTGGAGTTTTAAAGTTATTTGTATCGTCACTTAAAGTGAGACGTGTTTTTACTCGAATAAGCCCTATAACATCTTTAAACGTTTCCAATTTATATTTAGAGTTAAAATCTTCTGTGTTCTCAAAAAATTCAGTCTGTATCAACTTTAGAATACGATTTTCAGCTGAAATATATTCTTCAGTGGATAATTGCCCACTTTTTCGTAATTGTTTAGATTGCCTACAATTATACATAAATCGCAGGATCCAGCATATCATTCTTACGATTTTAGTGTATTTACTAAAATACAAAAGCTGATCTGAGAACTTTTCGGCATCTTGGACGAATAGGCAACTCTTTTTTACTTCTTTTTGCATCTCTTCTTCATCTGGATTTGAGTCTGATTGAGGCCATTCGTTTTGCGGAGATCTTAACCAGTTTGGACCTTCCCACCATTTACTCTTAAGTAGAGCGTCAGGACTACATCCTCTTGACGGTAAGTCAGCTGGATTCAGAGCGCCAGGAATATGGCGCCAATCGTCAATATTAGTCCGCTTGATGATCTCATTAACTCGATTATGAACAAATATATTTAGACCAACCTTTCGTTTCAGCCACGCCAATACAATACTCGAGTCAGTCCAGTAGTAGAAATTACAATCTAAATCCAAACCATTTTTGGCCTCTGTGGCTAGTCTTGTGGCCATTAAAGCTGCAACCAACTCAAGACGTGGTATGGTAATGGATTTCGTGGGTGCGACTCTTGACTTTGCTGTAACTAGCTGAACATCTACTTTACCTTCATGTTCAGACCGTAGAAAAATACAGGCTGCGTAAGCTGTTTGACTGGCGTCACAAAACACGTGCATTTGATTTTGAGTATTGTCCAAATCAGACTTGCTGAGGCGTCTAGGAAAGCGACATAAGTTTAAAATACTTAGTTGACTCGACTAATCCCTAATGAGCTTTTCTATATCTTTTGGCACTTCCTGATCCCATCCAATATTTAAAATCCAACATTTTTGAATGACAAGCTTAGGAATTATAGTTGTTGGACAAACGAGACCAATAGGATCGAAAACGCTTTGTGCCGCAGACAGAATAGATCTTTTGGTTACCTTATCTTCAGGTTTTATAAAAATCGCAGGTACCTTACAAAAAATCTCATCGCGCTGAGGGTCCCACATTAGACCCAATACGGAAAAATCCGAGACTTCATTGTCAGTAATGACTGGACCTGTTACCCAGCAACGAAGTTCAAACTGACCTTTCAGCATAATGTCTTTTGCTTCGGTTATAAATCGTTGCATTTCATGTTCATTCCTAACACTAAGAACACAATTGTCTACATAAAATGCTGTCCGTAACTTAGATGCAGTGTCGGTATCAAATTGTTCGAGATGATGTAAAATTGTAGCCGATAGCAAGAAAGGACTTGTAGTGACGCCAAAAACTACGCGTCTATGTCTAAAAACTTTAAGTACCTTTTCGTCTTCATTAATATCGCGCCACCAAAGAAACTTTAAAAAATTACGGTCGCGAGGGTTAACTGAAATCTGAAGGAAGGCTTTTTTAATGTCAGCCGTCACGCTGATAGCATTCCTCCTAAACTGCAATAGCAGACGCGGTATTAACTCGATTAAATTAACTCCTCTCTCAAGACACGAGTTAAGAGATAAACCGTTTTGATCTTTGGCAGATGCGTCGAAAACTGGTCTTATTTTTGTAGTAAGGCTCGACTCTCTTACCACAGCATGGTGAGGCATATAATGACCGGTTGTAAAATCATCGTCTAACACTTCTTCGATTATATCACTAGCGCGCCATTCTTTGAAAACCTGATCATAATCATCCGTTATACCTAACTTAGACAGTCTGGATGTCGTTGAATGTAAACGCTTTAATGCTAAATGATAATTAGGCTGAAGAAGTTCAGCATTGTCTTTCCACGGCAAATTAACTTCATAGCGGCCCTCCTCGTTCGCACAGATAGTATTTTTAAAAAAGACTGCTACTTCGGAATCTAACTTCTGTTGGCTTTTAACTTCAGACTCTTCCCTAATACCTAACGTCTCTAATTTCCATAAGTCATCGACTTCAAACGAGCAGGCATTATTTAATGAAAGGTTTTCTACGTTACCCACAGAGCAGTATACACCAAATGCTGGACCCTGAACTGTCCACCCCAATTTCGTCTCAACCGCCAATAAGTTTTCCTCGAGCTGCACCGATCGTCCCGTGTACAGAGAACCTAAAATATCAGAACCAATTAATAAACCAATATCAGATACGTCATCAATAGAATCACTTAAATGAATTCCTAAGTCTCGTAGATGAGAAACGATACTGCCCTGTTTGATTCTCGGCAGGTGTCCACAGATCGCATCTTGCTCTAGCGCCTCGATTCTGCGTGTAAATTGGCCATCTAGACTTTGGACGTCAAACGCAAATAAGTTATGCTTTCGCTTCTGTGTCACAGTTCCGCCAAATAAAACATGACCAAGTTCTTGCGTACTTATCGGTTTAAGTTTCAACTTTTCGGCGACATCTTTCTTTACGAATGAGCACTGTGCGCCTGAGTCCAGTAGCGCTCTCACTCGAAACTCCCCATTTTCGTTCATAACTTTTACTTTGAGGGTCTGCAGTAAAACCGCTCTTGAAGCTGCACTGCTAGTCTGGTTTAATATCGATTGTTCATTAGTAGAGGCCGTTGTTGTCTGTTCGTTGCGCTCTTTATCCAACTTGTCGCAGACGATAGTAAAGTGCCTCTTACCACAGACTAGACATTTAGGAAATTTCTTGCATTTCTTCCATATATGGCCTTTCGCATTTCTAGATTTTATAAACTCTCTTCGCTCATCCAGTGTCTTATTCATCGCTTGTCGGCATTCTGAACTGGAATGCGAGGTTTTCTCGCACCATAGGCAACTTTTTCCTTTCATGAGTTGAGGTTGGACTTCATTGACATTCTGCTTATCTTCCTTTCTATGAGTGCTCGAGTAAAAGGCAGCAGTTGGCTCTGAAGATGAACATCCGTCATAACCGGAACGAGATAGCCTAATTCTCTCTTCAGACTCTACCTCTCCCTTTAAAAAACTTAGAAGCTCCGTCAGCGGCGTCCTCTTATCATCTTTTGTGTATGTGTGAGATCGGTTCCACGCTCTTAATAAATCTTCCGGCAAAGCTGACTCTACTAATGGATATAAAAAGGCAGCATACTTGTCTTTTGTAACGCCAAGTGATTCTAGCGCTAATATCTGAGTTATAAGTTTATCCTACAGATATCTAGTGGATGGCTTTGTTAGGCCCTTTGTTTGAGCTAGTACCAACTGAAGTAACTCGCGGACATAGTGCTCAATAATAATGTCATCACGCGCAAATCTTTCTTTTAATTGTAAAATTACTGTTTTATAATTTTCCCCAGTAGGAGGGAAGCTCTCCACTAGCTCTCGTGCGCTAGAGCCTTGTTCCATGCACTGCAGCAAATAATGAAATTTCTCGTCGTCATCTAGCCTCTCGTCAGAGTCAATCTTTTTAAATTGTGCCCAAAATGCTAGCCACTTACTGATTCTGCCGCCAAACTTCGGTAGCTCGAGCTTGGGAAGACGTAAGTGACGACTGCAGTTAAAGTCGTCAGAGTTTTTCTTTGTAGAATCATTCGACTCCGATGACATGTGAAACTGCTTAACTTTTTGTTCCAGTACGTACCACTTATCAATATATTCCTCGGCGGAGTCGGTGTCGGCATTGAACGCCTGCAGGTCTTTCTCAGAATCGTCAAGCCAAAGAGACATAACTTTGTTTTGTACTTCTTGTAGCTTTTTGTGGCGGTCTGAAAATTTATTGAACTCCGCGGCTATTAAAATTTTGTCGCCACCAGCCAACAATAATTCCAACTTTGTGGCCGATATACTGAAAAGCCGTCTGGCCGTGGTCCGCTCTTCTTTGGCCCTATTCATCTCTGTACGGTCGCCACTATATAACCACTTGGTGTAAGGTTATATAGAGCCAAAGAAATATATTATTTAAAATTGAACACAAAAAAAAACGTTATCGAGCGAACCAAATTTATTTTCTGACAACTGACAAATCAAAACTTGTCCAAACAAAAGAACTTTGAAACATGTAAAAAGCATAAAAAATAAAACAGATATGAAACCTTCACAAAAAGTGTTGTTTATTTTACGTAAATATTAAAAAGTAAAAGTGATTGAAATGTATTCTATTGACCATTTTTATTAATGTCAATCTTGCATACATAAATAGTTATTAATAATATTTGTTACTTTTTAGTACAAACAAATGTGTTTTACTTTTGAAGGAGGTTTTTGATTTTTTTTAAATAGTTTTTATATGGTATGTAAATAAATTTATCGTAATGCAGGTGCATTAGATTCTAAAAAAAATAATTAAAGGGGGGGTTTTTAATTGTTTTTTTAAATTACACACCATAAAAGAAAGAATGAATGTAAAAATGTCAATAATTAATTTAACATTGTAATTTCTAGTTTTTTATATATTTTGTTTTTATAGAGGATGTTTGATTTAAGTTTATTTCTTGTTGGCGTAGTGGTGTGGCTCGGGCCGCTACGTGTAGTCCTGTAGACGTACCGAGCCACTGAAGGCTTGAACATCTGTTATGTATGAACTAGTAAAAATAACAACACGTTATTGGAGGAAGAAGAGGAAGGAGCCCAAACCGGCTTCAATTTTTTATCTTTATTTTAGTTGAGTTTAATCTGAGAAACATTTTTAACCGACATTTTGAAAAGTTTTTTCTTTTTTTTAGTTTGATTGTGATAACCTCGACCCGTGTGTAACATTGTTAGAACGGTAGAATATTCGGATACCTAGTCTGTCTGTGGGTGGGCTTATAAACTTTAAGTTTCTGTATGTAAATTTGCCTACACATTTCCCGAAAACTAGAAATCAGACTGCAATGAAATTAAGTAAGTATCATTCAACTCGGGGAACAATGAATGTTTCATCAAAATCGGTTCAGTAGTTTTCAAGATATGGACTGTTATTGAAGGTGGTTCTGATTCTTAAATTTATTCTTGTACCGGGTTGGAAATTTAGTTGAAATGGATTCGTATACCGGAGCTCAGCGCGCATTTTATGTAAGAGCTTATTATCAAAACAATAATTCGATAATAACAGCTCGCCGGCGCTTACATCGTGCGCAGTTCAACGTACGGGACATTTCTTTAACTCCCAGTGCGAATATCATTAGAAAATGGATTAAGTCGTAATGACGTCATTTGGACAACATATATTTTTGTAGTACTATACTTTCCATTCTATGTACTTTTTGCAAATAGTAATAAAATTATGAATTGATATATTTTATATATATCAGTTATGCACCGTTGTGAGAACGGGAAGTTTTTAAAATGAATATAATGTAAAGGTTTTATGTAACGTATTTAATTTTATTTTATTTTTATTCCAAATTATATTTCTTCTTTTATTGTAATGTATTTTGTATATGTATGTTATTGTCTATGGGTGTATGCCTGAAATAAAGATTTATTATTATTATTTTTGGGTATAAACTGGCAACACCCTTTTTGGACATTCTGTATAATCTTAATTTAGATTTAATATGAAGATAATAGTTGCTATATCTGACGTCAATACTTCTATCACCAGCGGCGATCTTTTCAATCTGCTACTCGTCAAAGATTAGCTTTGGAAATGCTATCTGCATCCCCCTCTGAGCGGTACAAGTATAACAGAGACAGAATGATTATATCGAATTCTATGATCGAATTGGAGATCGCGGTTGGAGTACAGCTAGCGGCACGTACCTCTGGCTCTGGTGACTCTCTTTCTCGCATAGGGTAAGGGTGGGGTGACTGAGAGAGAGGTACCGCTCGCTCAGAGCCAGAGATATGTGCCGCTAGGTGTATCAGGGCTGTCGATAAGACAAAATACAAACTCTTATAAGCAATAGATGTGACGAAAATCTTCAGTTCTGGCGAGCACAACAAGCGACAATGAACCGTGTATTACTGACTTTGAGTTGCGCCTTCCTTGCCTCTGTTGTAGGTAAGATACAGGCATGCTGATTGCGTGTTATTATTCGATAGGGAAAAAATATAATTCAATTAATAAAACACGGGTTTTACCTAGTACTGTTATATGTTCTGTGGTTTTACGGAATCAAATTAATTATTAAACATACTTTAAAAAACACTCAGAATAACGTGAATTCAATTTACCATGCTTATTGTAATTTAATTATTTTTTTCAGGACGGGACCCTGGATTTAGAGGTAAGAAGATGTCCTTTTATTAAAACTGTACACCCAAGTACCTGTCTTGATTAGTGACTGCTTTGTTAATGTGTTTGGTAGGTATAGTATACTTTTGTACATAGGCCAAGCCCGACTTGGCACAATTTGGGGTCGACGTCCGTGCTCGTGTCCGAGTCCTTAGGCTTCGAGCACTTTGCTCTACCACTTGTGGGCAGCTGGTCAAATATTCGGTCAACTCAAAAAAAGCTCTTAGATGTATAGACATATTTTTATGAAAGATTTTACTCATAACCACGTGCGAGTAAAAGATATTTTTTTGAGGAATGAGGTTGTTTTCAGTCCGTTTCGGTCTCACCAAGTATGGCGTGGATCACTTCGTGGACCTGCCCAAATCTGCGTCTGCGGCGACCGCCCAGGGCTGGAGTCAGGCCTCAAGAGCGAACCTGGTGCTGCCCAGTCTGAGCCTCTACTGCAAGGACAGCTACATCCTCTGCGTGCTGTATGACGACACCGAGTACCTCGCTGGACTCCAAGTTGCTGTAAGTACTGGCCAGTAGATATTCATCGAAAGCTGCCCACCATTTTAGCCAGAAGATGTGCCTCCCCAGAACCCCCGTCCACAACAACCGGTCTTGTGGACCTCTACTGACGGACCTGTCTATGCTCCTGTCTAGGCTCCGTATGTCAAAACGGGTAGGACACTGGCTATACACCCTGCTCTTCAGGCATTGCGGTAGTGGCGATGAGAAGATGTGCGCTTTGGCGTGCTCTTGGGGAGGCCTACGTCCAGCAGTGGATTGCAATAGGCTGATTGATTGATTGATACTACGGCGTAGTAGTTATTACAAAAAAAAAAACTAATTCTCTGATTTCAACAGGGAAGGTCTCAATCGATTGGGTTAAGAAAATGCTATCGAACAAAAAGAATCGTAGCAATCTCTTCTGCCAGTGCTATGAAGTGGTACCTGTTATTAACCTTTTTAGTTTCATAATCTCATGTCAGTGCTCTCTCATTGAGCACCCTCCCATGTGAAGCGAGTAGAACCTCAGAGGAACAAAAGACGATCGCTTGATCTAATCAGCTTGATCGAAAATGGTTTGAGTCAAACCAAACTTTACGTGTTTGAATCAAACCGTTTGACCGTCTCCGGGGCCCTTTATCATATGGGTTGTAAAGTCTGATCTCTCAAAAAAAAGTTCCTATTATTTATAAGATTACTCCCGATCGATATTGATCTGAATCTTTATCTGTTTGCAGTTACCTGTGAGTCAGTTCACTGATGCTGTGTACGACTGGGAAGTGCAGGGCTTCTCCAACTGGAGTCCTGGAGATGGAGAAACCTATTGGGCCACTCAGCAGTACTTCGTTAATGAAGGTAACTCATCATGAAAATATGAAGCAGAAATAGAAAATATCAAGTCCTATTTAAAAACAAATTGCTATGACGTTTCTTTAATCTATCCTCAAAAATAATAGCCATGAAGAGAGTTGTCTTACTTGCACACACTTGGAGGGTCCATAGAGGGCACTAGAGGGTCTTAAGCACCGAAATTAGCAATCATCATGAAACTATAGATAATCTTATTGACCACATTGCTTTCATTGCTTCCGTGGCCAAATGGTGCTCATACGGAATTTCTGGGTTCGAATCCTAGTGGGGACACTGCCAAGCAAAAATCTCTTTGTGAGACTCTCCCCAGTTCGGTTTGGACATAGCAGGCTGAATCACCTGATTGTCCAAAAAGAAAAAAATATTCTGTGCTTTGGAGGGCACGTTAAGCTGTTGATCCCGGCTACTATCTACTAGTCGCTACACGAGCCATGCCAGTGGCCTTTGGCGGCTCTATAACAGTGACACCAGAGTTTGTGAGGTCGGTTGTCGACCTTACATCGCACACCATGAAGGAGAGAATAATAACACCTTGGCATATCCGTATAATGAGCTGTTGATAATGATGATGATATCCACAGAATTCCTCGCCACAAGTGCTGAGGAGCGCTTGGCATCCCGGGACTCCAAAAAGACTCTGCAAGCCGGAGGAGTCTGGACCAGCGGCATCAACGGCGAGCTGGTGAAGTTGACCAGCGACACCGCCGGCATCCTCGCCAACGGTTTCACCAGACAAGCCTGCATCCCTCTCATGGGTAAGGGTTTCCTAAAATCTATTTAATCAGGAACAGTGCTCCTCTAATACTGGCTTATTTCCACGTGCTTCTAAGCTGTATCGGAGCGCTGCAAGTGGTGTACAAACTTTATGGGCAAGAGATTTTATAGACTCACGTTTTGTAGGTATTCAATAAAGACAGTATCGTCTCTCATTCATTACGGAGCGTAAGTTCGAAGTCTGGTAATTGTCAAACGAATCCCCTTTATGAGACTCTCCCCAGTTTCTCATATTATTCATGGAAATAACCGTTCCATGAGTCATGTCAGAGGCCTTCGACTGGCTTCATAATTTGACATTTTTAGTGTTATGCATCACAACGTAAAACCTGGCTGCAGTTCTAGAAATTCCGGCCGCCTCAGACCGCTTTTCCAGCTGTATTAAGCTTGTCTTTTCATCCTAGGGATCCACTACTATCGTAACATGTCTACTGAGCTGGAGTGTACCGCCGAAGACATGTTCCCCTGGTTCGCGCTGACCGATACCAAACAGGAGTTGATCGCCACTGGCCTGGTCGTCTTCGGCCAGCTAAAAGAGGCAGTCGTCGACTGGTTCGAAAGACCTAACCGGCTTGCAGTAAAGGTAAATAGAACTGTTTTACATTGATGCAGCCTCCGCGACTGAGTTGTTGAGTGTTCGATTCTCATTATGGACGTTCTTGTATAAATGAATACTGTCACAAATATCTCTGCGAAAATTTACCCAGTTTGGTAAGGATATAGGCCGAATTACGTGATTTTCCGAAGAGAAAGATTCTTCTATTTTTTTTTTTCTTTTTTGCTCTTATAGCTGAGTGTACGCGTTACATTCTGCCTAATGGATTTGTCCGGACATGTAGACTAATTGCAAGTCTACAGATTGTGGACTTTAAGACTTCTGCCCAGCCTTTTTCTGCTTTGAAATTGGTCCTAATTTTTCAGCTTAGTTGGAATACGAGTAATAACACCATAATGAGTTCCTCCCCTCGCGTCTGTAACTAACTTTTATGATGAATGAACTTATCTCGAGAAGTCCGTCTTTTTGTCTGGACTTTTCAAATTTGTCAGTGGTAACCCTAAGTGTATGGGACTTTATTTACATTAATAATATCGATAAAGCTCATAATAGGGAACATGCATTAAAAAATATTAGTTTTTTTCATAGTTCATCTGAAAGTATACAAAATAGAATACTGACAGTCAAAACAGAATCGAAATTGATCGAAAAACAAACTAGATACAACATTATTAAACAAATATATCTGTCCCTCTCTACGAAAACAAAATTTTCTATGGCGGATGCACGGCCCGCGACACATATGACGTCACATGTGTCGTCAGACCTCTCTGTTTAACCATCAACTTTGATGCCTTATAACTTTGTTTCTGAGCAAGACGTTTGGAAAATTATTTTTTGTGTGTTAATCCAGATTAGTTCTAGAACTTGAAATATTTTGATTAGTGAATTTTAAAAAATTGTGCATGTTCCCTATTTAAAAAAGATTTTTCAAAGTAATATTATAAAACACGTGAATATGACTCTACTTTTGAAGGCGAGTGTGCTTGTGTTAATCAGCATTTGGGTAATCTGAGAACCTTGCATGCTTGCAGATAGGGTTGCCACGCCAGACGTCCGGATAAAACCGGATACAGTCAGGCTTTTTGGATGCGTGTCCGGCCAAATTTGACTACATCCGGTTATTGTTAGGCTTTTTAAATTTTACCATTTCATTGTTATTTCATTAAAATTTAAGGAAATTTGATGGTAAATGGTAATAAAAGCCTTGTTTTACTTTAAAAAATTGTCGTGTGGAGAAATTGAGGGTCTTGCTACCGAAATGTCCGGCTTTTCGGTTTTAAGACCTGGTGGCCCTACTTGCAGGTGATCGTGCCCCGCGGCCCGAAGTGCCTGTACGACCTGGCTGCAGGTCCTGGTCTGCTCACCATGCACATCTACTACATAGACGCGCCCTGGACCGTCTTCTGTCTATAAGTGCTAGTACATTGCGGTGTAGCTCTAAGTACCTACATACTTCCAAGTCACTTGTTTTTTTCTGGAATAATTGTAAAGTTAATTCACAATCACCAAACTGAATAATAAGTACCTATAGTTCGCATGCTCAAAATTATTATTGGTCGTTGTCTGGAAGAAACTGCTATCTTAGCAATAAGGCCGCCCATCTGTACCTACTCTACACTATCCTTTTAGAGTCTTCATCTTTTTCTAGACTGTATTGTTTTAAGTTTGCAACATTGTGCTTATATTGTGAACTTCAAATCGCACCGCAAATGTTAAAATATTTTATTACTAATAAAATGAAGAACCGAAATTTACATTTGTGTTTCTACTGAATCCCAGTTATCTACGTACTGTATCAAATTAATTGTATTTGTAAGTAAGTAAGTAAGTAAGTAAGTAAATAATTTATTTAATAATTTATTTGTAAAAAGCAAATAATGTGAAGGTATACTAATTAATGTCTTATGGTACATACGACATCATGTCAAGTGTTGCGAAATCAGCCGCTACGTGGCGCTCCGATCGTTCAGTTAATGTACCTCTGATTTTTGTCATTCAATCATCCAATAGCATATCTCTGTGGCCGAGTGGTCAAGATTTCGATGCCCATTACGGAGGGTCCGGGTTCGATTCCCGGTGGGGACACTGTCAAGCAAAAATCTCTTTGTGAGACGTTCCCCGGTTTGGTTAGGACATTGCAGGCTGAATCACCTGATTGTCCGAAAAGAAAGATGATTCCGTCCTTCGGAAGGGGCATGTTAAGCCGTTGGCTCGGCTACTATCTAATGGTTACACGAGCCAAGTCAGTGGTCATTAGCATGTATCATACCCACCCAGCGAGTGACCATGTACTACGGGAAAACCAACTTCATAGGTAAATAGATCAGAATTAGGTCTATCGAAATAAATATAACATTTAATTAGGTCAGCCTTCTTAAAAATCAACGTCATCAATAACAGTCAGCCAGCGATGTCCTGCATGTATCTATACCTAGCGAAACGGGAAAACTAACTTTATAAGTAACTAACTTTGTAGTTTTTTTACTTTTTATACAGGACATCACTGGCTGGCTGTTATTGATGACGTTGATTTATAAGAAAATAAAGGCTGACCTAATTAAATATTATATTAATTTCGATAGACCTCATTCTGATCAACTGATCTAATTACCCATAAAGTTAGTTTTCCCGTAGTACATGATACTCGCTGGGTATAGATACATTGGCGGCTCTATAACACTGACACCAGCGTTCTTGACGACCGACCTTACAACCCCCACGATGATGATGATGATCCAATAGCAGATTGCATAACAAGTTTAACAAAGGAGCGTAGTCTAAGATCCTTTGTAGTCTCTGGTTTTAAAGTAGCGTTTTCCGTCACCGTAAAAGAAAAACCTATTCAAGTCCGCGCCCGCTGTATTAAGAATAGTGGAAATGGCAGAGGTCCATTAAAAAAAACAGCAATCTTTTCCCAAATCTTCCAATATTTCTTCTTCTTTAAGTCAAAGTTAAGTTGTTGTTGTGGTTTCGAGTCGACCTAGTGTAAAGCAACCAAGGCAGACAAAGGCAGGCTGCAGCTCTGCAGGGTCGCATAAACACCGTAGATAAATTAAACTCGCGCGACATACGAAATGCCCGCCAATATTATCGAAGTTTTTGTCGCACGAAAACAAGAACTGCGTTACTATTAGCGGTTACGTCTTTACCACGCGGTTTATTTTATCTACGGTCGCTATCAGAGTCGAGTTGTTGAATTGGATCATTGGCCTCATTCCTGTCCTGCGTGGTTCAATAGACACTAGCATTCATGCAAACAAACAAGCATGCAATCAAGCAAGCAGGCGCCAGGCATGTAGGACGGCATTCATGTTCAACCTAACACACGAAGAGTATGGCGGAAGCGAACGGGGCGAGCGAAGCAAGCCTTCGAACATATTCTATCCTTGTCGGGGTGCCCCGAATTCCTATTGTCTTTTATTTCCTCTGAGGCTCGCAACGCTCGCTCACATAACCAATTCAATATTTTTATAGCCCAATATTTGTATGGAAACCGATTATTTATTTAATATAAATAAATAAATAATAATAAATATGTGAGGACATCTTCACACACGGCCATCTGATCCCAAATTAAGCAGAGCTTGTACTATGGGTACCAGACAGCTGATATACATTACTTAAATAGATAAACAACAACCAGACACAAGGCAAACACAAGTGTTCATCACACGAATGTTTGCCCTGGGCGGGATTCGAACCCGCGACCCTGTGCGTCGTCGGAGGCAGATACTCTACCACCTGTGCTACGAAGCCGTCAATATGCTACTTTATAAGTTTTTTTATATTATTATTATGACTTTTAATATTATTTCAAGTAAGTGCTATGACAAATGAAATTCGTGAAAATATTTTTATGACTAACGAAAGATATCATATTATGGGACAGTACATTAAAGGTGAGCGCTGTAACTCGTTTTCGCGACCTATTACTGCTTTGTTTTGTACTTTGCAGCCGGGTTCCCCAGATGCCTCGCAGTCCTCAAACTATCGGAGCACACCATCAGGTTGCACAACTATTTTGTCGACAACCCTTGCTTGGGACGTCATTTTGTGATTCTACTCACCAGTAAACGACATGATAAACCCGCAAATATTACATGGAAAATAATCATAGTGTTTTCTTGGAAAATTAAAATTAGAATGATTCTACAATTTAAGATTTTTTTTTATTTCGGAACTAGCTCATAGTTTAAAAAAAAAATGCTGATAAAATATTTTTTTTATATATTTCAACCCCCATCGTCATTTTGAAAATTCTCGAAAAACTGTATCGATAAAGAGTACTTAGTACGTAGTGCATAGTTAGGCAATCAACTGAACAAAGTACAAATGACAAGCAATAAGTACATAATATATTATCAATTTTAACCTTATTTGGTTCAACTTTAGCCTGAATTTAATTATCCCTGAGTAACACAGGCTACTTTTTACCACGGCAAATATGTTTTTCCCACGGGAAAATTCAAAGATAAAGCGGGCGTAGCCGCTGGCGGGCCGCTAGTTAAGGTATAAAACAGGTATGAGTGACGAGTACAGTTTTAATCAAATGTAATAATCCATCTACCTATGACGAAGACATTAATAACACGTTGAACAATATTATTAACTACCTTATCTCCAATAAACTAACCGCAAATCTAAAGCTATTCATTTTTATATACGCAAACAGCAATATGAAGATAACATTAACATAAAATACTTGAATAATGAAATAGAAGAAATAAATCATACTAAATTCCTAGGCCTAATAATAGACAAACAACTAACATGGAAAGCACATACCGAAGAGCTATGTAAAAACTTAAGCAAGTCTGCATACGCACTTTATGAATTAGCCAAAATAGTTAATAGAAAGACAGCAATAACTGCATTTCACGGTCTAGTTATGACACATTTAAGATATGGTATAGTCTTTTGGGGGAATTCAAGCGATAAAGAAACTGTCTTTAAAGCACTCTAGCGTTGTATTAGAGGTATGTGCGGTCTGAAAATTACAGACAGCTGTAGGCCATATTTTAAATCTCTAAATATTCTAACACTACCATCTATATTTGAAATATCTATGTATGCTAAAACAAATGAAGAATTATTTATGAAAGTATCTGAGTAACATACTGTAAATTTAAGCATTCATGCACAACTGTCAGTGTTCTCTGCATGATACTCAAAATTTTTAATCATCTTCCAGAACCAATAAAACCATCAAAATTAGCCTGAATTTAAAAATCGGCTATATAAATTACTAATAAATAAATGCTATTATAGTATTCACGAGTACCTAGCAGACAAAATGTTATGAGATTAAAACTACTGTTCCTATATTAAGTCGTATTATATTTGTATGCCAATGTATTCTGGCAGGATTTGGAGATGCGATGACCATATTAAACACCTATAATATCTTGTTATGCCCAAATTCACAAATAAATGTTTTTGTATTTGTATTCGTAATTGAACTCTAAACCTTAGCCGAGCACATAAGAATAT
Organism: Carpatolechia fugitivella; assembly: GCA_951230895.1. Taxonomy (NCBI): domain Eukaryota; kingdom Metazoa; phylum Arthropoda; class Insecta; order Lepidoptera; family Gelechiidae; genus Carpatolechia; species Carpatolechia fugitivella. Next base: position 14,980,418 of record OX579662.1, on the reverse strand, counting down.
ACAATAAATTATAATACAAAGCGCTTCGTCCTATCATGTGAAATGTCGGCCAAGTGTTCGGGGATTCTGAAGTGCGTCTTCTAATCTGAACTAGTAAAAACATAAAGGTAGAAATAAGCTCATGTGCGCACCATTATTAAGGCAAGGCCCTATCCTAAATTAGCAACTCAACGCGCTTAAGTTAAAAGTTCAACCGACGCACTACTGAAATAACTTTCATATTAGCGTGCGATGCTTCACGGAGGTTACGTCCGACACTGCGCAGAAATCGTGCGAAAAACTCGTTTTTCTTGAACTCTTTTCTCTTTTTGTGAAAAATTGCTGGTTTCGCCCTTTAGATATTAATTAGCCACGCAAAACATACAAATAAATATGTTGTTGTCGCTGAAAATATTGAGAAAACAGATTTACAAATTTTGAATGAAAAAAAAAAAAAAAAATGAAAAAAGGTTTATTTGGTATCAGAATTAACTTAGACGGGGTGATAATAATGTGGGGTGATTTTCGGTGATTTTAATTATTTATTTTTGCTTTATTCCTTGTTATGTAAAATCTACTTGGTTACGTCGCTAAATGATAAACTCTTCTGTTGGTTATAATTTTCTTGATTTGGTACATATCCCGAGACGTAAGATACGCAATAAACTAACCGGCCTCGCCTTAATCTTGCGTGATCAGTTTTATTTTATCTAAAAGATGTTTTTTTTTTTTCATAAAAATGAAAAATATGATAACACGGTTTTTAGGAGGCGTATATACCTGCCTAAGTATATAATGTAATATATTTTCAGTTAGTTTTTAAGTTACACCTCCAGCAAAGCAACTGCGAATCACCGTGCAGTACCTATATAGTTTTTGTGTGATGCGCGTACACACATAGAGACAAACAGCCAGAGAAACAAACAAAGAATCCAAAACCAAATTGTTTTCGCATCTATTTCCGCTCATTTAATTTTTTCTAGACCCTTCATAATTATTTTCTATGTACAGACACTACCATTTAGAATTTCATTATTATGTATAGGTTATAGTTTGTGCTTTGAGATGATTATAATGGATTCATAATAATTGATCCTATTCTTCCAGAACTGGAGACTCCGTGAAGCCGGCTCCCGTGTTCGACAGGCTCATGATGAGTGGCTACCGGTACATGACGCAGATATCGGACACCATCAGGAAGATATTTATCGGGTGATAACCTCACTATCGGATTGGTTTGATGACGATAGCGTAGCTTGAATTTTGATGTATCTATAAATCTATAGATAAGATTTGTTTTTAATAAATAATATTTTTGGAATTTTTTTTTTTTATCACTTTCTAGCCGAATATTCGAAAGAGGAATTTTATAATCATCATCAATCATCAACAGCTCATATACGTCCCCACGAGGGACTCGAGTCTACCCTAAATTATTAGTTTTACAAACATTTTATTTTTAATAAATAGTGATCTCATGTGTGGGTTGTCGCGTGCGCACCTCTACTCATGCATTCAACCTATTCAATGTTGTTGGTTATTATTTAAGATTCCAGTGTTTTGAAAGAGATTTGATTGGTTCGAACGCGCTCTTGTTTTATATCTTGTGTCATCATGTAAAATGGCTTTACCATACAAGATATACTTACGTGCTACATATATTTTTTTTTTCGTAGCTAACATAACATAACATTCCCTATCGCAGAGTATTCGATTCCGGGAGCTCACCAAATAAAAAAATAGAGCTAACGCACCCACCTCTTCAGGATTAAAGGTCCTCGATCCTCCCCTTGAATCATAATCGGATTTTATCAATGAACCAAATCTTTAAAATCTATTGATGATTCAAGAGCATCTCTGGGCGCGCCCTTCCGGCAAAACGGAGTCGCAAGTATAAAAACACTTGGAACTTGCTTAAATTTGCAACGCTAAATCTATCGGGATTCGGGTAGTTTCTGGTTCATAGGCTGAACTATGGAAAGGTATTGCTTTATATTTAGATGTTCGTTGTTAATCACACTTCACACTAATATTATAAATGTGAAAATATATTTGGATGTTTAGATGTTTGGATGTTTGTTCCGCTTTCACGCCTAAACTACTGGACGGATTTGGATGAATTTTGGAATAGAGATAGTTTGTACCCTGGAATAACACATCGGATACTTTTTACCGGGATAAGTCGTATTCCCACGGGAAAATCCTACATAACGCGGGCATAGCCCCGGGCGGACCGCTAGTATTATAAATGTGAAAATAAATTTGATTGTTTATTCCACTTTCACGCCTAAACTACTTACTAAACAGATTTGGATGAAATTTGGATGGAGATAGTTTGTACTGGACTAACACATAGGATGGTTTTTACAGCGGGAAAAATCTTACAATCGCGAGCGTAGCCGTGGCCGGAAAGCAATGATAACGTCATAATTTACACCAAAAAAACAAGATAACGACCACGTGCGTGCGTAGATAATAAATCCATTTATGTATATTATCGGCCCATGCGATACGAATATGATCAAAATCACTGTCGATAATCTCTGTTACTAATTTTAGACCGAAATCCTACCCCCCTCGCAACACAATATCTACCAATACCTAAAGATAATTTTTTAAAAAACAACCAGAGATGCAATGATATCTGCATTACGATACCGATACGAACGATAAATTCATCGTATAAGCGTTTCCGATTATCCGATTATCTAATCATTAGATTCTAGATTCGAGGAATCTTTCTTTTTAACCGACTTCAAAAAAGGAGGAGGTTCTCAATTCGTCTGTATTTTTTTTTATGTATGTTATTAGATATCTCCGCCAATTGTTACCCGATTTCAATAATTCTTTTTTTATTCGATAGGATTTACTCTCGAGGTGGTCCCATATTATTTCGTCAAGATCTGATGGTGGAACATGAGGTAAAACTTGGAAATTCCTCAACGGAATGTAGCATTCGCGTCGTTATTCGTCTATTCTTTTAGTCATATCTCAGTCAGTTTTCAACCGATTTTGATGATTCTTTTTTCATTCGGTAGAACGTGCTTTAGGGATAGATCCATACCAATTTTGTTAAAATCTGATGATGAAATAGCAAATAAAAGCGGAAACTCCTCAAAACTGGCCAAGCACATGTCGAGCCACGCAAAGTGTAGGGTTCCGTAGTTGTCCCATACTAATTTATGTACTGTTTAAGACAGTTAACGTCCACCAAAATAATATTTTTCTATGATATTTGTACAAGTACATTTTATAAGTTGGTCTATTATTAGATAAACTGTAAAGCCTACTTGATGTTGATAGTTTTCCTTTTAAATTCATCATATGCACTACTACCATGTTTTTTTTACTTTTCCATATAATTATAACGGTTTCGCTGGTAGGGAGGGGGGGGAATTTGACTAACAAAAATAAGCACTTTAAAACGAAATATTTCTAAAAATTACGCTAACATCGAAAAATGGTTTCAGCAAACCCCGATTATTTTTAAAAGACCTATCCAACGATACTTCACACTACAAGATAATCGTAAATAATCCAAAAAGTTTGCAAACGTGCTGCAGTACCCACTAAAAAGAATAAAATAAAAACTATTTAAAAAAAAACAAAAACCTCCTTCAAAAGTAAAACACATTTGTTTGCACTAAAAAGTAACAAATAATATTAATAACTATTTATGTATGCAAGATTGACATTAATAAAAATGGTCAATAGAATACAATTCAATCACTTTTACTTTTTAATATTTACGTAAAATAAACAACACTTTTTGTAGTCGGTGCCAGCCACGAATCGCAGGCATTCACAGTTTGTTCTATTATTTATAAACTTTCTTCATCTTAATTTTTATAAACCGCTCTAAAGTAAATAAACTTAAAAAAAAAAAACAAAAACAGGCGCACGTTCTCGACGTTGTTCCCGCCCGAACGTTGTTTTCGAAATTCATTTCTTTTTGTGTGCATATTCTTTGAAATTAGCTTTGATGATTTAAGTTTGTGTAAAATATTTTGTTAGGTTCGGTTGAGTTATTTCTTAGGTACTTGTTATATAATTTCGTTCATGTTTTTATGTACAATAATTTCATGACCTTGTTAATAATTTTGTGTAAAGCGCTACAAAGTTTTTTTTTAGTTTGTTTCTGATTTAGATGACATTAACTATAAAGAGCGCTGATTTTAATATTTAAATAACATTTTGTCGTTCATATATTTATGTAGAAGCTGAAGGGTTGCATGCAACCATGCTTCAACGTTATTTTGTTTAGTTTCTTCTTAGCTTTGGCTGGACCAACCAATATAAAAATAGTTAATAAATTAAATTCTAAATATTAAATATGATTGTATTATAATAGCATACCTTTTAAGGTATAATAATACCTAAAAAACTATCTAAACCATGCTATCTTTGTAAAAAACGCTCTACAATGCTACTACGTTTAGGTTTTTTCTTGGCTGGCACCGACTACAAAAAGTATAACCACTTGGTGTAAGGTTATATAGAGCCAAAGAAATATATTATTTAAAATTGAACACAAAAAAACGTTATCGAGCGAACCAAATTTATTTTCTGACAACTGACATAACAAAACTTGTCCAAACAAAAGAACTTTGAAACATGTAAAAAGCATAAAAAATAATACAGATATGAAACCTTCACATCCTCCCCACCTTGCGTTAAGTAACGCTAAACACAAGCTGAGGTTAATTAACTAAATAAAACAAAATCACATTTATGCACAAGTGAAGATCGGTTAGCAGTAGAACTAAAAAAAATAAAAATTAATGATAAAAACGTACGTATTAGGTACCAGCCCTAGTTATCTGCTCTGTGAGTAGGTATTTCCAATGGAAATAGACGTTGGAACGGCCTAACTAAAATACCTACTTGAGTTTTCACGCGAGCGACCCTACTGTGTCCATCCCTACCCGGAAATATTTCCAACACAACACCAAGCCGCCAGTTTACTCTCTTTTTATCGTCAGAGCCTATAACCACCACATCGCCAACCTTTAGTGCATAATATTTATCAGGTGTTGGTTTTTGTGCCAACAAAGACAGATATTCACTCCTGAAGCGCTGTTTTAAATCTTCACCTAATTTCCTTATATAGCGCCATCTAGCAGTCAAAACTCTTCCATCAAGTTGACCGAACACTTCTGTATTACCAACTCCAGTAGAACCAACGTTTAGAAACATGGAAGGCGTTAGTGGCATTAGGTTCTCTGTGCTCGCTGCAATATAAGTAGCCTCGACTTCGCATAGCACAGTCTCTAACTCCTTGATCTGTAGCGCTGCTTTGCCAAGTACCCTTCTCAGTATTTCTTTGTGCAATTTTATTAAACGCTCCCAAAATCCTCCCCACCATGGCGCTGAAGGCGGAATGAAGCGCCATGAAATCTTATGAGCTGTTGTTTGGCTTAAAACCTCTTTCCAATCGACGCTTTTCAAAAGGTTACTAGCACCGCGTAGGTTCGTTCCATTGTCACTATAGATTACTCGAACGTTACCTCTTCTAGCGAGAAATCTTCGCAATGCCAGCAAAAAATCTTCAGTTGACAGTGAAGTACAAATCTCGAGATGTACAGCACGGTATGTAGCACAGGTAAATATTACAATCCAGCATTTAGAGCCTGACTTTAAATACAGTGGTCCAGCGAGATCTGTACCTGTCACTTCAAAGACAGAGCCACAGTGAATTCTATCGACAGGGAGTGGAGCTTTCGGCACTGAGCACGACTTCGCACTGTAACGCCTACATACTGCACATTGACGTACAGTTCTTTTTGCAAGTCGTCTGATACCGATGATCCAATAATCTTCACGCAGCTTACTTATTAAAGTTTGAGAGCCCGCGTGAAGCTCTTGAACGTGTTTCTGGGCTACTAGGCGCTCTACAATAAAATTATCGCTTGGGATCAAAATTGGAGTTTTAAAGTTATTTGTATCGTCACTTAAAGTGAGACGTGTTTTTACTCGAATAAGCCCTATAACATCTTTAAACGTTTCCAATTTATATTTAGAGTTAAAATCTTCTGTGTTCTCAAAAAATTCAGTCTGTATCAACTTTAGAATACGATTTTCAGCTGAAATATATTCTTCAGTGGATAATTGCCCACTTTTTCGTAATTGTTTAGATTGCCTACAATTATACATAAATCGCAGGATCCAGCATATCATTCTTACGATTTTAGTGTATTTACTAAAATACAAAAGCTGATCTGAGAACTTTTCGGCATCTTGGACGAATAGGCAACTCTTTTTTACTTCTTTTTGCATCTCTTCTTCATCTGGCTTTGAGTCTGATTGAGGCCATTCGTTTTGCGGAGATCTTAACCAGTTTGGACCTTCCCACCATTTACTCTTAAGTAGAGCGTCAGGACTACATCCTCTTGACGGTAAGTCAGCAGGATTCAGAGCGCCAGGAATATGGCGCCAATCGTCAATATTAGTCCGCTTGATGATCTCATTAACTCGATTATGAACAAATATATTTAGACCAACCTTTCGTTTCAGCCACGCCAATACAATACTCGAGTCAGTCCAGTAGTAGAAATTACAATCTAAATCCAAACCATTTTTGGCCTCTGTGGCTAGTCTTGTGGCCATTAAAGCTGCAACCAACTCAAGACGTGGTATGGTAATGGATTTCGTGGGTGCGACTCTTGACTTTGCTGTAACTAGCTGAACATCTACTTTACCTTCATGTTCAGACCGTAGAAAAATACAGGCTGCGTAAGCTGTTTGACTGGCGTCACAAAACACGTGCATTTGATTTTGAGTATTGTCCAAATCAGACTTGCTGAGGCGTCTAGGAAAGCGACATAAGTTTAAAATACTTAGTTGACTCGACTAATCCCTAATGAGCTTTTCTATATCTTTTGGCACTTCCTGATCCCATCCAATATTTAAAATCCAACATTTTTGAATGACAAGCTTAGGAATTATAGTTGTTGGACAAACGAGACCAATAGGATCGAAAACGCTTTGTGCCGCAGACAGAATAGATCTTTTGGTTACCTTATCTTCAGGTTTTATAAAAATCGCAGGTACCTTACAAAAAATCTCATCGCGCTGAGGGTCCCACATTAGACCCAATACGGAAAAATCCGAGACTTCATTGTCAGTAATGACTGGACCTGTTACCCAGCAACGAAGTTCAAACTGACCTTTCAGCATAATGTCTTTTGCTTCGGTTATAAATCGTTGCATTTCATGTTCATTCCTAACACTAAGAACACAATTGTCTACATAAAATGCTGTCCGTAACTTAGATGCAGTGTCGGTATCAAATTGTTCGAGATGATGTAAAATTGTAGCCGATAGCAAGAAAGGACTTGTAGTGACGCCAAAAACTACGCGTCTATGTCTAAAAACTTTAAGTACCTTTTCGTCTTCATTAATATCGCGCCACCAAAGAAACTTTAAAAAATTACGGTCGCGAGGGTTAACTGAAATCTGAAGGAAGGCTTTTTTAATGTCAGCCGTCACGCTGATAGCATTCCTCCTAAACTGCAATAGCAGACGCGGTATTAACTCGATTAAATTAACTCCTCTCTCATTGGCAGATGCGTCGAAAACTGGTCTTATTTTTGTAGTAAGGCTCGACTCTCTTACCACAGCATGGTGAGGCATATAATGACCGGTTGTAAAATCATCGTCTAACACTTCTTCGATTATATCACTAGCGCGCCATTCTTTGAAAACCTGATCATAATCATCCGTTATACCTAATTTAGACAGTCTGGATGTCGTTGAATGTAAACGCTTTAATGCTAAATGATAATTAGGCTGAAGAAGTTCAGCATTGTCTTTCCACGGCAAATTAACTTCATAGCGGCCCTCCTCGTTCGCACAGATAGTATTTTTAAAAAAGACTGCTACTTCGGAATCTAACTTCTGTTGGCTTTTAACTTCAGACTCTTCCCTAATACCTAACGTCTCTAATTTCCATAAGTCATCGACTTCAAACGAGCAGGCATTATTTAATGAAAGGTTTTCTACGTTACCCACAGAGCAGTATACACCAAATGCTGGACCCTGAACTGTCCACCCCAATTTCGTCTCAACCGCCAATAAGTTTTCCTCGAGCTGCACCGATCGTCCCGTGTACAGAGAACCTAAAATATCAGAACCAATTAATAAACCAATATCAGATACGTCATCAATAGAATCACTTAAATGAATTCCTAAGTCTCGTAGATGAGAAACGATACTGCCCTGTTTGATTCTCGGCAGGTGTCCACAGATCGCATCTTGCTCTAGCGCCTCGATTCTGCGTGTAAATTGGCCATCTAGACTTTGGACGTCAAACGCAAATAAGTTATGCTTTCGCTTCTGTGTCACAGTTCCGCCAAATAAAACATGACCAAGTTCTTGCGTACTTATCGGTTTAAGTTTCAACTTTTCGGCGACATCTTTCTTTACGAATGAGCGCTGTGCGCCTGAGTCCAGTAGCGCTCTCACTCGAAACTCCCCATTTTCGTTCATAACTTTTACTTTGAGGGTCTGCAGTAAAACCGCTCTTGAAGCTGCACTGCTAGTCTGGTTTAATATCGATTGTTCATTAGTAGAGGCCGTTGTTGTCTGTTCGTTGCGCTCTTTATCCAACTTGTCGCAGACGATAGTAAAGTGCCTCTTACCACAGACTAGACATTTAGGAAATTTCTTGCATTTCTTCCATATATGGCCTTTCGCATTTCTAGATTTTATAAACTCTCTTCGCTCATCCAGTGTCTTATTCATCGCTTGTCGGCATTCTGAACTGGAATGCGAGGTTTTCTCGCACCATAGGCAACTTTTTCCTTTCATGAGTTGAGGTTGGACTTCATTGACATTCTGCTTATCTTCCTTTCTATGAGTGCTCGAGTAAAAGGCAGCAGTTGGCTCTGAAGATGAACATCCGTCATAACCGGAACGAGATAGCCTAATTCTCTCTTCAGACTCTACCTCTCCCTTTAAAAAACTTAGAAGCTCCGTCAGCGGCGTCCTCTTATCATCTTTTGTGTATGTGTGAGATCGGTTCCACGCTCTTAATAAATCTTCCGGCAAAGCTGACTCTACTAATGGATATAAAAAGGCAGCATACTTGTCTTTTGTAACGCCAAGTGATTCTAGCGCTAATATCTGAGTTATAAGTTTATCGTACAGATATCTAGTGGATGGCTTTGTTAGGCCCTTTGTTTGAGCTAGTACCAACTGAAGTAACTCGCGGACATAGTGCTCAATAATAATGTCATCACGCGCAAATCTTTCTTTTAATTGTAAAATTACTGTTTTATAATTTTCCCCAGTAGGAGGGAAGCTCTCCACTAGCTCTCGTGCGCTAGAGCCTTGTTCCATGCACTGCAGCAAATAATGAAATTTCTCGTCGTCATCTAGCCTCTCGTCAGAGTCAATCTTTTTAAATTGTGCCCAAAATGCTAGCCACTTACTGATTCTGCCGCCAAACTTCGGTAGCTCGAGCTTGGGAAGACGTAAGTGACGACTGCAGTTAAAGTCGTCAGAGTTTTTCTTTGTAGAATCATTCGACTCCGATGACATGTGAAACTGCTTAACTTTTTGTTCCAGTACGTACCACTTATCAATATATTCCTCGGCGGAGTCGGTGTCGGCATTGAACGCCTGCAGGTCTTTCTCAGAATCGTCAAGCCAAAGAGACATAACTTTGTTTTGTACTTCTTGTAGCTTTTTGTGGCGGTCTGAAAATTTATTGAACTCCGCGGCTATTAAAATTTTGTCGCCACCAGCCAACAATAATTCCAACTTTGTGGCCGATATACTGAAAAGCCGTCTGGCCGTGGTCCGCTCTTCTTTGGCCCTATTCATCTCTGTACGGTCGCCACTATATAACCACTTGGTGTAAGGTTATATAGAGCCAAAGAAATATATTATTTAAAATTGAACACAAAAAAAAACGTTATCGAGCGAACCAAATTTATTTTCTGACAACTGACAAATCAAAACTTGTCCAAACAAAAGAACTTTGAAACATGTAAAAAGCATAAAAAATAAAACAGATATGAAACCTTCACAAAAAGTGTTGTTTATTTTACGTAAATATTAAAAAGTAAAAGTGATTGAATTGTATTCTATTGACCATTTTTATTAATGTCAATCTTGCATACATAAATAGTTATTAATAATATTTGTTACTTTTTAGTGCAAACAAATGTGTTTTACTTTTGAAGGAGGTTTTTGATTTTTTTTAAATAGTTTTTATATGGTATGTAAATAAATTTATCGTAATGCAGGTGCATTAGATTCTAAAAAACATAATTAAAGGGGGGGTTTTTAATTGGTTTTTTAAATTACACACCATAAAAGAAAGAATGAATGTAAAAATGTCAATAATTAATTTAACATTGTAATTTCTAGTTTTTTATATATTTTGTTTTTATAGAGGATGTTTGATTTAAGTTTATTTCTTGTTGGCGTAGTGGTGTGGCTAGGGCCGCTACGTGTAGTCCTGTAGACGTACCGACCCACTGAAGGCTTGAACATCTGTTATGTATGAACTAGTAAAAATAACAACACGTTATTGGAGGAAGAAGAGGAAGGAGCCCAAACCGGCTTCAATTTTTTATCTTTATTTTAGTTGAGTTTAATCTGAGAAACATTTTTAACCGACATTTTGAAAAGTTTTTTCTTTTTTTTAGTTTGATTGTGATAACCTCGACCCGTGTGTAACATTGTTAGAACGGTAGAATATTCGGATACCTAGTCTGTCTGTGGGTGGGCTTATAAACTTTAAGTTTCTGTATGTAAATTTGCCTACACATTTCCCGAAAACTAGAAATCAGACTGCAATGAAATTAAGTAAGTATCATTCAACTCGGGGAACAATGAATGTTTCATCAAAATCGGTTCAGTAGTTTTCAAGATATGGACTGTTATTGAAGGTGGTTCTGATTCTTAAATTTATTCTTGTACCGGGTTGGAAATTTAGTTGAAATGGATTCGTATACCGGAGCTCAGCGCGCATTTTATGTAAGAGCTTATTATCAAAACAATAATTCGATAATAACAGCTCGCCGGCGCTTACATCGTGCGCAGTTCAACGTACGGGACATTTCTTTAACTCCCAGTGCGAATATCATTAGAAAATGGATTAAGTCGTAATGACGTCATTTGGACAACATATATTTTTGTAGTATACTTTCCATTCTATGTACTTTTTGCAAATAGTAATAAAATTATGAATTGATATATTTTATATATATCAGTTATGCACCGTTGTGAGAACGGGAAGTTTTTAAAATGAATATAATGTAAAGATTTTATGTAACGTATTTAATTTTATTTTATTTTTATTCCAAATTATATTTCTTCTTTTATTGTAATGTATTTTGTATATGTATGTTATTGTCTATGGGTGTATGCCTGAAATAAAGATTTATTATTATTATTTTTGGGTATAAACTGGCAACACCCTTTTTGGACATCCTGTATAATCTTAATTTAGATTTAATATGAAGATAATAGTTGCTATATCTGACGTCAATACTTCTATCACCAGCGGCGATCTTTTCAATCTGCTACTCGTCAAAGATTAGCTTTGGAAATGCTATCTGCATCCCCCTCTGAGCGGTACAAGTATAACAGAGACAGAATGATTATATCGAATTCTATGATCGAATTGGAGATCGCGGTTGGAGTACAGCTAGCGGCACGTACCTCTGGCTCTGGTGACTCTCTTTCTCGCATAGGGTAAGGGTGGGGTGACTGAGAGAGAGGTACCGCTCGCTCAGAGCCAGAGATATGTGCCGCTAGGCGTATCAGGGCTGTCGATAAGACAAAATACAAACTCTTATAAGCAATAGATGTGACGAAAATCTTCAGTTCTGGCGAGCACAACAAGCGACAATGAACCGTGTATTACTGACTTTGAGTTGCGCCTTCCTTGCCTCTGTTGTAGGTAAGATACAGGCATGCTGATTGCGTGTTATTATTCGATAGGGAAAAAATATAATTCAATTAATAAAACACGGGTTTTACCTAGTACTGTTATATGTTCTGTGGTTTTACGGAATCAAATTAATTATTAAACATACTTTAAAAAACACTCAGAATAACGTGAATTCAATTTACCATGCTTATTGTAATTTAATTATTTTTTTCAGGACGGGACCCTGGATTTAGAGGTAAGAAGATGTCCTTTTATTAAAACTGTACACCCAAGTACCTGTCTTGATTAGTGACTGCTTTGTTAATGTGTTTGGTAGGTATAGTATACTTTTGTACATAGGCCAAGCCCGACTTGGCACAATTTGGGGTCGACGTCCGTGCTCGTGTCCGAGTCCTTAGGCTTCGAGCACTTTGCTCTACCACTTGTGGGCAGCTGGTCAAATATTCGGTCAACTCAAAAAAAGCTCTTAGATGTATAGACATATTTTTATGAAAGATTTTACTCATAACCACGTGCGAGTAAAAGATATTTTTTTGAGGAATGAGGTTGTTTTCAGTCCGTTTCGGTCTCACCAAGTATGGCGTGGATCACTTCGTGGACCTGCCCAAATCTGCGTCTGCGGCGACCGCCCAGGGCTGGAGTCAGGCCTCAAGAGCGAACCTGGTGCTGCCCAGTCTGAGCCTCTACTGCAAGGACAGCTACATCCTCTGCGTGCTGTATGACGACACCGAGTACCTCGCTGGACTCCAAGTTGCTGTAAGTACTGGCCAGTAGATATTCATCGAAAGCTGCCCACCATTTTAGCCAGAAGATGTGCCTCCCCAGAACCCCCGTCCACAACAACCGGTCTTGTGGACCTCTACTGACAGACCTGTCTATGCTCCTGTCTAGGCTCCGTATGTCAAAACGGGTAGGACACTGGTTATAGACCCTGTTCTTCAGGCATTGCGGTAGTGGCGATGAGAAGATGTGCGCTTTGGCGTGCTCTTGGGGAGACCTACGTCCAGCAGTGGATTGCAATAGGCTGATTGATTGATTGATACTACGGCGTAGTAGTTATTACAAAAAAAAAACTAATTCTCTGATTTCAACAGGGAAGGTCTCAATCGATTGGGTTAAGAAAATGCTATCGAACAAAAAGAATCGTAGCAATCTCTTCTGCCAGTGCTATGAAGTAGTACCTGTACCAGTTTCATAATCTCATGTCAGTGCTCTCTCATTGTGCACCCTCCCATGTGAAGCGAGTAGAACCTCAGAGGAACAAGAGACGATCGCTTCGCTCCCTTCGACGCGCGTCACAAATCCTTAAGTAGAAATTCAAATTTGGTTGGTTCTACTGTAGAACCAACCATATTTGAATTGCATTTTATTAGCAAAATTGGAAGTAGTAATTACATCTATCTATTATAAGTATATATTGCCAACTGACAATGATAAAAGAGGTCTTATTTAAGGGCCTCGGAGACGGTCAAACGGTTTGACTCAAACCTTACGTGTTTGAACGGTTTGTCAAACGGTTCTGCGCAGTCTAATTCTGTGCGCTAATCGTAATTACACTTCTGACGCGTCTAACACGTAAATGTTTGACAAACCGTTCAAACCACCTTTGTAAACGATCAAAATGGTTTGAGTCAAACCAAACTTTACGTGTTTGAATCAAACCGTTTGACCGTCTCCGGGGCCCTTTATCATATGGGTTGTAAAGTCTGATCTCTCAAAAAAAAGGTCCTATTATTTATAAGATTACTCCCGATCGATATTGATCTGAATCTTTATCTGTTTGCAGTTACCTGTGAGTCAGTTCACTGATGCTGTGTACGACTGGGAAGTGCAGGGCTTCTCCAACTGGAGTCCTGGAGATGGAGAAACCTATTGGGCCACTCAGCAGTACTTCGTTAATGAAGGTAACTCATCATGAAAATATGAAGCAGAAATAGAAAATATCAAGTCCTATTTAAAAACAAATTGCTATGACATTTCTTTAATCTATCCTCATAAATAATAGCCATGAAGAGAGTTGTCTTACTTGCACACACTTGGAGGGTCCATAGAGGGCACTAGAGGGTCTTAAGCACCGAAATTAGCAATGATCATGAAACTATAGATAATCTTATTGACCACATTGCTTTCATTGCTTCCGTGGCCAAATGGTGCTCATACGGAATTTCTGGGTTCGAATCCTAGTGGGGACACTGCCAAGCAAAAATCTCTTTGTGAGACTCTCCCCAGTTCGGTTTGGACATAGCAGGCTGAATCACCTGATTGTCCAAAAAGAAAAAAAATATTCTGTGCTTTGGAGGGCACGTTAAGCTGTTGATCCCGGCTACTATCTACTAGTCGCTACACGAGCCATGCCAGTGGCCTTTGGCGGCTCTATAACAGTGACACCAGAGTTTGTGAGGTCGGTTGTCGACCTTACATCGCACACCATGAAGGAGAGAATAATAACACCTTGGCATATCCGTATAATGAGCTGTTGATAATGATGATGATATCCACAGAATTCCTCGCCACAAGTGCTGAGGAGCGCTTGGCATCCCGGGACTCCAAAAAGACTCTGCAAGCCGGAGGAGTCTGGACCAGCGGCATCAACGGCGAGCTGGTGAAGTTGACCAGCGACACCGCCGGCATCCTCGCCAACGGTTTCACCAGACAAGCCTGCATCCCTCTCATGGGTAAGGGTTTCCTAAAATCTATTTAATCAGGAACAGTGCTCCTCTAATACTGGCTTATTTCCACGTGCTTCTAAGCTGTATCGGAGCGCTGCAAGTGGTGTACAAACTTTATGGGCAAGAGATTTTATAGACTCACGTTTTGTAGGTATTCAATAAAGACAGTATCGTCTCTCATTCATTACGGAGCGTAAGTTCGAAGTCTGGTAATTGTCAAACGAATCCCCTTTATGAGACTCTCCCCAGTTTCTCATATTATTCATGGAAATAACCGTTCCATGAGTCATGTCAGAGGCCTTCGACTGGCTTCATAATTTGACATTTTTAGTGTTATGCATCACAACGTAAAACCTGGCTGCAGTTCTAGAAATTCCGGCCGCCTCAGACCGCTTTTCCAGCTGTATTAAGCTTGTCTTTTCATCCTAGGGATCCACTACTATCGTAACATGTCTACTGAGCTGGAGTGTACCGCCGAAGACATGTTCCCCTGGTTCGCGCTGACCGATACCAAACAGGAGTTGATCGCCACTGGCCTGGTCGTCTTCGGCCAGCTAAAAGAGGCAGTCGTCGACTGGTTCGAAAGACCTAACCGGCTTGCAGTAAAGGTAAATAGAACTGTTTTACATTGATGCAGCCTCCGCGACTGAGTTGTTGAGTGTTCGATTCTCATTATGGACGTTCTTGTATAAATGAATACTGTCACAAATATCTCTGCGAAAATTTACCCAGTTTGGTAAGGATATAGGCCGAATTACGTGATTTTCCGAAGAGAAAGATTCTTCTATTTTTTTTTTCTTTTTTGCTCTTATAGCTGAGTGTACGCGTTACATTCTGTCTAATGGATTTGTCCGGACATGTAGACTAATTGCAAGTCTACAGATTGTGGACTTTAAGATTTCTGCCCAGCCTTTTTCTGCTTTGAAATTGGTCCTAATTTTTCAGCTTAGTTGGAATACGAGTAATAACACCATAATGAGTTCCTCCCCTCGCGTCTGTAACTAACTTTTATGATGAATGAACTTATCTCGAGAAGTCCGTCTTTTTGTCTGGACTTTTCAAATTTGTCAGTGGTAACCCTAAGTGTATGGGACTTTATTTACATTAATAATATCGATAAAGCTCATAATAGGGAACATGCAAAACAGAATCGAAATTGATCGAAAACCAAACATGACGTCACATGTGTCGTCGGACCTCTCTGTCTAACCATCAACTTTGAAGCCTTATAACTTTGTTTCTGAGCAAGACGTTTGGAAAATTATTTTTTGTGTGTTAATCCAGATTAGTTCCAGAACTTGAAATATTTCGATTAATGAATTTTAAAAAATTGTGCATGTTCCCTATTTAAAAAAGATTTTTCAAAGTAATATTATAAAACACGTGAATATGACTCTACTTTTGAAGGCGAGTGTGCTTGTGTTAATCAGCATTTGGGTAATCTGAGAACCTTGCATGCTTGCAGATAGGGTTGCCACGCCAGACGTCCGGATAAAACCGGATACAGTCAGGCTTTTTGGATGCGTGTCCGGCCAAATTTGACTACATCCGGTTATTGTTAGGCTTTTAAAATTTTACCATTTCATTGTTATTTCATTAAAATTTAAGGAAATTTGATGGTAAATGGTAATAAAAGCCTTGTTTTACTTTAAAAAATTGTCGTGTGGAGAAATTGAGGGTCTTGCTACCGAAATGTCCGGCTTTTCGGTTTTAAGACCTGGTGGCCCTACTTGCAGGTGATCGTGCCCCGCGGCCCGCAGTGCCTGTACGACCTGGCTGCAGGTCCTGGTCTGCTCACCATGCACATCTACTACATAGACGCGCCCTGGACCGTCTTCTGTCTATAAGTGCTAGTACATTGCGGTGTAGCTCTAAGTACCTACATACTTCCAAGTCACTTGTTTTTTTCTGGAATAATTGTAAAGTTAATTCACAATCACCAAACTGAATAATAAGTACCTATAGTTCGCATGCTCAAAATTATTATTGGTCGTTGTCTGGAAGAAACTGCTATCTTAGCAATAAGGCCGCCCATCTGTTCCTACCTACTCTACACTATCCTTTTAGCCTCTTCATCTTTTTCTAGACTGTATTATTTTAAGTTTGCAACATTGTGCTTATATTGTGAACTTCAAATCGCACCGCAAATGTTAAAATATTTTATTACTAATAAAATGAAGAACCGAAATTTACATTTGTGTTTCTACTGAATCCCAGTTATCTACGTACTGTATCAAATTAATTGTATTTGTAAAAAGCAAATAATGTGAAGGTATACTAATTACTTTAGGTATGGTAATACGACATCATGTCGAACATATTCTATCCTTGTCGGGGTGCCCCGAATTCCTATTGTCTTTTATTTCCTCTGAGGCTCGCAACGCTCGCTCACATAACCAATTTAATATTTTTTTAGCCCAATATTTGTATGGAAACCGATTATTTATTTAATATAAATAAATAAATAATAAATATGTGGGGAGTTGGGGACATCTTCACACACGGCCATCTGATGTACTATGGGTACCAGACAGCTGATATACATTACTTAAATAGATAAATACATACTTACTTATAGAGTACAAGTGCTCATCACACGAATGTTTGCCCTGGGCGGGATTCGAACCCGCGACCCTGTGCGTCGGAGGCAATCAATATTATTATGGTACTTTATGTTTTTTTTTTTAATGATTACGACTTCTAATATTATTTCAAGTAAGTGCTATGACAAATGAAATTCGTGAAAATATTTTTATGACTAACGAAAGATATCATATTATGGGACAGTACATTGAAGGTGAGCGCTGTAACTCGTTTTCGCGACCTATTTCCTGCTTCGTTTTGTACTTTGCAGCCGGGTTCCCCAGATGCCTCGCAGTCCTCAAACTATCGGAGCACACCATCAGGTTGCACAACTATTTTGTCGACAACCCTTGCTTGGGACGTCATTTTGTGATTCTACTTGATTCTACTCACCAGTAAACGACATGATAAACCTGCAAATATTACATGGAAAATAATCATAGTGTTTTCTTGGAAAATTAAAATGATTCTACAATTTAAGATTTTTTTATTTCGGAACTAGCTCATAGTTTAAAAAAAATGTTGTTATAATATTTTTTTTATATTTTAACCCCCATACCACCGTCATTTTGCAAATTCTCGAAAAACTGTATCGATAAAGAATACTTATACCTACGAATAAGGAAGCTATGGAAGTGTAATTATAAACAAAACCCAAGAAAAATATGGCCCCAAATCTCGAGTACTTAAACGAGAGACGTCACTGTAGACAGGCCAATTGGATGCGTTCACGCATCACGTTATATTCCGACAAGCGCGGTGATTGGTTCACGGCATGACAGATAACGGTGATTGGATCGCGTCACTTGTGTAGTGGATGTGTTATGCATTAAGTGTGACAGAACAAGTCAAATTAAAAATGATCGTACTTTTGCATTAATGATATCAATCAGATTGCTTTGTAATTATTTACTAAAATCACCTTATATATATTATTTAAAAGTGTGATTGTGTGATTGTTTTTGGAAAGAGGCCATTACTCTGTGTCAAACTTCTCACGTTTTCGTATTGTATTTTGTATCCATTAAAATCTTGCCAATCATTTGTTATTTTCAAGTTGAGATTTTAGGAACGTTGAAATACAAGCCTGAACTAAGGAAAGACTACATTATTTCGAAGATCCATCCACCATGTGCGATCCTGCTAGCAACGGTTCTCCGTCAAATATAAAGAGATTACTTTGTCATTATTTACTAAAATAATCTTATATATATTATTTAAATGAGTGATTGTGTGCTTGTTTTTGGGAAGAGGCCATTAACTCTGTGTCAAACTTCTCACGTTTCCGTATTGTATTTTGTATCTATTAAAATCTTGCCAATCAATTGTTATTTTCGAGTTATGATTTTGCTAACGTTGAAATACAAGCCTGAACTAAAGAGAGACTACATTATTTCGGGGATCCATCCACCATGTGCGATCCTGCTGGCAACGGTTCTCCGTCAAATATAAAGAGATATACCGCGACTCGCGAGGTCTACAGCTCACAGAGCCACTAGTATAGAAGACTTGGCCTTAAGCCTTTTAAAAGAAAATTGGCAACTTCAGATGTTTGGTTTACTTACATTGTCTTTCACTTTGGGTTATAGAGAAAACTTCATCATATTATGTTAATAATAATGCAGCACAATCAATATAATTTCAAAATTTACTTAGTCCCTACTAACTAACGGAAAATAACTGTTTCTATTCAAGATTATTTAAGTAATACTTGTTATGGAGATTATTTAAGTATTTTTATAGGATATAAGTATTATGACATTATACCTTAATATAAGCCGTAGACATTGGCTGACTATTGCTTGCATAATCCCATCCATCATTATTTTATGTCAAGTATTTAGAATATTGAAAATAAATGTATTTACTTGTGATTTGTTACCCCAGTTTCTTTTTTGCTGGCTTTTTGGGCCTCCTACACCATTTTACCTCGCCGGAGGTCATTTTATTATGAATTATATTGTATCTTTGTTTTTTATCGAAAGCGGCAGTCCGTCATACAGTGCGTGACAGACTAACTAGCGCGTGGCCCCGCATTTTTTGTTGCCCTTTGCGTGGGGCCATTTTTTGAACGGAATGCGACTTCTATAGCTTCCTTATTCGTAGACTTATACTCGTACTTGGGTTACTATAGGATGAGCTCTGACAGATTAAAATTTTAAAAACTTTTTAATATTATTTCGTTTATTTATTTATTTATTAAGTAAAATTACATACTGTTTAATGATAAAATAAGAGGTGAAGTTACATTTTTTTAATATTTTAGCTATTATGGTTTTTAAACTGAATATTATTAAAAAAAGTTGTTAACGTCGTATGAAAAATTTTGAAGCTGTCAGAACCCATCCTATAATAACCCATAATATTATGTAGTGCATAGTTAGGCACTCAACTGAACAAAGTACAAATAACAAACAATAAGTACATAATATATTATCAATTTTTACCTTATTTGGTTCAACTTTAGCCATAATTAGCCGCTATAGCCACAATAACGTATTTCCCCAAAGATAAAGAAACAAATACCTACATAACATAACAATTTACCACACAATTTGTCTAAATAATGGTAAAATATAAGTGATTGTTCAGCCTGTGAATCTGATCATCATCATCATCATCATCAACAGCTCGTATACGTCCCCACCGAGGGGCTCGAGCCTACCATAAGTTAGGGCGACTACTCGACCACGCTGGTCTTTGAATTTCTTCGCAGGAGTCTACAGTTCGATTTTCTGAAACAATTGGCATGTGGTGGGAATCGAACCCGCGATTCCCGGACAAAAGACAACGGTCCTAACCACTACACCACCAGCTCGCTGAAAAACTTTTCTAATTTCTCATTAAAAAAAACTTATCATACTCAAACTCTGTTTACAAGGCAAACGGTGTTTTGACATACATGGCACAAAACTTACACAAGAACGGCAAATCTATAGTACTTATCTATACTATTATTATAAAGAGAGAAGTCCGTACTGACTGACTGACTGACTGACTGACTGACTCATCAACGCACAGCCGAAACTACTGAAGCTAGAAATACCAAATTTACACAGTAGGTTACATTTATGGCGTAGGCAAGCAATAAGAAGGGATTTTGGAAAATTCCCCCTCTAAGGGGGGAAAAAGGGGGATTCAAGTTTGTATGAAAGTCCGTCATTTTAAAAGTTGGGATCATGAAAATTTGGATTTAGACTGCAATTAATAAATCATTTGATACGTGTTTTAGCATTTTATCAAAATCTTTATTTTGAGGGGAAAAGTAGGGATTAAATATTTGTATGGAAAGTCTGTCATTTCTAAAGGTAGGAACTTGAAAATTTGGATTTAGGCTGAGATTAATAAATATTTTAACACGTATTGAAATATACTTTCGAAATCAATTTTATAGGGAAAGTAGGGATTCTTGGAAAGTGTCATTTCTAAGGCAAGAACTTAAAAATTGTCATTTAGACTAAGGAGAAATAATCGTTACACATGTTTCTCATTTTCTTGAAATCCCTATTTTGAAGGGAAAGTAGGTATAAAGTTTTGTTATGGAAAGTTTATCATTTCTAAAGGTAGGATATTGAAAATTTTGATTAAGACTGAGAATAAATAATTTGATACGTGTTTAAGCTTTTTACGAAATTCCTATTTTGAGGAGGAAGCAGGGATTAAATGTTTGTATGGAAAGTCTGTAATTTCTAAAAGGTAAAAACTTAAAACATTGGCGTTAGACTGAGATTATTAATTCATTTGATACATGTTTTAGCATTTTATCAAATTCCCTATTTTGAGGGGGAAAGTAGGGTTAAATGTTTCTATGGAAAGTCCAGTTCTAAAGTTAGAAAATTGAAAATTTGGATGTAAGCTAAGATTAGTAAATGATTTGACACGTCTTTTAGGATTTTTTCGAAATCCCTATTTGAAAAGGGAAGTAGGATACATTTCGGTCCCTGAAACTGAACGACGTTTTTTCAAGAAACTTTTCCAAAAAATATCTGGTCAGCTGATAGAGTCAATTAGAATAAAAACTCAACAAAATATTTTTAGGAAGTGTGTTTTTTTGTTAAGTAAAATGTACGTATTTACCTACCACGCGAGAGATTTGCGGTATTTCAGTTAGCACCTTGTATTGTATAGTAAACAAAAAAGATCAAAATTATTAGAACTCAAACCAAAAGGTCATACAAGACAACATGGCCAATGCACGGACAGTGTTGATGTTATGATCTGGCTTAACCAGTCGGCCGCAGAGCTCAGCCCGGTGTCCACAAACAAACATACAAGTATACTTAGTTAGTTAGTAGATACATACTCGCAGAAAACCCAGGCCGTAATGACGTCACCTTATCACAAACGTAGAGACACTCCATATTACTACGCATCTTTAGTACTTACGTGCTTTGTGGTTATTAAAAATCATGTTTCGTGTCGTGTTTCTAGGTTTTTTATTTCATTATTGAGACGCTATTGCAGGTTAGGTTCCTCTTTTTTCTGTAGTTTCATGTACCTATTTTGTTTGTGAGTAAACGAGAAATAAAAAAAAGAAAAGGCACTGTCTACTAAAAATATTTAAACAAAACAAATTAGTAAGCAAATCACTCTAATCAGAGGTCATCTGAAGATGAAAAGATACTTATTACAATATTTTATTTATAGTCGCGTCGCGTTATCTAAGTTAATAATTCTTGAACCGTTTGGTCACCCTATTCACGCAGTATGCGCTTGCGCGCGCGGCGCAATAATTTACTTCTCGCATATTAAACTATAGGGAAAAAGTTAGTTTTATTCGAGCAAGCGGACAGCCATGTTGTGTTCGGGACGTGTGTAAACTTAACCGCAAGTGAAATATGCAACAAAAACCGATCGATGCTCTGAAGAGCGGTGGCAAAAAGGGAGAGCTCGAGATATGGGTCCTGAGGACGGTGAAACCAACCGGCCGCTCCTCACACCTGTTCTCTTCATCACAACCAACGCCTGAACCAGAATACGAAGTGTTCTCCGTCTCTCCGGCGAAACAAGGAATCTTCTATGATGAAGACTTGTACATTGTTCTCAAGACTAACCAAGATACGAACCAGAAAAATATACATTTCTGGTTCGGGGAAGCCTACAAAGAAACCGCACCTCCCTGGATAGACACGTTTGAAGATCTTGAATTGGATTGGAAAGCAAGCCAGCATTTTGAGTTCCAGGGTCATGAGTGCGAGCTTTTCGAAAGTTACTTCGACAGAATACAGCCCGCGATACGATATAAGAGGGGCAAGCACCCGGACCCGTACGCCGAGAAAGTGCGCGGGGATACTCGTTTCTACAAATTAGAACGCGTGGACAAAGCGCGTTACAGAGTCAAAGAAATCCCCTTCAACATCGCGCTCATGACCAAAGAATCTTGCTTTATTCTCGACACAGATTACAACACTCGCTCGTACATGAGCAACCAAACAGACATTGCAGAGCGCAAAAAAAGCATCATAATCTGCAACCGCATCAGACAGCAAGACCACGAAGGAAGTGGGGATGTGGAAATCGTCGACCTAAACCATTTCTCCAGCGCCTCTGAACGAGAAGCGTTGACCAAAACAACGACGCTTCTCGAAGATCCAGAGGAACCCCTTCCGGAAATAAACTACGACGTTCCAGATGATGATCCAGCTAGTCCTATTGTAAAACTAAACATGGTTACCCTCATTGGTAGCGATGACGTCGACACCTGTTACCCTCCCAGATTCAGATATATACCGAGGCCGAGAAAAACTCAAAAAAAAGAGGAAAAGAAAAGCTTCTTTGGACGAGCTAAGAAACGAGTTTCTACCAGCTTCCGACGAATGTTGGGGTATGAAGTGAAGAGTCAGGTGGAGTACGAGATTCCATCTTTGGAGGATAAGTTCGTCAAACAGCTGATGCCGAAGCCTTTCAAATATGACAATTTTAATTCGAGGAAATGTTACGTTTTAGAGGGGACACCCGGACAGAGCGTGTTCGTTTGGGTTGGCAAGTCTAGCAATAAGGCTAGCAAGCAGGAGTTGTTTGAGACCATGCGTCTGGAGCTCCGAAGATGTGAACAGTTCAATGAAACCTACGATAACGAATTGGAAGCGAGCGATACAGATGTTTATTCGAAAAAACCCGACAAGAATGCAGAGAAGAAAACGCCGCAGTGGACGCATATCGTCAAAGTAAATGAAGGACACGAAATTGTAAAATTTAAAAAATATTTTTCAAACTGGGCATAAAGTACCTTCGCGCTCTCTATGAAAGTACCTTGGCGCTCTCTATGAAATTACGATAGACATTTTTTTTACAAAAAGCTTTTGGTGCCATAGTCGACGCCTATATAATTCTAATTTGATTATTAATCAAGTGCAAATACATCCACAAAAAATCCTTTACAGTAAATGTAATAAAACAATGACCTCATAATAAGTGTTGTTATTTACCTACTCACCAGTTACTGTTGTCCATTATTACATTTTAACTGTGATTTTCCTGCAGTTGGTGGGTTTCCCGAATGTTTTTGTATTTGACTTGATGTATCTTTTAGTGGTTTATAATTATTATATCGCAATCCGATTTTAGCAGTACTATTTTCTTAAATCTTAAAATTGTTTGTGGTAACGAAAGTTATTTCGTAATAATAGGGAATATGATTAATAGAAATATTTCAAGTTCCAGATAAACACATAAAAAATATTTTTTCAAGTATCTTGCTCAGAAACAAAGTTATAAGGAAGGCTTCAAAGTCAAAGCTATCATGGATGGATGGCACGTTCACTACCAGTGTACGCCCTCTCTGTTTCTGTTTTGACTGTCAATATTCTATTTTTGTATACTTTCAGATGAACTATGAAAAAATACTAATATTTTTTTATGCATATTCCCTATTACTTGTTAACATCACAGTGTGCATCTGGCTTTATATTTTTTTTTGGTGTTTTCATTAAAAACGTTTTTTTTAAATAACACTTTGAATATCCAGTCAATATCGTAACATTTGTGTATAAATTCTGGACCAGAGATTCGATTTTACTATACTTTCGGTTTTTTCGATTCTTTAGCAAATTATGACATGCTTCAGATCAGATCTTACTTTGTAAACAGATTGTTCAGACAGTAGTCCTACATATCTCACATTTGCCCTCTTCAGTGTTCAAACAAAAACAACATGGTTTAATAGAACACGTTTATTAGTTCAACTGACTCCTGTTGGGGCTCTGTGCGATCTCTTCTTGACCTTCTGTTGACGCCGCTTCAGATGGCGCTGGATGCGACCGGCGCCTTCCTTCTTCAGTTCTTCGTACTGCTTCACCAGCGCCTCCACTCGACTCTCCGCTGCAACAACAATAACCAGTGTGAACAAACCTAAGCTCCAAGTGACACGTCGTATTGCGATTTTACTCTCCTCTCATGTGTACCTTTGAATCTTCCATCCAAATTACATCCTATCATACCCCAGTAGATTAAATAGTGTGTGTAATTGTGACTAACTACTGAGAAGCAGGTCCTGGATTTGATTCCCAGCCAGGATTAAAATACGCATTCCAACTCTAAATAATATTTATATTTTTAAAAACATCCGTTTTTACGGTATATTTCACTTGTTGTTTATATTCAAACAATAGAAAGATATTTAATATTTTAGATTCATAGAAAACAACCAAAAACATAAACCATCCGGCGGGACTTGAACCCAAAACCTTCGCGCAGCCAACGTGCTAACCAACTACACCACAGAGGGCATAGTAAAATATCTAAATATTTATAGCAAATCCTAAAGAGTATAAGTTTGAAAATGTGTAACTATTGTATGAGCTAATTGACAGTTTAAATGCAGTCAGAGCGCGGTCTGCAGTCTGTCCACAAAAATAGTAATCATAAAGTAAAAAATATTTTTTAACAACATGTTTTAACACACTTAAGAAGTATAAAATAATTTTTATTGAGATTTTTATTGGTGTAGTACTCTTAAAACGAAAAACGTGGGGTGCATGGAATAGATATTCTAAGAAATAGAGAAAAAACCAAAGTTCAAACAGTTATTAAAAAAAAAAACATATTCAATTCAATATTGCATTATTATTTTTGCAATTACGAAACATCGACGCGGCGACAGGATGCGAAAGGATTTCCATACTTTGCGCGCGTTTTATTTTGTACTGTAACTGTATTTTGTACTGTTACTAAGAGATGCCAGATAGATTTAAAATTGGGCTGAAAAGTAAAAAAAAATCAACTCACATTTATTTTTAAAGTGTGGCTGCTGTCCTTCTCTAAACTTCTTGACAACATCTCCCCGTTCTTTTACAGACTCCTCTCTTTCAGCCTTCTTTTTCTTGGTTGCTTTATGCTGATCATTCAGCCGCTGCAGAAGCCTCCGGAGCTGCTGCTCGCGTTCAGGGTCTGTGGTTTCTTTAAGCTCTGATCGTATAGCTTTTATATCTTTCATTCGGATGTCAGACAGGAAATTGTAGTTGTCTGCAAACTGTTTCTTGTCAAATTCACCACATAATGGGTCAAATCTGAAACAGAATCAGCATAGTGATTGTGCTGTTATTTTCCACTAGCGGTCCGCCCGCGGCTACGCTCGCGTTTTGTAAGATTTTCCCGTGGGAATAAGACTTTTTCTCGTTAAAAGTATCCTATGTGTTAATCTAGGTTCCAAAATATCTTAAGCATGAAGGTGGAACAATTTCGTATTGTGTGGCCACAGATAAACTAGTGGCTTTGTGAGCTGTAGACCTCGCGAGTCTGTATATCTTTTCATATTTATTTTTATTTTTTCTCTACAAACATCCCCGACCCATTGATTTTTATTTATTTTTTTAAACTTTATTTTATTTTATTGATTAAGAAATGTGACTTGTAGAGGAAAACAACCTCAGCGGTAGACCTTGTAAGCTGGCAACCCCATAACTTCATCATTTTTTAAAATTTCCAAAAACTGACTCAATAAAAAATTGAATAATTTATTGAACCTGCTCACAAAATTTCACGAGAATCGGTTGAGAAACGCGACCTGTAGAGTGAAACAAACGAACAAACAAACAAACAGATGGACAGATGGACATATAAAAGCAAATTTGGCCAAGCTGAAACAGAGACGCTTCACTCGCTCAGTCAAAAAGCACAGCGTAAACCATACAAGATTCAAATAGAGTTCGCACAAGCCACTGGAATTGTTATTTTAATTGCATTGTATGTAAGTGGCCGAAGGGTAAATTATGATTTGCCTGTCTTGTTATAACAGTTTAATAGTGATAACAGGAATTACATGTGAAAAACAAGGTTGGCGACAAGTGACCTGAGATCTGTCAGAATTTCATGGAATTAAAAATCAAGGTATAGATGCTATGTTTTAGCAGGCTTTGCTAGGTGGTTACTCTTCTTGACTATTGTAGTTCGTCGGGAGTGAAGGCTCACACAGCATTGATTTTGAGCCATTGTCTTTATGGTAGTATGTAACAAGGACTGGACTATAAAAACAAATAGGTACAAGAGGCAATAATATGATATGATTGTTATGCAGTGAGTGGGTGGGACACTATGAGCTAAATTAAGTTCAATTAGGTACCTTGGGTCACGAACTTCTTTCTTCTTGACCTTGGGCAGATCGCACATCATGGGAACAGGCTTTTTGGAACTCATCTCACGTGGCCTATTCTTGTTTTCACGTTTGTATACTTTTGGTTGGCTCCGAGTTTTCTCCACATTTTTACCGAATAACGCCTCTTTATATTCTTTAGCACCAATACGTTCCTTCAACTTCTGTAGTTCCTCAAAAGATAAAGAGGATAGTTGTGCTCGTATTGCTGTCTGTAAATATTTTTGATGAACATAATAAGTAAGTAAAAACACTTTATTGTACAGAAAAGGAACATAAAACAATAGAACAAAAGCATATAGCTTAAGTGCGCAAAGGCGGCCTTATCACTTATAGCGATCTTTTCCAGACATTAAGACAGACCTTTAAGGTTGTTTATTTTTTTAGACAAGACCATTATTTACAAAGAAAACTTACCCTTTCTCCATCGTCGAGCTCTTCTTCTGCTTCTGATTGTATAGAATCACTTTCACTGCTGCTCATTTTAAAATTAATTGCTTACACAACAAAAACTTTTTATTTTGTGTTGTGATTAAAATGTGGGGTGACCGGTGAGGTTATAAATTAACGTTTCTTTGCATGCAGGAGTGAAGTTGGCAAAGACCAAGGAATATGTTTTTATATGTCGCGATTGTCAACTTTCAACTCTATTGAAATGGAATGTAATAAAAGGCGCGTAATTTGAAAATCAGAAGAGTACTTTTTCACAAGTTTGGTAAGGATGCTCATATTTATTTTGTTATTTTTACTATTTTTACTTCTGTAATTACTGTATGTTTCTGTCTGTGTGCAATAAAGTATATTTCATTCATTCATTTATTTTTATCAATGTTTTCTTTCTACTTTCCAGAATAGCCCTCTAATGTTTCAAAGTTTATTTCACAATGACGTTTTTCACCTCGGAACAAACGTTTTGCTTCCATTCACCACATCACACTAATATTATACCTAAGTGAAAATATATATGGATGTTTAGATGTTTGGCCGCCTAGTTGGCGGGCCGTTTTGTAGATCT
This sequence comes from Carpatolechia fugitivella, assembly GCA_951230895.1. Classification (NCBI taxonomy): domain Eukaryota; kingdom Metazoa; phylum Arthropoda; class Insecta; order Lepidoptera; family Gelechiidae; genus Carpatolechia; species Carpatolechia fugitivella. Next base: position 14,952,678 of record OX579662.1, on the reverse strand, counting down.
CCTATATAGATTGGTTGCGTGTTGAGTCAGTCAAACAAGCTTAAGATTCCAACGACGTGTAATTACATTACTTCAGCACGATACAGAAAATTTATAATGCAAAATGCAAATCAATGCCCCGATCAGTTCGATCGATCGAGAGGAAGTGGTGTTGCCAGTATGGGGTCTAGTGTTGCCAAGTTCAGAAGAACGATGGCCCACGAAACACATACTGCCACAACCACCCCCCTACGGAGAAAAATAAGTTGTAAAGTTACGAAAATTCAAGTAGGTACAATGACAAAATAAAAAATCACATAAGTAACATTTTGGTTGAAAAACTACAAACTTACAGTGAAAATAATTTGTTAAAGCAATGATTTAAAAATAAAAATTTAAGGCAGTTTTAGCAGTTAGTAAATTATTACAACTTAATCTATATTACACATCATATACAGTCTTAAATCTAACAGTTCGACCTGACCGAGTAACGACAGGCTGCTGAATAGGGTCCCTAGCTGGCAAAGTGCTTACTGGAGGAGCTAGAGGTGTAGCCGGCGCGGGCGGCGCTACAGGCGGCGGCGCAGCGCGAGCAGCAGCTGCGGGCGGCGCGGGGAGCGCGCGCGAGGGGTCAGGCGACAGGTAGGCAGGCTTGGTGCGGTCAATGCTGACCTCGACCTTTTTACCTGCAAGATCTAAAGTTAGGGTTTTGTTGGAACGACCTAGGACACAATAAAGACCTGTGTATGGCGGCTGCAAGGCTCTCCGGACGGTGTCGTCACGTAGGAAAACGTGAGACGTTTCAGCGAGATCCTTGAAAACAAAAATTGCAGGTGAAGTGTGCGCAGTACCTGGAACAGGACGAAGTTCGGCCATTTTTCGACGAAGCTGACCTACGAAGTCGTCGGAGGGTTCCAGCTGGGAGGCGCTGGGTACGAGGAGTTCACCAGGTAATCGCAGCGGCTCTCCGTATACAAGTTCTGCTGAAGAACACTTCAGGTCGTCCTTGAGAGCGGAGCGTACACCCAACAAGACTAATGGCAGCGCTCGGTGCCAGGTGTCTTTATGACACATAAGGGCGGCTTTGAGCTGGCGATGAAATCGTTCAATCATACCATTAGCTTGCGGATGGTAGCTCGTGGTTCGTATGCGTTTGGTGGCGCCAATGTCCATTAGACGGTTGAACAACGCGGATTCAAACTGACGGCCCTGGTCAGTGGTGACCGTAGAGGGCACGCCATAGCGCGCAATCCACCCACGCATGAAACAGTCGGATACCTCTTCCGCGGTAATCGTTCGCATCGGCCACGCTTCTGGCCATCTCGTGAATCTATCTATTGCCGTCAGACAATAGGAATAGCCGTCTGAGATGGGCAGCGGACCGATAATATCAATGTGAACGTGCCTGAATCGTCCGGTGGGCGTGACGATCGTGCCAAGGGGCGCGGAGACGTGGCGGGTCACCTTGCTGCGCTGGCAAGGCAGGCACTGGCGCGCCCAGAAGCGGCAGTCCTTGTGCACGCCGGGCCACACGAAGCGGTCTGCCACGAGGCGCGCAGAAGCGCTCGCACCGGGGTGGCTGAGCGCGTGCAGGCGCTCGAATGTCGGCCGGCGGTGTGGTGGCGGGAGGTACACGCGCGGCTTCCCAAGAGACACGTCGCACAGTATGGTAACATCGTAACCTGGAATGGAAGTAGGCACGAGTTTTAGTGACGAGTTGTTACGCATCGTTTTGAGCTCCTCGTCGGCAGCTTGGTCTCTAGCCAGAGCAACATAGTCAAAATCGAGCGAGATGGATTCGATGCGAGACATTGTGTCTGCGACGACATTGTCTTCGCCTTTGACGTGTTGTATATCCGTCGTGAACTGAGATATAAATGTTAGTTGGTTTAGCTGAGGCGGTGGAAGTTTCTCTCTGCGCTGCACGAACGCGTATAGCAGAGGCTTGTGGTCCGTATATATAGTGGTGTGTTGCGCCTCTAATATATGACGGAAATGCTGCACCGCTGAATAGACGGCTAACAACTCTCGATAATAGGCGGGCCAGGTGGACTGGCTGGTGGTCAATTTTTTACTATAAAAAGCCAGAGATGTTTGGATGATTGGGTACATATGGATGAAATAGTTTGTAACCTAGATTGACGCATAAGATATAAGATATTATTATTTACAGGAAAAAGTTTTATTCCCACGGGAAAATCTTAAAAACGTGAGCGTAGCCAATCAATAAAAAAAAACACTTTCACTTCACAGCTTTAAACTTGGCTCACAGAAAGAACAAACATTTTGTACTTCAAAGTTCACCTTGAAAAATCACCTTGCTGCACCTTCCCGTACCTATAAAGGTACTCTGTGCTGCACCTGGAGCCTGGAGCGCAGCGAACTCAGTCAGAGTAACAAATTCACAGCAGTCTTTAAACTGCTTATTGCGTACCCAAAGAGGCCGCTTTGCCTTGTCTGTCTTGCTCTGTCAGTCAGATTTGTTTTGTCTATCATCATTTGCTGTCAAAGTGCCATTGAATGCCAAAATTTGTAAACATGTAAACATAATAAATAAAATATACAAAACAATCATTTTAGTATGTATAAACAAATCATACACTAAAGAAAACAATAATATTAAGAACATGGATCGAAAATTAGGCATCTTCATCTAATAAAATTTGTAAAAATATGGAAAAATAAACTCCATTCTGCTACTGCAGCCATCAAATTGCGGAACACTTTTCCATAAGGAAGGTTAACATGGACATAACCGACTGCGTCACAGTTACAAAGATCAACTTAGAAAACTCGCATTGCTATCTCATGATTGGGTGGCAACCAACTTCTTTTGATCTGTGCTTATATTCCACCGACGATAGTGGCCTTTGGAAAGGTAGACTCTCCACAAACAGAATGTATGGCTTAAGTAAGAACCTACACTTACCTACGGAATCCTACTTTAATAAGGTACGCCAAGCACTATCGCAACAAAATGAAGATTACATCTACGAATTGAAAACCGGGTTCTTTTATTGGAAGAGAAAGTTTGATGATACCACCATACTAGAAGGTTTCTTGCCAGTGGAGCAATATACCAGAAATAAATCAGCTCATCCTGATTTAATTGAAGTTTTGTTGAGATTGAACATGACTTTGAGAGATAAAATGAGAGATTTGCAGGCGAAATACAACTTAATTAAAACTGACTTTACTTGTTACCTAAAAGACACTGAGGAATTTTTGAACTTAAAAGTAGAAATGGAAAAGTCCTTGTGTGATAAATTTTTGAATTTGGTATATATGAAGAAGCTTAAGATAGAAGATGTAGAAAAACTTAAAGAAAAAATTAAAGATGATGCTAAAGACGTCTTAAATACAGTCTTCCAAAGAAATCCATCACAAGAATCTTCAAATTAGCCCACTCCAAGCTTAAACTCCTTAACTTAAATTTAATTAACCTGTTAACGATAATTAATATTATTTATTTTTAAAATATGCAATTAAAAAAAAGAACCGGGAGTTTTATAGATTGTTTTCATTAGCAAACTTTATTAAAACAGATGAATGGGTCAAATGGTTTATGAGCGCTCAGAAAAAATGGTGGAGGATATTCATCTTTCATTTAATGCAACATTTATTTTACGAAGTGAGTGAGATATACTATTTCAAGGTAGTGCTCATAATGGCTGATTTACACATGATATAATGCTCCATCTGTCGGTACATTTACAAACTACCGACATTCATGTTTCAAGTTACAGGTAATGCGCCTGTTTCTGGCCCGGCCAAGGATATGCAGGTTCAAGTCCTGTCCAAGATCAACAAAACTTTTCATTTTTCGCTTTATTATTGAATAGATGACCTAATAAGCTCCCCTCGACCATTGGAATGTTGGGGAATTTGTTTTAGAGAATCATAAAGAAAAAAGAGAGGGAGAAATGAATAGGCGTAGGTGCATCAATGCTTACAAGGTACTGTGATCAGTGCCGAAATCATCTTGAGGGTCATACTTTTGTTCTATAGAATCGAACTCATATTCACTCATATATTGGTGTCTTCTGCGATCTATCCAAGGCTTTTGATTGTGTCCATCATGACACTCTTGTCAGGAAGCTACGCAATGGGATGCTCATATAACTAAATTGTCGAACAGACTGAGTTCAGCAGCGTTCGCAGTTAAAAAAATTAGAGCTCTTACCTGTATTATTAAAAGGTTCTCTGTGGCTCTTACCGACGTAGACACCGCTAGACTAGTCTACTTTAGTTACTTTCATAGTCTAATGATCTATGGTATTCTATTGTGGGGTCACGCTGCGAATGCTAATAGTATATTTATTCTGCAGAAACGGGCTATTCGTGCAATTTATAGATTAGGGCTAGAGTGTCACTGAGGGAAAAGTTTAAAGAAATCAATATTCTGACATTTGTGTCTCAATATATCTATGACAATCTTGTGTATGTAAAACGAAATATGAGTAATTTTCAGAAGTACAGTGATATACACAATTTTAATACTAGAAATAAAGACAAGTTGGTTGCTTATGTCAGCCGACTACATAAAATTAGTAATTCTTTTAAAGGAAATTGTATACGCTATTACAATAAGGTCCCTACTGATATTAAAAACTTGCCTTTAGACAAGTTTAAAATAATTATAAAACAGAAATTGTATAAAAAAGGTTACTATAGGATATCTGATTACTTAGAGGACAGATGTCCATGGGAATAGATTGCTTGAGTGGCAGGCCTTTTCGATATTTAATTAGCATTAATTTTGTAATATTTTATTTTTTTATTTAAAAAAGGAAACGCAAAAGATGCGACGACTGTGGAGTTTCTTCGGTGAGCTCTTCTCCACAGATTCCGCCATTGTGTTAGTGAACTCACCCAAAAAAATGTAATGACGGATCTAAGTGATGTAATAACATCCTATGGAAATAAATTAATTTGACTTTTTTTAACTTTAGAGATCGAACTATTGGGGTGGGTACTTACCTAAAGGTACTTACCAAAGATTTCAGACGCGCGTCGGGAGCGAAGCGATCGTTTTTTGTTTCCCTGAGGTAACCAATGACAAAGAAACAGGTAACTTGCCATATTATTATGTCAAAAAGATGTAAATTTTAGAGTCGCGAAAGTGGGGAACAAATGGGATGCACCTCCGAGGATGCACCCAAATGAATAAGTCTTTTGAATAGATTGAAGACTTTTTTTTTTTATGGCACTAGAATGACTTTGTGCCAGTGTCAAGTTTTTTATTGTTAAAGCTAGGGAAACTTATCTACGCGAAAAAAAGTAAAGGATAGGCAAGAAAAAAGGAAAGTTAGGTTAATTATAAAGTAGATATCAATAAAAACATATAACGATACGTATTATACATAATATTAAATTTTTATATTATTGTAAGTAATAAAAGATGATAATATGTTGCAATATAATAAAGGATACATTATAAGGCATGATATTCGGGTAGGAAAAGGAACATGGAGGGACTGGAGGGATTCATATAAATAAGAACGATTATACCGGGAGCAGGCGAAGAAAATATGATCTAAGTCACCAACCTTAACACCACATTGACAGATATCACTATCAACAATACCTAGTCTCGCAAGGTGGGACGGAGTGCATACATGTCCCAGACGCATTCTTGTTATAATTGAGGTAACAATTTTACTGCACCTAGCTTTGAAAAACCATGGTTTAATAGGAATAGACGGTTGAACATTGAAGTAAAATCTTCCTTTTGACTGACTGCTTACTCCCCATAGACTAATCATATTTTTACTGATGCATGAGAATGTGTTGAGTTGCTATTTATTATGTTCAATATAAATTGATAGAAAAAATTAAAATGCCCCCTGAGTCCTCAGTTTTTACTGGGGAGTGTTTTGCTCTTTTAAAAGCTGTAGAGTTAATTTTACAACTAAAACTTGATAAATCTATTATATTCTCAGACTCAAAAAGTGCCCTTCAAACTATTGACAAGTTCCCTTTTAAAATGAAACCGTTTTACCCAGTAGTGTTTGAAATTCGCAGTAAACTTCATGAATGCGTTGTAAGAGGATACTCTGTAATATTTGCTTGGGTTCCCAGTCATTGTGGCATAATGGGGAATGAAAAGGCCGATCAGTTAGCTAAGGAAGCTGTACAAGATGGAGATTTGGTTCCTTTTAAAAATTATTGCCATGATTTGGTTACTCTGCCCAGGGTCTATCTCCGATTGAAGACGTTCTTTGTTTACTAAAACCAGGCTGTATAAACTTTAGTCTCTGTGCCTATTGAGAATGGATTTATAAAATAAATAAAAAAAACAATCTGTCATATAGATAGAATCCAGTAATCTGCCTGCATCAGCCAGCTGTGTTTATTCGTTTTGTTTAAAAATAATAAAAATCCCAAAAAACATTCCACACTAAATACAAAATTTAATAAAATGGTGGATTCTACGTTTATTTCTGCATATAATATTAACGACAAAACCTTGTACGCGAGGGTGAACTGGATAGAAAATGAAACAGATTTATTCCATATTCAAATCTACGACAAGCAGGACTGGTGGACAGGCAGATTATCCAACGAGTTCGTCAAAAAGTACAGAGAAAGAACAGACGAGGAAGAAAAAGAATACAGAAAAAATGTGAAGGCCAGCTTGATGAACGAAAACGGGTGCGTATTTGAGTTTTCTCCTACAGCTGGTGATTCTGGGTTAGCAATATTCAGTTGGAAGAATAAAATCGAAAATGTAGGAACTTTTATACATGGCTCGGTCCCAGTACACAAGATGCCGTCTAGGCAGGATGCAGACTCGATAATAGATTTCTTGTTAAATGAAAATAAGGAACTCAAAAATTTAATTGCAAATCACGAAATTAACATTCTCATGTTAAACGGAGAACTCGAACAGAGTAAAAATGATTTAGAGAGATTTATGAATGTGAAAAGCTCTTTGGAAATGACAGTGTATGGAAAATTCATCAGCCTTTTGAACAGCAAAAAGAGAAGAATACAGCAGCTGGAGGAAAACTTACAGGACCTGGAAAAATGTGATATTTCTAGACAAATAGAACTTGACTAAATGCCACATGAAATTAGTAATATTTACAAGGTGTTGATTAATTTCTTTTTAGTACTGTACAATGTCACCATTGGTTACTCTTTTATTAATCTATTTATTTACAAAAAGTATATTTACATTTAGCTAAATTACTGTAAAGACAAGATTAAAATATATGCAAAAGCAAAATATGGTTTGAAATAAAAAGAAATAGAAGTTTAGTTCTGCATGGCTTAGACATTTTTTATGGCGTGTATTTAATGCGGCGACAAAGTAATACGAATACGGGTTTAAAAAAAAATTGAGTGGGTAACATAATTTTTTACTATCTGCAAACAGCTTTTCTATCAGCCATCAGACTGCTTGTGTCCTTTATGTCATTAGAGGCTAGCATCCAGCGATACAAAACCTCTATTATTATTATTGGAAATGTTTCAAATGAGACCCATCCTTCTGAACTTCAGCAAGTGTGCTTGCTAGGACGTTAACATGTTGTTCCAATCGCTGCTAAGTACCATATGTAATGGGTTGGCAGCTAAGAAGGTGCATCGTAATAAGTAAAAGGTAGCAGATTAATAAATCAGTTTTAAGTGCCGTTTTAAACTAGCATCGAGTTTTTCTTTTGGTAACTGAATTTGTATCTAAGCAGAAACTTGATGATGGATAAAAATTAGAAAATGGGCATTCATAAATAATACAAATCAGATTCTATTTTAAAATTGTCTGAAAAATAATAACTAGTTTATATACTACATATTAAGTATATTGTGCTGAAGCTGATGAGCTGAAGGCCCGTTCACCCGCCGCCATCGACTATAACCATGTAAGTGGCGTGCCCTCACTGTTCAAGAGAGTTTGCTGCGAAGATCGGCTACATAAACCATCTTCGGGTGCACCAGCGCTAAGTCATTACTTTTAGCTCTTCGTCTATTATTTCAACTGGCTTGTGTAATTTATTCGCTACTGGAAGGCACTGCCATTTTAAAGTTTTTATAACACCTAATTTTAGAAGTTTATTTAATTAATTAATATCTGTCGCCAAAATATTTAATCTCTACCAAGTTAGTTGCAAACAGTCACCCTTTAATTTGTTAGTCACCTGGAAAATAATAAGCCTTTTTTATTAACACTTGAACAAACCCATTTGCAATACAAATGTGGAGGTAATGATAATGGTATAAATATGAAATAATGTGTACTTGTGACCTACATGAATAAAACAATCATATATGAATAATAAATATTTAATATAAAATAATGCACTTTTTACTTATTGTTAACATTTAACAATTGAAATAACTTAGTAGTTATTAATAACTACGTCCAAACAAAGTGATGAACTTGGGCTTGGTTTTGCAAGCTGGATGGATGCAGCTTTCAGAATCCTTCAGAGGCTCACAGGGCGGCTTGAACGGTACACAGAGAGACTTGGCTCCCATAGCAGGCGCCTTATCATCTGTCTCTTCCTCGACTCTGAAAAAATCAAAATCAGAAATTAATGATGATCAATCAGTTCAAAAATATAAACATTATTTTTAAAGCTATTGGATGAAAGAGGAGTTTTCTAAATTTTGAAGACACCGTACAAATAATGCTGCTGAAGGATGGCATCACGTCCTCAATACAAATATTAATAAAAATTAGGTGCAACTACTGTATATTCTATACAACGAATTATAAAACGTTTTTTTAATTATTTTATTCTCTCATGAGTTAACTATTTTACTATTGTTTTTTATTAAGTTTTTAATAAAATTATTAATAATTAATTTCTCTTTTTCTTTTTAGCCGTAACTACTCAGTACATGATCAAACCACTAAAATTAGGCATTAAGTACCCATTATTTATCTATTTAACCTATTATTGAAGTAATGGTACTATGGAGAATTCTAAATTAAGTATTCGCACTAGTTCCATTAACATATAAATGCACAAAAATGGAACTATTGCGAAAAAAAATTCGCAGTAGTACTATCATGGAACTAGTGCGAATGAACGCCGGGCACAGGTAGTCTAGTATTTTTAAAACTGAGAAATTTAATAAAACATAGTTATAATTAGTTATAGTTACAGATAGCTAAAGTGCTAAAATGGCCGTTATTTGCACTTTTGCTGTCTGTAACTACAGTTGGTTAACTGACATTTTTATAAATTTATCAGTTCCGAAAATACTAGACGACCTATGAAACAATTTTACCAACCGGATTTAAGATGTATCGGAGTTATGAATTTTTATAGAAGTGGCGCTAGTGTGCAGCCAGGTAGCCCTTTAATTAATTAAATATGAGCTTCGAATAAACGTACATTATGAATTCGAAATTCGAAAACACATTGGTACGTGGCGGATGATCGTTGCAGCTAGCCTCCGTGGCCGAGTGGTTGAGATTTCGTCACCCATTATGGAGGTTTCGGGTTCGATTCCCGGTGGGGACACTGTCAAGCAAAAATCTTTTTGTGAGACTTTCCCCAGTTTGGTTAGGACATTGCAGGCTGAATCACCTGATTGTCAGAAAAGAAAGATGATTCCGTGCTTCGGAAGGCACGTAAAGCCGTTGGTCCCGGCTACTAATCTAGTCGTTACACGAGCCATATCAGTGGCCTTTGGCGGCTCCATAACACTGACACCAGGGTTTGTGAGGTGTTGTCGACCTTACTACCCACACGATGAAGAAGCAGCTCGCTGGTGATGTTTACACACCTGCTGTCTCCCTTGATGTTGTCCTCGCAGGCCGCGCCCCCGCAGAAGGGCGCCAGTAATATGTGTTTTCGCTCCAGAGCGCTCGTGAACTCCTCCCACCTGTACACGCGCGTCACCCGCGAGTCGCGCTCCTTTAGCGCCCTGCAGGAGAATAAGAGAATTAATGGAATATCATTTATGTAGAAGGTAGGTGAAGAAATGGAAACGCCAATCTGCAGTAACAAAATATTTCTTGTATGAAACATACATGAATGACATGAGTAGGCACTTACTTACTGACTGCTGGTGCGCTATCGCAACCCTTTGCTTACTTGGTATAGGGTAGGACTGCTGGTGCGCTATCGCTACCCTTAACCACGACCACACCGAAGGACTGCTGGTGCGCTATCGCAACGGTGGACCGCTAGCTACTGAGGAGTCGTCTCGCGCTCGCTGCTTTTATAGGCGACTTCGGCTGGTTTTACAGCTAGGCGTGTGGCCGGCGCAGGCGACACGCGCGCGTGTTCAAACGCACTAGGTAGTATGTACCGTTTTATAGCAACGCCGGCCGCCGGTCCACACGCGCAGGCCGCACGCGCGCGTGCCAAGCTCTTCGGCTGTCTAGTCATCACAGAGCGACGCCGGCCGCACGCGCCGGTCAGTACGATCGACAATGAACAACGACATGGATACGGGGCGTCTCATCGACGAAGTTCGCCTCAGGAGATGCCTGTGGGATTCGTCTGATGCAAATTATAAAAATAAGGACGCGAAAAATAAGGCGTGGGAGGAGATTGGTATAGAATTATTACAAGAAAATTATACGACTCCAAAAGGTAAAAAATATTTAATAAAACATGTTTGTTTTACAGAGTAAATGAGCGGTGGCCGGTGACCTTGAATGTGCAGAAGCGATTTTTGCGAGGATGAACTTTATGCTTAGCGTTAAGCATGCGCAGGAACCGGCGCATTCAAGGTCAGCGCTCATAACTCGTTGCGCGAATTATACTATACAAACATTTTTACTGATGATTTATAGGTAAATATTATTAGTAGGTAAAAAGACCATTCGCTTAGATAAGTACCTATCTACCTAGTGTCGCCCTTTTCTCGAGCGCCGCGCGTCGCTTCGGCACGTGCCGCTTGTCAAAGGATGCCGCCGCAAACAAAGGATGCCGCGTGCGGCGCGGCGTACACTCGCTAAGGTTAATTTGGCCTATATTAATAAGTGATAATGTAGCTTTCAAATGGTGAAAGAATTTTTGAAATCGGTCCAGTAATTTTTGAGTTTATTCGTTACAAACATACATACGCACATACAAAAATACAATTAATCTTTCCTCTTTATAATATTTTAGTATAGATAGGATATAAACGTTTTACAGATGAGTTATAGTTTTGGTATTTATTCTCGTAAGTATTTTTAAACACAATATTGACATAAGATAATTATCACTATCACAGATATTTTAATAATTTGATAGGTACTTACTTTTGCGAAGCGTAGGTAGGTTAGGTGCTTACCTACTTGTTACTACCTATCTAGGTATCTTTAAAAATATTTGTGGGTAAAAAGTCCATTCGCTTAGATACCTATCTACTCGAAAAAATAAAAAAAAATGTTGGTACCTACTCAAAAGAATAAGTATAAAATAATTTATTAATAAAATCGAGCCTGTAGGCGTCTTTTGAAATCTTCTACGACATCGCTGCTGCACTCTTTTTCATAAAAAAAAAAATAGCTAAAACGGTATACGTTTGCCCTGATGACGACCGTACACTGCATTGACGCGCGCGCGATACAAATGTCGTTGCACAGCAACCCGGCGTGTGGCCGGCGCCGGCGGCCGGCGGGCGTGTCGCCTGCACCGGCCAAACGCCTAGCTGTAAAACCAGCCTTAGATCCGCTGGTCCCGCGCGCCGTTGGTGGGAGCGAGAAGGGTCGGTGTGCGAGCGAGCAAGTATTCGGATTCGAGCGTTTTGCTACATTTATTTATTTGGCTTACCAACAATGAGTACACTGATACAATAAAAAATCATAACAATGTTGGATCTTGTACTAAGTGCCACATGCATCATCTTGTACAACATGCATCATCTGGAAATCAGCGCAAAAATATTTAAGTATTTCTGATGTTTCTTTTTCTAGTGACATATTAGGCCAGTCAATATCAACACAAAAAAGGACAAACATCGCAAACGCGCATGTAACTACGATTTTTTTATATGTTGTTAGGTCCCTTGAGAGTAGTTAACACCCAAGTTTGCAACCCTGAAAACCTTGTGCTACCCAAAAACCTCGAAAGACCGCGAAAAACGCTGACCCAGGACAAAGTGAAGACCTTGGCATCAGTCACCACCTCTGTGAAAGTATTTAACAAAAGAGTTGATGTTGATCCCTTTACCATATTCCAAAGAGTCTGCGTCACAAAACAATCAGATGCACAAATGAAGCATCACCAGGACCTTTAGTTTAGGCAGTACGTGTCTTTGAATATGACCCAAACACAAAATATACACTTTTTTTTTAAATAGCCTACCTTTGACAAGCTGTATCCCTGCAACTAATGGACCTAGAGTGCTGGAGCTAAACTCAAATTGTAGAAAATTTAGTTAGCTTTATTAAATAATACGGCAAACATACTTGAAAATTTGCTGTTTTTCGAGCACCATGGGGGTTGTACAGGGTTTTCAGGGTTGCAAACTTGGGTGTAAACTACTCTCAAGGAACCTAACAACATATAAAAAAATCATAGATACATGCGCGTTTGCGATGTTTGATGTCGATATTGACTGGTGTAACGGAACGCAGTGCGAGGTGTGTAAACTCGCCTCATTCTCGCGAAAATTTACGCTCATTACCGCGGATGTAGACACGGCAGAATTATCCGTCTCGTTCGCTCGCATACTCAGGAATGCTCTCTCTATCATATTCCCGCGTTTTGACAGTGACGCTAGCGCCGCCGTGTCATTCTAACCACGGACGTCACCCATTTTTTCTTACCTCTCGCGTTGGAACCCGATACCCATCTTTCTAGAAAATGTTTGTTAACTAGATTAGAAATCTCCAAATAAACGGACTCAACTTCATTACACTGGACTATATTCAAAATCGCCTAAAATAAAATGATGCCTAAATTAACAAAATTACTTTATTTACTTATCAAACATAAGTACGCACCCATAGCCTTACTTGTCAAACATATTCTGCTGTTAGGCAGGCTGCGTATAGGCCGAAGGTCTTGGGTTCAAGTCCCGCCGGAAGGTTTACGTTTTTGGTTGTTTTCTATGAATCTAAAATATATAATATCTTTCTATTGTTTGGATTGAATATAAACAACAAGTGAAATATACTGAAAAAAAGTATAGCACAGTGCCCTGCCAGTAGGGATACTTGGAATGGGGGCTTATATCTTTTTGAATTGTTAGAAAAACCCACCAGGCACATTACATGCCTAAAATCTCCTTACTTTTTGATCCTTACTTATCACTACCCGTCAATCGATCACTCACTTGTCGAACATATCGTGGTGAATCTTCTCCAGCAAGGCGCGAAGTCCCGCCCCGGAGCCGGCTCGGTTCATCGTCAGCTTCACGCCGTCCACGCGCCGCACGGCTACTATCTCGCCCTTGGCCATGTCTTTAGGGCCGAGTTCTACGCGAATCGGCACGCCCTGAAGATTAGATTTGTGTTAGTGACCTTTGACGGCTTGATAAATCTGACACTATGGTTTGTGAGGACTGGGGCCTTTTTAAGTAAATTAATAAAACTAAACTTACATTGCGTAGCCAATCAACCAAAATTATAAACATTTATCTTCTTGGTATATCGGCTGCGCAATGTATTTCGAATTGTATAGGTAATAGGGGATCAGACTACTTTTTTTTAATTTCATTAATCTAAACTTCTTAGTTTGTGCTATCGAACACTAAAAGATTTTTTGCTCTATCTTTAAAATTGACCGAGTTATAGAGGTTTGAAATTCAAGATTAGACAGAGAGGCACATACCTACTTGTGACGTCATTTGTTAGTAACGCCATATAATCTCCATACAAAAAATCGTTTTTGAAAGAGACAAACATATTGAAACTGTGTTGAAACTTTAAAAAATCACTGTAAATTCGTTTTTCAACCGATTCTGATTTTTTCTTCACGAATAGTCTGCTACTAAACTATATTTTTAAAATAATTCATAAAATATGATAAATTTAGAAACAGTCCGATCCCCTATTGTAAGTTTTATTAAATGGCCGTTCAGTTTCTTGTAGCCATCTACCACCCTATACTCCTTTTCATATAACATTGGAAAAAAGAAGCAGTAACAGTAAACATTTTAGCACAAGTTCAAAATATCAAGAGTAGATAGGCTCAGGTAGGCCTTGTTAATGGATTATGAGATTAATTTGTTTTCTGTAATGGTTGTAGCTCACAGCAGAATAGACTTCAGCAACATAAAACAAACAACACAAAAGCCAAGGGGGAGTGAAGTGACGAAATTTATCAATCACTGACAGTGACAGTTCAATTCATGACATGACGTTAAGGGTGTGTTCGAAATCTGTTAAAAACTGTGCGTATCAGTACTAATGTTTGTAACGACTTCACACCATTATGATAGGACCTTGACCTACTTACTAACCTTAACTTCCCAATGGTTGAACTTCCACCCAGGCGAGTAATTGTCCCTGTAGTCGCCCTCCGCCCTGATTCCAGCTGTAGTGAACTCCTGGACGAGCTCCTTGCAGGAGTCGATGAGCGTCTGCCGTTCCTCTGGAGTGCTGGAAGCCGTGATGCCGCAAGGGACCACGATGACCTGGATATCTGCCACTCGAGGAGGCAAGACTAGGCCTTTGTCGTCTCCGTGGACTAGTACCATTACACCTGGAAGTGGGGTTTAGTTTTTAACGGATTTTGATTTTGAATCCTTAGCAGATTTACACATTACACTATGTGAACACTAGCGCCACATCGATAAAAAACCGTAACTTAGTGAAAATTATGAAAATTATTTTCACATTTATAATATTAGTGTGATTTGATGAGCTTACGACACACGAGCTTTTAGTGCTTCCTTTGAGCCAACAACTCTGCTCATCAGTGAGAGCGTGACTATGTATGTGTCATAGTCAAAGGTCGATATGCAGTCTCTTCGCGGAATGACTGCTGGTTTATCCTAGGTTTTATTTATTTATTAGGCACATCAACAGTAGACATGTGTAGGTAATGCGTATAATATCACAAAAGTGATATCACCCCAAAAGGTAATGCAATATCACACATTACGCGAGTCTTCTAACCATCACACATTACTCCGTCCGTACCAGCGCCGTTTGGTCAGGTGATGCGCGACGCGATGCGCGATGCTCGAATTTATTTGGCACGAAGTAGCGCTCGGTTCGCGGCGCGGTGACATGCATTACACCAGTCGCATTACACGAGCACGACCGAACCGAACACTGAGACAGATAATGAGCGAGTGAGAGAGCGTGTTGTTTGTTAATATTATTTAGAAAATGAATCGTATGCCGTTGGTTGGGTATACTTATACCTGTCGAATCTGTCCTGTTCGATGGACAATGTGTACTGTATTAATAATAACAACAATAAAAAATTATAAATATTTGTTTGTAAGTATGTTATGTGTACTATCTGTCTGTATCTATCTATCTCGCTCGGGTAATGTAGGTAATAGTAATGTATGCCGGAGTACAGAGCATGTCTTCGTACAAAGTGATAAATTTCATTCAACATTTCGAGTAATGTTTAGGGTGATGTGTGATGGTACGGAGTGATATCACCTTTTCGAAAGTGATAAGTAATGTGATATGACATTTAGAGGCACTGTTTTGCGCATGTCTAATCAACAGTACAAATACATAACATTCAAATAACAAATTAAATTAAATTCGAGTACTTACGCTCAAACCTATTACAAATATGCACAGCATTCAAAATAAACATGCAGTATACAGTATAAAATTGAAGTTAAAATAAATTGTGAGAGATAAGAAGATAAATACAAAAGAAGATTAAAAAAATAGGTTTGACTAAAGCCTTCGGGCTAACCCCGAAATAAATTCAAATTTCGGCCTTTGACTAAAGTATTTTCAGTCAAACGTCGAAATTTCATTAATTGCCGGACCAAATTAGTTTCTCCTAGGTTTGACGAAAAATCTTTAGTCAGAGGCCGCAAAACTTCACTTGTTTGGGCTTTGACTAAGACTTCAAGTCAGACCTGAGGATTCAATCTACTCAAGACTAGTCAAGCCTAGGAGCGCCGGAGCTTCGAGGTTTGACTATAACATATGTACACGACTCACCGATTGTCCTGGTGGTGATGCCCCAGGAGTTCTGGTAGACGTAGGCCTTCTCGTGGGTGTCGGGATCGTCGTAAACCACCTCGAACATCTTGGAGAAGTTCTGCCCCAGGTGGTGGCTTGTCGCACCCTGCACACAAACAATAGGGAATATGAACATTTTTTTTAAATTCATTAATCGAAATATTTCAGGTTCCAGATAAACACATAAAAAATATTTTTTCACTACCAGACAGAGAGGTCCGACATGACCATTGACGTCATATGTGTCGCGGGCTATACATCCGACATAGAAAATTTTGTTTTCGTTGATGATGAAAAGAGGGACAGATATATTTGTTTACAACTAACCTGTTAGTCTAGTAGTTAAGCCGTGTGGTGACGGCAGAGTAGAATACATTTGTCACCAACCCCTACTCTTCCCGTGGGTGTCGTAAGAGGCGACTTAGGGACTACACATTGAACAGGGAACGGGCAGCAGCGCTCTCTGATACAGTAACCTTTTAATCTGCGATCTCCAACCCGCCTGCCAAGCGTGGAGATTATGGCAAAACCAAACACTTAAGGGGAGGAGGCTCATAGTCCAGCAGTGGACTGTAACGGGCCGTTGATGTTGATTGAACTAAGCACGAGACCTTGTGATACAGACCTGTATGCCCCTGCCGGACGCCGGTATGTAGGCCTCCACGGTGCAGGAGTAGACGGAGCCCGCGAACTGTTCCTTCTCAGTCTTGCGGCCCGGCACCACCGGCACCGCTAACAGCTCTTCGTACACGCGCCTGTACAGTTCTGGCGAACAAAACAATACACCGTCAATGTTGGGGCTGATTGTCGATGTCACGCTTTAATTCTTAATTTAAGTTCGTCCGTCCTTTTCGTCCTTTAAAGGCTAAAAAGACATTGTCCAGTAGTTTAGCAAGCTGAAATGGCAGTGGGCGGCCACGTCTGTCGCAGAAACGACGAGCGTTGGAGCAGACGGGTTCTCGAATGGAGACCACGTCTCGGGAAACGTAGTGTGGGACGCCCCCCTGCCACCTGGGAGTCAGTCCACCTGGACTGACCTGGTGGAGACCTGAGGAAGGTCGCTGGTGGTGGCTGGATGAGGAAAGCGGGTGATCGTGCGCTTTGGCGTGCCCAAGGGGAGGCAGCAGTCCACCAGTGGACTGCAATAGGCTCATTGATTGATTGATTGACAGCTATGCCCTTATTTTAGGTTATCATTCGTTCAAATTAATATCATTCGTTCGTCTGAATTCATCACCTCTCTTTCATTGGTCATAAAAACGAAAAGGGTAGCTGGATTTTAAAATTAGAATTAGAGTATGACTTCCCGAAGTTGTTCAGTTCGACGGGTGCATTATTTTGATCCTTATATCTTTTATAGGTATGTATGTGTGTTTTATGTATGTATTCCTATGTAGGTTTAGCCAGCGTAAGCCATGTAGCGTCCAAAAATTGATTTCTTGACGACTTGATTGAAAAAAAAATTATCTACTACCTAAAACATATTTAGAATGTTATGTACATTATAAACCTTCTTTATTAATCACGTCGTCCATTGGTGAAAACCGCATCAAAATCCGTTGTGTGGTTTAGAAGGACACAGACAGACGCGGTGAGCGACTTTGTTTTATATACTTCGGTAAAGATGAATTGTAAGATATGGCACTACGTGATCGATTCAGAAATGAGGAGATACGTAGAAAGACCAATGTCATCGACATAGCTTCAGGATAAGTAAGCTGAAGTGGCAATGGGTGGCTCGACGAACTGATAACCGATGGGGAAGAAACGTTCTCTCCTGGCTTGCACGGGCCGGAAGGCGGAGTGTTGGCCGGCCTCCCACAAGGTGGACAGATAACTGATGGGGGAGGCCTATGTTCAGCAGAAGACGTCTTCCGGCTGAGATGATGATGAAGTTGTATTCCCTTGTTCCGCATATTAGAGGGTGCATCTTACCCAGGATCTGCAGCACTTCTTCCCCGGCCTCCTCGGCAGTGCGGAAGGCGGTGTGGCCCTCCTGCCACAGGAACTCGCGCGTGCGCAGGAACGGCTGCGGCTGCTTGAACTCCCATCGCTGCGAACATACATACGTCGTCATCAACAGCTCATATACATCCCGGGCAAGAGTCTACTCAGAGTTCCCGAGAGTATTCAATGAAACGACGTATAGGGTAATCTACTATGTTTGAAAAAGTACTTCAAAATTTTGATTTTCCTAATAAAAAGCCACATAAAAATATATTTCGGCAAAGTAAACACGCTTTCTTGCCATAAAATTACATTGCATTTAAAACCTTCGAAAACGCTGTCAGCCATTTTGGTGACGTAATAGCGGTTAAAACAACAGTCGTGTGTGCGCGAAGCGATCGTCTTTTGTTCCTTTGAGGTCCGACCGGGGCACGCATTCAACGGTAACAGCCAGTTTTTGCCTATACGGATTAAATATTACGATTTTTAATTTCAATATAATAAAATGTGTTTTTATGACTCAAAATCAGAATATTTAAGTATTCTACATAAATTTAAATTTTTATCAAATTTCAAAATTTATTTTTCACTACCGAAAGTACCCTATTGTTCCATTGCGTCGGTATATTGACAGGACCGTATACGCTGGAAACCTATGTTCAGCAGTGGACGTCTCCGGCTATGATGATTAAGGAATACTCACCACGACATTGTTCCACTGGTTGAGCCTCAGAGGCAGGTCCCTGTGCGAGTGCAGCCAGCGCGCGTAGGCGGGGTACATGGCGGTCTCGGAGGTGGGTCGCACGGCGATGTGCTCGCTCAGCTCGGAGGTCCCGGAGCGCGTCACCCACGCGACTTCTGGGGCGAAGTCCGCTATGTGGGTCTTCTCGCGTTCTAGAGCGCTCTGGAAATAAATAAATGTCATCAACATCAACATACGTCTCCACCGAGGGGCTCGAGCCTAATCAATTCATGATTAGGCCTTTGTCGACCACGCTGGCCCAGTGCGGGTTGGTCGACTTCACACACACTTTGAATTTCTTCGCAGGAGTGTGCAGGTTTCATCACGATGTTTTCCTTCAACGTAAGAGCGTCGAATAAACGTATATATGAGTTCGAAATTCGAAAACACATAGGTACGTGGTGGGGATCGAACCCGCGTCTCCCGGACATACGGATAAAGTCGCCTATGGATTATTGATTTGTTTTTATGTTCTGTTATGTTTCCGTTCGGTGCCAATAAAGTAGGTTGTCGACTTTACTATCCACATGATGAGAAGAAAATCTAGCGCAGTTGACGTTTTTAAAAGTTTTATTCTTAAGATTTTACGGACTTTACATGATTTCTGGATGTCCCAGGTAATTCCTGGGGTTTTAAATGGATTAAAGGGGTTTCATGGAATTCCAGACAGCTTTTTGGGGTACCAAATGCTTTTAAGGGGTATCAGGTAGTCTTTGCTTACTAATGGTTTTTGAGGCTTTGGAGCTGCATAAATCTAACCAGGGTTTGTGAGGTTGGTTGTAGACCCACACTATAATAAGTGATGGGTTACCTTGGAGACGAACATGGGGAAGTACCCATCCTTGACGCCCAGCTTGCGGATCTCGGGCGTGAGGAACTCGCGCACGCGGTCCCAGATGCTGTAGGACCAGGGCCGCAGGATGTAGCAGCCGCTGATGTCGTAGTAGTCGATCATCTCCGCTGGAACAATACGCGTTTCATTTGTTATTTAAAGCAGTGGTTCTGGCCAATTTTCGGTGACACGAGAAAAAGATGAAGATTATCCACTCAAACTTGAACAGAATACTTTATACAGAAAAGAAACAGTTCAAATTGCTAAGGTAGCAATTTCTTTCAGGCAACCTTCGGGTACAGGAAAAACGCAACGAATACGCATGTGGGATAGTGCGTTATGTAATTTTAATTACTTCAAATAATTATGATTACATATTAATAATAATAATATTTAAATAGGTTCTCGGACACAACTGTAACAAATTGTATGAAGCTTTGTATTTCAAGTCCGACCTAAAACCATGTTGCGGAAGACTTTACACACAACCTTTGAATTTCTTCGCAGGAGTGTGCAGGTTTCATTACGATGTTTTCCTTCACCGTAAGAGCGTCGAATTTACGTAATATGAATTCGAAACGTGGTGGGGATCGAACCCGCGTCTCCCGGACGGGAGGCAGCGGCCCTAGCCACTAGACCATCGACGCTCTTATTTTTTTATCACGTTAATCTTATGTTTTAGATATGGCGTATCATTCCATATTGATACAGTTTACAGCTCGGACCAACCACCCACTGGACACCGCGTTCTGTATAATTTACTAACAAACTAATTACGAAAAAGTTGCGGTGCGGGGGCGCGGGGAACGCGTCGTGATTGGTTCATCTCGCTTACGCAACGTGTTGACACGTCTCATGATTGGTCGTAACTAAAGTGAGCCGCGAGGTATTGGCCGCCCAGAGATATTTATATGTACAAATGCACCTATGCGTTTCGGAAAGTAGCGCCCTGACATGTGGTGTCCAGTGGGTGGTTGGTCCGAGGTGTACAGCTATGCACTACTCACACTTGGTGATGACCTGCGAGTACCACTCGGGTAGATCCTCCTCCTTCTTGGCCTCCATGCCGAGGCGCGTGATCTTCTTCAGTCCAGTGGCTGACTCTTCCTTCTGGACGGCGGGTTTTGGCTGGAATACAGTGGTAATAATAATAAAAAAAACGGTCAAGCGAGCAATCTTATAAGGGTTTCGTTTTTCATTCCTTCCTTTTAAGGCACGAAACCCACGGTTGTAAGGTCGACAACCGACCTCGCAATCCCTAGTGTCAGTGTTATAGAGCCGCCAAAGGCCACTGACTTGGCGCGTGTAACGACTAGATAGTAGCCGAGACCAACGGCTTAACGTGCCTTCCGAAGCACGGTATCATCTTTCTTTTCGGACAATCAGGTGATTCAGCCTGCAAAGTCTCAACCAAACTGGGCAAAAATTTGAGACAAAGATATTTTTGCCTGACAGCGTGCCCACCGAGAATCGAATCCGGAACTACCGTAATGAGCGGTGAAATCTCGACCACTGGGCCACGGAGGCTTCTTCTTATAGTGGCACAAAACAGGCGCAGCAGACGTCAAGTTGCAAAAACCAGCTTGTCCTACCATACCAAACCAAAACGTAAGTAACATGCAAGTCCATAACCTACCTCTTGTCTAGGCTTCTCCTTCTTGGCCTCCTTGGGCTTGGCTTCCTTCTTCTCCTTGGGTTTGCTCTCTCTCGGCTGCGCAGGCGCCTGGTAGGCAGTACCGGTTTCTTGTTGGTACTTCGCCTTTAGCTCCAGCAGCTTTTTGACTGCTGCGTCTATGGTTGCCTGGGAAAAATATTTATTTATATATTTATTATTCTTTATATACGAGTATGTCACCGTAAGATTGTGAACACCATTTATAAGCTCGGATATTCGCTCGCGATATTATAAACTGACGAAAAATTGTGAACTGTAACCAACCATTTACAATTTAACGTATTATTCCACGATAGTTTATAATCTATCGATGTTGAATCGTCAAATTGCGAACTGTCCCAGACTGGTTGCGGCAACGAATCACACTAATATTATAAATATGAAAATATATTTGGATGTTTAGATGTTAGTTCCGCCTTCACGTTTAAAGTTCTCAACGGATTTGAATGAAATTTGGAATGTGGATAATTTGTAACCTGGATTAACACATAGGATACTGTTTACGAGACAAAGTCTTATTCCCACGGGAAAATCTTGCACAACGCGAGCAAAGCCGCGGGCGGACAACTAGTAAAAAAACAAAACTTACTAACATTTATAAGACATTTTACGGGCTTACCGCGATAATATGTCCGTCCCTAGTTCTACCCGCAACGTCTCTCCAGTCTACCCGCGACCATGGTGCTGCAACAGCGCCGAAATATCGGGTCTCCTCAACAACAATATTATCGCGGGTAGCCCGTAAAATGTCTCATAATTTACCACTCTGGTATAAATAGTGATTAGGTCCGTCAAAAAAAAAAAAAAGTCTCATAAATAATAATAATAGTCATTTATTCCAGGCAGCTTGGACCATATGCAATAATTTACATCGAAAATAAAAAAAAAACAATATACAAACAATACAATCACATCAAGTATAAATAAAATAAAAATAACACCAATCAAAGAAAAATTGAAAAAATTAATAATAATAATAATAATTAGAAATAAAAATAATGTTGCACACACACTCACACACACACATGCACCAAGTCAGCCATGGCACTAAATGTTATGATAATGACCGCGAAAGTTTAAAATTATATAAAAATCTACTAGTACACTATAGTTACCTTATCAGCTTTGTTCGCCTTCAAGTCCCTCACGACCTCTCCCTGCTTGGCCACCTCGGCAGCCAATGAAGCTGCATCTGACCCGTTCATTGTGGAGCTGGATTGCTGTTGACAATGACATTGATTCATCATAAACAGCTCATATACGTCCCCACCGAGGGGCTCGACCCTATCCTGATTTAGAGTGATTTGGCCTTAGTCGACCACGCTGGCCCAGTGCGGGTTGGTCGACTTCACACACAACCTTTGAATTTCTTCTCAGGAGTGTGCAGGCTTCATCACGATGTTTTCCTAGAGCGTCGAATAAACATACTCGTACATATGAATTCGAAATTCTAAAACACATTGGTACGTGGTGGGGATCGAACCCACGTCTCCCGGACATAACCACTAGACCACCGATGCTCTCAAATAAATAACATTGATTATGAAACAATAAAAAAACCTTTTTAAACACATTGCAGTCTGAATCACCTGATTGTCAGAAAAGAAAGATGATTCCGTGCTTCGGAAGGCACGTTAAGCCATTGGTCCCGGCTACTATCTAGTCGATACACGAGCCAAGTCAGTGGCCTTTGGCGGCTCTATAACACTGACATTAGGGTCTGTGAGGTTGGTTGTCGACCTTACAACCCACACTATGATGATGATGAATTAAAAAAAATGTGCATATTGCAATCAAACCTGTTCAGTTTTGGTAGGAGCTTGCGAAGGGACGTCCTTGGGGGTCCACTCGGTGCTTGTTATGGCCTTGTACTGCGCCTTTAGATTCAGAAGATTCTTCACCTGAAAACAATAGTGTAATCACGGAATATAAAACTAGAGAGGAATGGACAAGTGGGCGGGGCGCGTGTGTTGTCATAACTATGAGTAGGTCCGCATAGTTTTGTTTAGTTCGCCGAGCTTGCAAAAACTATTCCTATTTTCTTTAGGCTAAGGTATGTATTGGTATGCATCTTGTAGTACGCCATCTAGGTCAGAAGCGTTGAACTACGTGAAGAAAGTATAGAGTATATCTGAGCTCATGCGAAAATATACTGTATTTGTTTAATGGTAAAATAACATTTACATTTAGTAATGAAGTATATACAACGTTCTTGTTTGAAACGAGTACAACAGCTCTGATTAGTCAAATGCCCGGTTGTCTTAGTCTGTGTGTGATGTGAACAGTGCTATCTATGTGTGATTTTGGCGACACTGGTTCTCATAGAAAAAAATACGTTTGTCCTTCACTCCTGTTTTATATTCCGTGAGTGTACTCGTAATTTACTGACTTTGTTTCCGGGATTTGATTCCACATCTTTTCATTTACGACGCACTTTCTACGAGTAGCTTAATATTTTGTCACGCGCGGCACCTTGACCGCTATCCAAAACGATACACGACGCCCCTACGTCGAAAGTGCGCTGTTACCAAACGCGTATGCGGCCACCTACCGAGAGGGGTGGAGAGGGTGCTTGGCTGTATTATTGAGTTTTTTATTTCAGCAGCCAAAGTGTTAAATAGGAACAAAAATAATTAAATGTTCATAAGGTTTTCTTTGAATAACAGTAGACAGAATTTTAAGTAGTTTACTTCCGTAAAATTGATAATTTTTGTTCTTTGAAAATATTAGATATTTAAATCATACTATTATATATTTTGTGGTTAAATACAGTTCCGTGTAACTTCAGGTTTTACATATCAGGGATCTAGTCGCCGTGTGGTTCTCAGCAAATAGGACTGGACTGGGCCAACCTATGCCTTCCCGTGGGTGTCGTAGAAGGCGACTAATAGATTAAAATTAAGTGCCAATAAGTAAGTGATAGACGACAGGGGCAACCTGTCACACTAAGAAACGTAAAAGTTGGTGTAATTGTATATATCTTGCGTGGTTTTAATGTGCGTTCTTCGAGAGCCAGCTAAAGCTCTGCTCACCCTGTTTGGGAATTGAAGCGTGATTTCATGTGTGTGGTCTCACCTCAACGTCGACGGTGTTCTTATCTGCCTTCTCGCTCTTCAGTTGTCGCACCTTGTCGCCCTGCGCCGCGATGAGTTTGCTTAGTCGCGCTACTTCGCTGTTGTTGGCAGGCGTGGGGGCGTTACTCGGCTTCCAATCCTGAACAAACAATTTAGGGTGCGTTCCAAATCAAAAAGTTGTATGGGTTTCGCCCGCTGACTGACAGTAATTCGATACGCGCGTTGAGTGCGCTGTAGTCGAGAACGCAGGGTTAGAACCTATTTAATCATCTACGTAACGTGTGGTTAGAAACTAATAGTGTAAGTAACGTGTTTTCTAAACAACGCAAAATCTCGCGTGATTGGTCAATCCGTGGACCTGAAAAATTTTTGCTTCAGTACTGTTGCACAGCAGCCGCCACGATGCTGACCACTACACGAAGAGTGTTGTAGAGGGTTATGTGACGAAAACCAGGGCACAGTCCGAAGAAAAGGTATTTATATATTATACAACTGGAAAAATAGTAACATGGATAAGCTTTTCACTGTTGGAGATCAGGACATGAAGTGAAGAATTTAGCAGAAAAAAGACAAAATCGAAACGTAAGAAATCTAAATTTGAAAATGAATTTAAAATGAAAGATAAAAGTGCCAGCAAGAAAGGTGGCCAGTCATAAATCAGGAAAGAGGACGAATGCCCCGTTACAGTACTTTTTAAAATCTCTGAAAACACTAAATCAATTTGCACGATTTTTTTTATTACTATAGTTGCAGTTTCATGGACTAGGCTGGAGAGTTATTGTGCTATCTTGATTTAACACTTTCTTTTATTATTAGTATTTTGTCAGTGTCAAGTGATAATACTATTTGTAGGTTTATATGATATACACAGGAGACCCTAATCCTTGGACTAGGGATCTGTGTAAAATCAAGGACGATTGTTCGGTGAATCGGGCTCAGTAATGTGATAGTAAAATTACTGAAGCCACCACAAAGCCTCTTGGCATCATCTAAGAAAGTCAGCAAAGTGTAAGCGTTTCAATTGTCTTATTTGCCATCGAATCGAATGTCCCGAAACATTCACTGGATAATACACTATCGAAATTATACACTAAACACTTCAATAAACTAAATAAAAATATTAAAACGAAAACACATCCGCCATTGTCAGATGCTGACAAAAGACCGATATAACACTTTATATAAGCTGTAATCAGGGACTATAAGCTGTACTATTTTGATCAACGGTATCTCGTATTCTTATTAAGCTATAATTGTAACGTTTGCAAATCCAACAGGGTAACCCTATCAAGGAATCTGATAAACATATATTTATTTATTATTCTGTAAATACTTAAAACCCTAACGACTGAAGGGGTTTTTGAACGGGTAGTCCGGTCCCTGGCTGTTAGTCGCGGCTATTATTTACGGAAGAAGTCGTTAATAGGGGATCGGACTACTTTTATTTTATTTTATAAATCCAAACTACTTAGTTTCTGCTATCGAACACTAAAATATTTTTTGCTCTATCTTTAAAATTGACCGAGTTATAAAGGTTTGAAATTCAAGATTAGACAGAGAGGCACATACCCACTTGTGACGTCATTTGTTAGTAGCGCCATATTATCTCCATACAAAAATCGTTTTTGAAAGAGACAGACATATTAAAACTTTAAAAAATCACTGTAAATTCGTTTTTTAACCGATTCTGTTTTTTTCTTCGCGAATCGTCTGCTACTAATCTGTGTTTTAAAAATAATTCATAAAATATGGTAAATTCGTAAAATATGGTGAACAGTCCGATCCCCTATTCATGAGCCTTTCTTTTGAGGGGCCTTTGACGGGTCAACGACTTTGATACAATGTATCTAATGTATCTTATCTTATCTTAGTGTTGGGCAAAATTTATTTGAAATACAAATAACAAAATAATTATTTGAAATAATTTATTTCAAATAATTGTATTTTCAAATACATTCAATTGTAAATACTTTATTTCAAATAATTATTTTGTATTTTGTAATTGAAATAAATTTAGGATGAGCAATTGATATTTGTGAAGTTATCTTAGTATTAAGTTATTTTTATTTGTTGGAGATTAAATATTTCAACGGATATTATAATTTGTATTATGTACATATTTTATGTAATCCACTAACTTTATGATTCGATGGGCTATTGAGTTGAGCAGGTGAGCGCATAATCACGTGACACACGAACACGACGCGACAAGTAATATTGTAATATTGCATGCAAAGTTATTTGTTATTATTATTACACACTCTTTGATCGTGTGTTATTTTTAAAGTGCTGGCTTCTGTACTTGCATCAAAATGTTGATATTAATATGGATCTTCTTAGGATTATTAATTTCGCTAAGCGGGGAGTGCCCCGCGTTTCCACTATTGTTTTATTTTTTCTCGCAAGATATTTTGTGCGAACTACAAATGTGGCAAAGTCGCGCATGTGCGCTTTGCAACTTTCGCGATGGCAAATTACGCGATTTCTCCTGTTATTTGTAATAAAACTCTGGATTTGAAAAATAGCCAAATAAAACAAAAGAATCAAAATAAACAATTTTGTATTTTTTTGTTGTTATATCCACTTTATTCTTTTGCCTCTAGGTACCTAATTCCGACCTCTGTTGTAAAGTATTTGATCAATTACAAGTAACAAATAATGTATTTGAAATAAAAAAATAATTAATTATTTGAAATAAAGTAATTCTCAAATAAACCAATTACATAAACGTTATTTGAAATAAAAAAAATATTTAATTGCGCCCAACACTGCTTTGATACCGGGCTTTACGAGGTTGATCGTCGATGTTACAACCCACAATATGATGATAAATGTAGACTATAATGTAATGCACTGCAATCCGCCACGCACACTATACGTTTTATTTAATTCTATGTTCACTACCAAATAACCAAAACACCTCATGATACACTAAAATTGACCACGAAACCACTTAAAATCTGAAAATCTTAAAACATACACCTCATGATTTTTACAACAAAATTGTTTCAAGATTTCATTACTTATGAATTTTTGTTGGAACTATTATGAAACACATGTATAATTGATTTGACACACCTACCGCGTATAACATGCCCTATATCAGAGCGATGACTAAGGTGAGTTTTTACTTTTGTAAAGTTCAGTATGTGGGATTATTATTTGGACAGTTGCAGTATATGTTACTTAACTTGTGACGTAAACTTTGTCACAATAGAGTACAAAGATATAATCATTGGACTGAATGTTTATTCAAAAGTAAAATGCGTTAGCTGATTACGTTTCGCACGAATTATTTATAAGAGTTGTTTATAACTTGAATGTGACTGTATTTATCTCTCTTACTCACTCACTCTCTTCACCCCCACTATTTTTTCCAAGCGCTCATAAAACGTTGCGAGACTTTATAAGAAATTTTAATGAAGATCTTGACCTTGAGACCTTGACGTGCAGAAAAGGAGAGCAAGCGCACAAGGTTAAAAATAAATGGATGGCATGATGATGGAGTATACCAATTTTTTTAACTGACCTGCCCAGTAACGGCCTTATAACTGGTTTTGAGCGTGAGTAAGATCTTGACAGCTGCATCCACCTTGGCCTTGTCAGCCTTAGCGGCCTTCAGCGAGCGCACCACGTCTCCCTGTCCTATGATCTCCTGGTCCAGCACACTAGCTTCATCCGATGGCGCCGTGGCTTTAGAAGGTGCGGCTTGAGGTGCTGGAGATGCGCCTGGCTTCCACTCCTGGACAGAAGAACCAATATCAAGGAACCAAACCCAATATTTGCAGAATATAATTAGGAGCCATCACGAGGCATGGTGACCCGCATAGTTTACACTTACAGCTTAGACAAATAATTCAGTGTTATACTTACTTTACCTAAGTGTATACAGATATTTTAAAAAATTGGCTAATTTCAAGTCCAGAACAAATAACAAGCATGCTTAAGATCACATTCAACGACTTTACAATCGCAGAAGTCTAAAAGATTTAATTATATTTGGACACAATTTCATTAGGACACATTTCCAAATAGATAGTCTCCTCTTACACGGTTCTATTACTGGTAAAGTCCTAGGCAAAAATCTGAGCCCTCTAGAACCTTGCCTCGAGGAATCCTTTTGTAGCCCGTATCACCAAATAGATGTTCTACTTCGTGAAACAGGGGATCGGATTACTTTTTTTTTATTTTATATATCCAAACTTCTTAGTTGCCACTATCAAACACTAAAATAATTTTTACTCTATCTTAAAAATTTGCCGAGTTATAAAGGTTTAAAGTCAAAGTCAAAATTTTTTATTCGAATTAAGATTTTTACAAATAATTTTTCAACGTCAAAGCTATCATGGATGACATTCAAGATGAGACAGAGAGGCACATACCCACTTGTGACGTCATTTGTTAGTAACGCCATATAATCTCCATACAAAAAATCGTTTTTGAAAGAGACAGACATATTGAAACTTTAAAAAATCACTGTAAATTCGTTTTTCAACCGATTCTGTTTTTTTCTTCGCGAATCGTCTGCTACTATACTTGGGTTACTATAGGATGAGCTCTGACAGATTAACATTTTAAAAACTTATTAATATTATTTCGTTTATTTATTTATTTACGTAAAATTACATATTGTTTAATGCTACGAATAAGGAAGCTTTAATGATAAAATGAGAGGTGAAGTTACTTTTTTAAATATTTTAGCTATTATGTTTTTTAAACAGAATATTATTATAAAAAGTTGTTAACGTCGTATGAAAAATTTTGAAGCTGTCAGAACCCATCCTATAATAAACCAACTATAATCTACTTTTTAAAAACAATTCATAAAATATGGTGAACAGTCCGATCCCTTATTGCTGTAAATGCATGTAAACTAACCTGTCCAGTAACAGCTTTATAATTGGCCTTGAGCTTCAGCAGGCTCTGGACGGCCTCGTCAACCTTGGCCTTGTCAGCCTTGGCAGCTTTCAGCGAGCGGACCAGGTCTCCCTGCTTTGTGATCTCCTGGTCCAGTCTACCAGCGTCTCCGGATGGCGCTGGTGCTGCGGCTTTAGATGGCGCAGGGGATGCACCTGGCTTCCACTCCTGAACAGAAGAACTATTGTTGGCAGGTGGAGCATCCAAAAACTTATTTACCTACTTTTTTATGCGTGGTTATTTTGTGTGTTTAGTAAGCCAACTAAATCCATGGTCACTCCTCCAGGGAGGAGAATGACTTTCAATAGAAAGCCTTGTCTAGTGAGGAAGCACTGAAGAAAACTGCCTTGTATTTGCTTTACTGTGGCATAAGTGACGTACAGATAGCAGGATAAGTGTTATTAGAACTAGTTCCCTTAACCTGAAGCTTACATCAACAGCTCATATACGTCCCCACCGAGGGGCTTGAGCCTACCCTAAATTAGGGCGATTAGGCCGTAGTCGACCACGCTGGCCCAGTGCGGGTTGGTCAACTTCACACACAACCTTTGAATTTTTTCGCAGGAGTGTGCAGGTTTCATCACGATGTTTTCCTTCACCGTAAGAGCGTCGAATAAACGTACATATGAATTCGAAAATACATTGGTACGTGGTGGGGATCGAACCCGCATCTCCCGGACGGGAGGCAGCAGCCCTGGCCACTAGACCACCGACGCTCTAACCTAAAGCTTGCTTTAAAGAAATTTCTTTATAGCTAGAGTGGTGAAAATTTTTCTTGATGCGATAAAGATTTGCGGGCAAAATGCTGATTTACATTTGGTTACGAAAATCAGAAATATAGAAACCGTTAACTGACCTGTCCAGTAGCAGCTTTAAAACTGGCCTTGAGCTGGAGCAAACCCTTGACGGCCTCGTCCACCTTGGCCTTGTCAGCCTTGGCGGCCTTCAGCGAGCGCACCAGGTCTCCCTGCTTTGTGATCTCCTGGTCCAGTCTACCAGCGTCTCCGGATGGCGCCGCGGATTGAGAAGGTGCTGGGGCTTTAGAGGGTGCTGGAGATGTACCTGGCTTCCAATCCTGGATAGAAATACTATTGTCAGCACTCATTCAACTGGTGCAGTAACCAAAATAAGTAAATAAATATGTGGGGACATCTGATCCCAAACTAAGCAGAGCTTGTACTATGGGTACCAGACAGCTGATACACATTACTTAAATAGATAAATACATACTTACTTATATAGATAAAGCTCATCCCACGAACGTTTGCCCTGGGCGGGATTCGAACCCGCGACCCTGTGCGTCGGAGGCAGATACACTACCACCTGGGCTACGGAGCAGTCGTCGAGCAAAGACTGACAATGGCCTCGATTCGGGATGTCATGCTCTAATTCTAATTTTAAAATCCAGCTATCCTTTTTTATGACCAATGAAAGAGAGGTGATGAACGAATGATATTAATTTGAATGAATGGTAACCTAAAATAAGGGTATAGCTGTCAGTTTAAGAGACTTTTAAGTAGCATGTTTTAAGTGCTCTCTAAAATTGTGCCATCGACACGGTCATAAGGTTCAAATTCGATGTTTGACAGCTCTAATATTAGAATGGCCATCTCCTGTCCCTTTTCAATCTTTAAAGGGTTAAAAGGACAGACTAACTTAAATTAAGGATTAGAGCGTGACAGTGTGAATCGGGGCCAATGTTCCAGTAGTTTCATCCAGTTGAGAATATCAGATTTTACTGAGAGGTTGGCGTGTAGCGTGTGTAGCTAGTTGGTCAGGGAGAGGGGTGAAATGATCAACTTGTTGTTGTAAGTGAGGTCCGCGCAGATCTGATTTATTACCAAAATGTTCGTCAATTTATACAATTTGAACCTTTAGACAAATTTGCAACTACCTACAAAATAACTGAGATGTAGGGATACCTACAAGATTATGCCTAACTTTCTAAGGGTTGAACATGAACATCAACGGCCCGTTACAGTCCACTGCTGGACTACGAGCCTCCCCCACTTAAGTGGAGGGTTTTATCATAATCTCCACGCTTGGCAGGCGGGTTGGAGATCGCAGATTAAAAGGTTACTGTATCAGAGAGCGCTGCTGGCCCGTTCCCTGTTCAATGTGTAGTCCCTAAGTCGCCTCTTACGACACCCACGGGAAGAGTAGGGGTTGGTGACAAATGTATTCTACTCTGCCGTCACCACACGGCTTAACTACTAGACTAACAGGTTAGTTGTAATAAATTGGTATGTAGCAAGAAGGACGTTGGAGGAGCAAGTGGATTAAATGTGTGAAGGGGACACGAAAATTGAACTGGATTTGATAAAGGTTTTGTAACCGTTAACTGACCTGTCCAGTAGCAGCTTTAAAACTGGCCTTGAGCTGGAGCAAACCCTTGACGGCCTCGTCCACCTTGGCCTTGTCAGCCTTGGCGGCCTTCAGCGAGCGCACCAGGTCTCCCTGCTTTGTGATCTCCTGGTCCAGTCTACCAGCGTCTCCGGATGGCGCCGCGGATTGAGAAGGTGCTGGGGCTTTAGAGGGTGCTGGAGATGTACCTGGCTTCCAATCCTGGATAGAAATACTATTGTCAGCACTCATTCAACTGGTGCAGTAACCAAAATAAGTAAATAAATATGTGGGGACATCTGATCCCAAACTAAGCAGAGCTTGTACTATGGGTACCAGACAGCTGATACACATTACTTAAATAGATAAATACATACTTACTTATATAGATAAAGCTCATCCCACGAACGTTTGCCCTGGGCGGGATTCGAACCCGCGACCCTGTGCGTCGGAGGCAGATACACTACCACCTGGGCTACGGAGCAGTCGTCGAGCAAAGACTGACAATGGCCTCGATTCGGGATGTCATGCTCTAATTCTAATTTTAAAATCCAGCTATCCTTTTCGTTTTTATGACCAATGAAAGAGAGGTGGTGAACGAATGATATTAATTTGAATGAATGGTAACCTAAAATAAGGGTATAGCTGTCAGTTTAAGAGACTTTTAAGTAGCATGTTTTAAGTGCTCTCTAAAATTGTGCCATCGACACGGCCTTATGGTTCAAATTCGATGTTTGATAGCTCTAATATTAGAATGGCCATCTCCTGTCCCTTTTCAATCTTTAAAGGGTTAAAAGGACATACTAACTTAAATTAAGGATTAGAGCGTGACAGTGTGAATCGGGGCCAATGTTCCAGTAGTTTCATCCAGTTGAGAATATCAGATTTTACTAGAGGTTGGCGTGTAGCGTGTGTAGCTAGTTGGTCAGGGAGAGGGGTGAAATGATCAACTTGTTGTTGTAAGTGAGGTCCGCGCAGATCTGATTTATTACCAAAATGTTCGTCAATTTATACAATTTGAACCTTTAGACAAATTTGCAACTACCTACAAAATAACTGAGATGTAGGGATACCTACAAGATTATGCCTAACTTTCTAAGGGTTGAACATGAACATCAACGGCCCGTTACAGTCCACTGCTGGACTACGAGCCTCCCCCACTTAAGTGGAGGGTTTTACCATAATCTCCACGCTTGGCAGGCGGGTTGGAGATCGCAGATTAAAAGGTTACTGTATCAGAGAGCGCTGCTGGCCCGTTCCCTGTTCAATGTGTAGTCCCTAAGTCGCCTCTTACGACACCCACGGGAAGAGTAGGGGTTGGTGACAAATGTATTCTACTCTGCCGTCACCACACGGCTTAACTACTAGACTAACAGGTTAGTTGTAATAAATTGGTATGTAGCAAGAAGGACGTTGGAGGAGCAAGTGGATTAAATGTGTGAAGGGGACACGAAAATTGAACTGGATTTGATAAAGGTTTTGTAACCGTTAACTGACCTGTCCAGTAGCAGCTTTAAAACTGGCCTTGAGCTGGAGCAAACCCTTGACGGCCTCGTCCACCTTGGCCTTGTCAGCCTTGGCGGCCTTCAGCGAGCGCACCAGGTCTCCCTGCTTTGTGATCTCCTGGTCAAGGTTACCAGCGTCGACGCCGGACGAAGGCGCTTTCTGCTTCACTGCCGAGGTCTGCACAGTCTTTGGCTGTAACAAATTGACGTTATTAAGAAGCCTACAGGCAAGCGTGAGTACCACAGATATTTAGTATCATCAACAGCTCATATAAGTCCCCACCGAGGGACTCGAGCCTACCCTGAATTAGCTGGCCCAGTGCGGGTTGGTCGACTTCACACACAACCTTTGAATTTCTTCGCAGGAGTGTGCAGGTTTCATCACGATGTTTTCCTTCACCGTAAGAGCATCGAATAAACGTACATATGAATTAGAAATTCGAAAGCACATTGGTACGTGGTGAGGATGGAATCCGCGTCTCCCGGATAATCTCAAAAATATAAATAAATAATATAATATAATCTCAAAAACCCTAGTGTCAAGTTAGTGCCGCCAAAAGCTCATGTAGAATAGAATAGAAGTGCTTATTTATCTCCAAAACAGTTCCATTTATAATTTTAATACTAGTATATATAAAGATTGGAGGTAAAAAGGTCCATGACTCAGCTTTGTGGCTGCTGGGATAACGAATACATCCGGAACACGGTATCATCTTGTTCTAAAATTAGAACAATAAAGTTGCATTATCCAAACTAAACTAGAGACAGTAACACAAAGTTAATTTGTTTGACGACTGTGTCTCCGCTGGGATCCGGACCCAGAACCTCCGTCCTGAAGCTGCAGTTACTGCGACCGCGTATAAAGTACCACTGTCTCCGTTCAACGGGGACACGGCCTACGGGGACAATGGAACTACAAGAAAATTACAAGTCAAAAATGTATACTATTGTTAAAATAAAAAAAAAAAGTTTTATCAGCCCATAATGTCGTGCAGATTTAAGATTTTGACATATTTTTAAATGAGACCACCATAGTACTAAAAAAATACACTGTTATAAAAAATATAGTTCTTATTTTATTTTAATTAAATAATCCACAAAAGAATCAATAAAATCGCACATTGCGGAAATCGTTGAGCATACATATAAGACTTTTTGCTCTTACTGAGCTTTTGCAAGTCGTAGAAACACCTTGAGTTCCTAGAATCAGCTCGACGCAATCAGAGACAAGACGGGGCGCCAGCCATGGTGGCGATTAAATACAGGATGAAACGAAATAATAAATTATACTTCGCTCGCTTAGCACAAAACACATTTCGTAGAACTAAAGATCTTTTGTTTATAATCATAAAGGATCCAACAGCTAGGTACCATAAATTATCTACAATTGACTTGTGCAATCCTTTCTTGTGGAAGAAACGATATTGCTTCCAGATGTTACGGGTGGAGATAATGCATAGCAACAAAAAATGTAGACTCGGACGTAGAGACAAATAAATATGAGGGGACATCTTCACACACGGCCATCTGATCCCAAACTAAGCAGAGCTTGTACTATGGGTACCAGACAGCTGATTTACATTACATTAATAGATAAATACATACTTATATAGATAAACAACAACCAGACACAGGGCAAACACAAGTGCTCATCACACAAATGTTTGCCCTGGGCGGGATTCGAACCCGCGACCCTGTGCGTCGGAGGCAGATACACTACCACCAGGGCTACGGAGCCATCAAAGAGGCGGGGACAGCGCCACATGGGTCATCGACCAATGACTTTGTGCTACATCTGCCTATCGACCAATCACAAGACGGATCGAATTTTGTAACCAATAATTATACACAGATTTGCTCTCGGGAATCTTTTAACATTACAGACATCGCCCCTCGACTGGTGGAAGGAAGGACACACAAAGAGAGGGGATGAAAAGCCGGAGACGGACGAACAGCTCGGCAAGTGGGACCGGATCGCGGGACGTGACGTGACGGACGGTTCAACTAATTTCGCGAGATCTAGAGTACGAATTACTCGAGTGTTAGAACTAGTCTTTGTATAAAATCATGTAAAGTTTTAGTGAGTGGAAGGCGGAGTGAGGCAAACCTGGTCAACTCTGACGGAGAGAGTAAGGCGGTTCCTGGTTTGGGTATCGTAACAATTTATTAATAAAAAAATAAAAAACATTTTTTTACTAATTGAATCCATTATCCAAGTAAGTTATATTTGAATCATAGCAAATTCCTGGATCTTACCCGCTCCAAAGATAATTAAGATGTAGTTAGACGAATGTAAATATGTATGTTAATGTGTATCCGTCTTGAGAATCGCACTATTTGGAATGAAATCGATGCCTTAATACTCATAATGGGCATCCTGCTTTTGGGGTTTATATTAATAATTATTTGTATCAGTAGGGGATCGGACTACTTTTTTTTATTTTATAAATCCAAACTTCTTGGTTTCTGCTATCGAACACTAAAAGAATTTTTGCTCTATCTTTAAAATTGACCGAGTTATAAAGGTTTGAAATTCAAGATTAGACAGAGAGGCACATACCCACTTGTGGCGTCATTTGTTAGTAACGCCATATAATCTCCATACAAAAAATCGTTTTTGAAAGAGACAGACATTGAAATTTTAAAAATCACTGTAAATTCGTTTTTCAACCGATTCTGTTTTTTTCTTCGCGAATCGTCTGCTACTTAAAATAATTCATAAAATATGGTGAACAGTCCGATCCCCTATTGTAGAAAGGTCCTAATAGGACTAAACTTATCCAGAGGGGCTACCGCGGGAGGCGGGCCCTCAGACGACTAAGGCCCGGTTTCCACCAAAGCGGAGAGGAGAGGTGTTTGAATAACCAATCAGATTTCGTTATTTCCACATCTCCTCTCCCCTTAGCTTCAATAACGAAATCTGATTGGTTATTCAAACACATCTCTCCGCTTTGGTGGAAACCGGGCCTTAGTGCCTTAGATATGGTAGAGATGAGGGATAGAATATACTGGACGATGGATTCGTTAGCTTAGGTAATTATTGTAAATAGATTACACGATTATCGTGATCACTAGTATAAATGTATACTATAATAATTTGCGTATTAGCACAGAGTACTATAATACTGGTATTAGGTTGGAAAAATGAGCAATTCTCAATTGATTCGTATTTTTCGCACATCAAACATTTGGCTAATTTTATTTTTAATTCAAACTTGTTCAGGCATGATAGTTTTTAAATGTGAGTTTAGTTTTTGTAAAATTTCGAACTGATGTTTGGCAAAAACTGTATTGTGTGATGTTACGATAGGATCATTTCTGCGTTTCTGGGGATCTGGTGGGGGATCGTTACGCTAATAGAATGAATAATTTTCTATCCGAAAGAACCTTACATTTCTGATACAACTGCGCTGTTGGAAATCTAATCGGCTTTTAGTTAGGTCCTTCAATACTTTGAGTACGTTCTAACCTAATCATATTGGTTTTGTAACTACCACCCCATGCAGGGATACTGTCTACGCTAAATATAAAATTACCATTTTATCTAATATTATATTTAAGTATTGCTACACTCACTAAACATTCATTAATCATTCAAACATACACTCTTCCATTCGCATTCTTTCGTTCGTTCCCCTCTGGTGGACAATTTGTCTATCTGATTCCACCAGTTTAGACAGTCATCTATAAATAATACGCCCAAATACCTCACCATATCAGCCCTGTTTGGATCCTGATAAGAGCAATCGGAATTTTCATTACTGCAATGATGAGCTTTGATGGAGAAGTTTTGCAATGGTTTCGTGTTTTTCCTAATCGAGAAAAAAATATAATGGGTCTTGTCTAAATTAAAAAATATGCATAAAATTAAGGTAGCGCAACGAGCGATGGAGCGTTCCATGTTGGGTATGTCTCTCGTTGATCGTGTGCCAAACGTTGTAATTCGACGAAAAACAAAGGTCGAAGACGTAGGCAAACGCATCACGAGATTGAGGTGGAGATGGGCAGGACACTTGGCTAGACGTGATGACGGCCGGTGGACCAAAGCGGTCACAGAGTGGTGGCCAAGGGGAACAACGAGGCCAGTGGGCAGACCACCAGCCCGATGGTCCGATGACATTGCCAAACTGGCAGGATCAGGCTGGATACGGATGTCACAGTATCGCGCACAGTCGTGTGCAGTCGAGAAGAGGTCTATACCCAGCAGTGGGTGGATGTGGGCTGAGAATGATGATGATGATGATGATGATGTCTAAATTTAGAGTGAGCAAATTACGATTGAGTCATCTCCTTACCAACCTTACCAAGTACCTCTTTTGAGGGCGTTTTTACTTTATAACAAAAGGGGTTGAGCGTTTAGTTTAGAGACAAACAAAGAAGTAGATAATACCTATAGACGCAACCGCTGTAAAAAAATTAAAAAAAGTAGACGATCATAGCCACTGCCATCACAATACCTTGTAAAAAAAGGAAATCAGAAAAAAAAGCACAATACTAAACACAAAAATCGCTAAACGCTCTCAAAGCCATTCACAACTAAATTGCTTCCATATGTTGCACTTAATTTATGCCGCCAACTTACAATAAAGATAGAAAGATAAGAGAAGTTTAGAAAACAAAGTCGAAATGCCAGTCCTTATCGCGGCAACAGTAAATAAAACATTATAATATTATTTTAGCCTCACCAGTAATTCGCGCGGTGCCCGTGCAATACTAAGAAACGGCGTAGGCAAAGCTGCGTGCGTGTAGTTGGAATTGGAAGTTTACTTTTACTTTCTTAAGAATGTCAGTCGTACAAGTGACGTGAACATGATCGTTTTCGCTGTACATTACTGCTGTAAAGACGAGTGATATACGTTAAGCCAGTTCAAAAGCGCAATGTAGACGACGACGCGTGGTTGATTGTTCGTTTCGTGTAGGTAATAAACTTATGAATGAATGTGCAATAGGAGAGTACTTAACCACATGGTGTATGCGACTGCGATTACACAAATGGTTATATATATTTGCAAACTAGGATAAAATAACAAGTAGGTATCTAAGGTAGGCTTTCTTTTGCGTATAAAATAAATGAAATACAGTTAGCAGTCTGATCATCGTATTACTTAACGTGTAAGTTTTGAAATTGTTCATAAAAAATAATCAACTAAGTTTACATTAGACGATAGTTGAAGCGCTCGTAGCACAGCGGTAATTTCGTATTCAGTGCTATCAGGAAAGTTAAGCTATGCCTAAGAGTCTAACCTAAGACACGAGACAAGACGTAAGAGGTTTTTAATTAAAAGCGTCTTCTTCCGTGCTTCGAAAGTACGTTATTTCCGGCTACTGTTCTAAGTACCTACATTTGTGTGTGTTAATTAACAACACTTGTCGTGATCTCCTTTAGTTAAATTAAAAGCTGGTATTTTATAAAAATAACACTTTCAGACATCGGTTTTGATCGAAGTGTAGGGCGTTTGCGCACTCATCCGTATCCGATCCGGTTTTCATTCGTATTTGAGACGACATTGCATGATATTATCGTAGTGATGTGCCGAGTCGAGCTGACTGACTGACTGAGCTGATCTCGACCATAATGCTATAGAAGCAAGAAGTGTTCAAGGTCAAAGTGTTAACAATTTACCACTGACTGATGAGCAGTTGACTGTACTCGAGTATAGATTTCGGGTACTTATAGAATTCGGATACTAGGTTGATCTTTTTTAATTATATCTACTTATGTAATGTAGATCCCGCAATAAAGTCACTCACGTTACTCGTATAGTTCGTTTCACGTAAATAGAATCCTGGGAGTGCGTAACCCAGCCAGAAAATGTCGAAAATCGTCATCCAAGTGCAATGATTCTTTTATTGCTTACCAAATTATAACTAATTAGCCAGATGTCCTGTATAAAAATCATAATCATCCGTTCAGCCAATTCCGAGATACAGCAATCGTGCAAACGTTACCCCAGCCGGATTTTAAATATCTTCGCAACCATAGCAAATACAAGTACAAATTAAGTTTTACCATTTATACTAAATAGATACCTAATTATTTAGATAACAATTATTTCAACATTCCCGTTAGAAAACAAAAGATCTGGCTGGGGTAACGTTACTCCAGCCGAAACTGTTTTGATCAAATAATTAAAAAAATATCAGCTTACCAAATTTAAAAATCAGCTTACTATTTACAGAAGCTGTATATCTAATTATCTATTGCACTTGGATGACGATTTTCGACATTTTCTGGCTGGGGTAACGCACTCGAATTTTGGAGTCTCTTGTCTCGAGTGTGCATTCGAATATTTTTGTAACGAGTACCAAAATACTTGTTTATCAAAAAATAGTCAATTTGGCACATCACTAGCAGCGCGAGGAGCACGTGCTTTCCCCTCCCCGTACCTCACTCTTCACCCGTAAAAAAATCGTGTAGTGCGCAAGCGTACGCACAATTTGTATGGCGGCCACTTCGACTCGGTTTTGATCCGTAAAAAAACCGATCCGGAGTGAGAATTTACGGATCGAAAACGAACCGGATACGTATGGGTGCGTAAGCGTCCATACAATTACTAGGATGGCCAAACCGGATCAAAAACGGATAAGAATCTAATGAGAATCGGATACGGATGAGTGCGCAAACGCCCTAACGAAGTTACGTAAAAGTTTTGAAAGTCCCGCGCAACGAACTAAGATTAAAACCGAGAATTTCTGCCTGTTGTGAACAGCGAAATGAAACAAAATGCTCCTTTTGGTCTTTTTCACACTTATGAAAAAAAAGATACGCATTACTAAACGAAAGTGCATTTGTCAAAACTTGACACTGGCACAAAGCACGACAAGTGCCATAATTTTAAAAAAAAAGTCAACGACGTCAAATAAAAAATTTGAACGGTAGGCGCGGAATTTTTTTTCAATAATTTCCATTATTTTTCGAGACAAATTGTGTATATGTATGATTGTAGCGCATAACATTTATTATGTAAGGTAAACATTTACTGTAGCGGTGAATGATAATTACAAAGGACGGTGTAACATGAAAGGTGAGCACGTTTAGCGAAGGCAGTGAAGCTCAAGTTTCGAAGGTAACGTTGTAGTTGTAATAAAAAAATTATACTATTTAGCAATTTTGTGGCAGTGTAATGTATAAAAATTGTTTATGTACGTAAATTTGGTTCTCAATATATGATTTCTATACTGTCTGAGAACAACTCGAGACATACTGACAAAGGTTACTTTTTCAGTTATTTATACGGTCTAACTGTAAAATATTACATATTTATACATATTTTAATATTATGTTATAAATAATGCAAGTACCATTACACAAACACACTCTCACACATATATACACACACACAATAGGTACACAACACACACACACGCAATGCTTTGGAGGTTCCTACTTTTGTTATCTTATCCTAAATATGGTTTGTTCTAAGCGTACTTTATTCAATAAGAAGACCATTGTTATGGGAAGACGCTGGAGCCTGTAGCACAGTTTTTATTACCGCAGGCTCCAGAGTTCCAATATAAAATGTATTGTAATTATTGAATAAATAAATTTATGGTTACATTATTATTATTACAGAAAGAAAATAAAAGAGAAGATGCAGAGTGAAAAAAAATGTTCAAGAAAACTCTATACACCTGAAGTCATAGTTGTTGATAATGACAATGATCCTGACACATACAAAGCTTCCAAAAGGCCCCAAAAATGCAAAAAAACTGCTCACATTAAAAAGAATCGCGAAGTTAAAGTGGACAGAATTCAAAATATGGAGACTCTGGTTGTCACACAAAAGGTTAAAGTGAAAAAACAGAAATTTAAGTGCATTATAAACCTAACTAATATATGTAAGCATAAAAGTGAAAAGCCCAAGTCAAAGAGACATCCAACAAACAGATCGGAAAGGATTGTGCCCCAATGTTTAAGGAAGTGTTTCAGAGATCAAAATGCAAAGAAAAGGAGCAAACAAGTTGGTACCTTAGTTTCATATGATTTATGTAAATATTTATTATGATACAAAAAGAAATACTTCACATTATGTAATGAATCTGATCTTATTGACGACCGTCCCCACAATCCCTGGTTAGAGGGTTATAGAGCCGTCAAAGACCTCTGACATAGCTCATGTAATAATCTAATAAAAAGGTATGTATGTACATACAAATTCTAAGTGTACACATCCCCCCCCTCCCATCCGTCCCCCTTATACATACATATGTATAAGGGGGATGGCGAGGAGCGTAGACGGGTGACCTGCTCTATATTTAAGAACCATTTCACCCTTAGCGCCGCATCAGCTCAGCCGTACCGCGTGATACTCTCGGTAGGTGAGTTGTGTTAGGTCTATCCCTTGTTCTCTCCGCTTCTGGCATGGAGTGACACAGTGGCCCCCGCAACTACCCAAGAAGAACCAGCTTGGCAGCGGCTATTGCCACCACCAGCCAGCCCCCCCGAGCGCCGCGTGAGTCCCAGTGCCTCCCCACGCCTTAAGCTTCGAAAATTCGGTTGTTCTCCCCCCGTGAGACGCAATCGGCCGGGCCTGCCATCGCCCACCCTCGGAGCACCCATCGATGGAGTACCGGTTTTACTGTAGCTCCTCCGTGATGGCCCCCTCAAATCTGCCTGTTGCTCTACAGTATCTCAGTATGTTCTTGAATGACAGATTACTCAGTTCTTCCTTTTCGATGCTGTCTGTTCCTAGTATTTCCCATCTCGGCAGTGAGTACATCGGACATTCTGCCAGGAAGTGTAAGCTTGTTTCATCTTCGCCGCACTCTGGACATGAGGGGCTCTCTGCTCTCTTCATGATGCTGAGATGTCTATTTAGCGTGCAGTGTTCTGTCACTATACCTGTGATGACTCTGACGTCTTTTTTCTTGTGTTGAAGTAGGTGCTTAGTTCGTCTACGATCAAGTGTCCTGATGAAAATTTTAGACTGCCGGTATCCGGTGGCCTTTTCCCATCTGGCATGGGTTTCTACTCTTGTTTTCTTTTCAATAATTCCTTTTGTAATTCTATGTGGTATTGGTAGGCGGGGCTCAGGACCTGTGAAGGTACTGTCCGCTCCCTTTCTGGCCAATTCATCTGCAGTTTCGTTCCCTTCGGTGCCTTGGTGTCCAGGCACCCAGGCAATAGTAACGCTACTTTTATTTGCAAGTAGGTTAAGTGCTGACTTATACTTCCCATGATGTTCTAGGTCCTATGTGTATTCTGTATTTTTTGTCGAATATTCTTTGCTTCCTGATCAGATCATTATTTGCCATAATAAAAAGGTGGAAGTATATTAAAACAGTTTCAGTAAACAGTAAAGTGCATTCAACGCTGTGTTTTTTATGAGATATTCTACATTTCCATTTACAGGAACGGTCTAGTCATGCTAAGAAGAAAAGCCCGAAACCTAAGCGTGAACTGGACTCGATATCAGTGATATCACTGTCAAGCTTGGAAAGTAACTCTGAGTTGTCATACGAAGATGTCAGCTCGGATAGCTTCACCACCATCTCCTCTGAGGACAATATTGATATTCTCATAAAGAGGACCAAAGATGTAAGTAGTCATACTAATATTCTAAATGTGAAAATATAGAATCAGAATATTTTATTGTTTCAAACACGGTATATTTAGATGTTTGTTCCGCGTTCACGCCTAAACTACTGGACGGATTTAGATGAAATTTGGAATAGAGATAGTTTGTACCCTGAATTAACACAGGATACTTTTTACCGGGAAAAGTCGTATTCCCACGGGAAAATCTTACATAACGCGAGCGTAGCTGCGGGCGGACCGCTAGTTATTCATAAAAAACTATATTATGTTTTTATCTTTCTTTCTAAATCAAAAGGTTACACCGAATATGATGACAGGCTTGGACAGGACTTTGATCAGCGACCACAGCAGCCATGGTCAAGCATACTGTCCGCCTCTTGGATTACGGGGTTCAAATTGATGTTCAAGATGAATCCAGTTTGGTTACGACATTGCAGGCTGAATAACTAGATTGCCCAAAAACAAATGTTTCCTTGCTTGGAAGGCACGTGAAGGTTTCGGCTGCTATTCCGTGATAAAATTTTTAAAATACAGCATCATACATCTAAATAAAGGCTAGCTACTATTTATTATGTGGTAAAGGTGATTCATCATTTCGAATAACATTGGAAAGAAGACAAAAAATATGTATGGCAGAAAAAAGGGTATTCGTGATTCACACTTGACAGCTAATCAAGATTAACATGTGTCCTATGAAAGATTTTTCCAAAGTTATCTGAAACTATAGGTAGGTACCTATAGGCCTCGATTCGGGATGTCACGTTCTAATCCTATAAGTTAGTCCGTCCTTTTTACCTTTTAAAGATTAAAAAGGGACAGGAGATGGTCATCCTAATATCAGAGCTGTCAAACATTGAATTTGAACCTTATGGCCGTGTCGATTGCACAATTTTAGAGAGCACTTAAAACATGCGACTTAAAAATCTCTTAAACTGACAGCTATGCCCTGCCCTTATTTTAAGTTATCATTCGTTCAAATTAATATCATTCGTTCATCTCCTCTCTTTTATTTTTTCACCGGGGTGTCACTAATGACGATCTCCGTAGATAGTAGCCGGGATCGTCGGCTTAACGTGCCTTCAGAAGCACGGAATCAACTTTCTTTTCGAACAATTCAGCCTACATTGTCCCATCCAAACTGGGGAAAGTCTCACAAAGAGATTTTGGCTAGACGTCCCCAACTACATTTCTAAATTATTTACTTTCAGCGCGATCGACAACTAAGCAAATCATTCAGCAGTCAATGTTCACAGAATGTTAACACGGCGGAGTTCTCCGAAATATCAGATGCCGAGACGTCAATTTTTAGGAGCAGCGATAAGGATTCTTTGCATTCGACAACTACTTTACTGATAGCTCCACAACCTGAAATATACTCCCCTACAAGAGTTACTACAAGCCCTGATAACTATTTCTATATGGATAAAAACAAGCGCGACAGAACAAGTTTTGAAGAAAATGATTACGATCTACATCCTCGAAAGAGACAGTTATCACCAACGTTAACTTATGATAATAAGTTTAATTCGGAAAATAAAGGTACCAAGATAGTAGGTTACCAACATAGTTGCATCATTAAAAACGAGCCATACTCTCCCTCTGAGGAACCTGTTTGCTGTGATCAAGATAGTTTACCTTACGAAGTTCATATAAAGTTCGAAGACACTGAAATGCATGATTTGATGGACAAGACCAAAAATCCCAAGTCTCTTGATATAATAGAAGGAAATCCTAAAATTAAAGAAGAAGATGGTCTATACTCTCCTTCGACAAATTGTATATTACCTGAATATGATCGAAGGTACACAAATCAGTCGAACAGAAG
Organism: Carpatolechia fugitivella; assembly: GCA_951230895.1. NCBI lineage: Eukaryota > Metazoa > Arthropoda > Insecta > Lepidoptera > Gelechiidae > Carpatolechia > Carpatolechia fugitivella. The sequence continues at coordinate 14,908,238 of OX579662.1, read as the reverse complement.
TGATCGCCATGTCAAAGTTAAAATTGAGAAAGACGTCAATGGTTACGAAAATAATGAAAACAGTGTTTACATCAAATCTGAAACAACCGAACTTGACTACCATACAGTAAAAATTAAAGAAGAGTGAACAGGGTTAAGACCAAAGATTAAAGAAGATAGAATCAGTCTATTTTCCTATCCTATAAGGGTTGAAAATAAGTTTCTAGATTAAAAGTGAAAGAAGACAAAGAGTAAAATAAGAGAATTAGTTCCTGGATTTTGCAAGACAAAATCAAATATTTTGTATTTTTTTTCTGATTGTTGCTACATAATTAAGTTTGTATAAGATTTCGTCAAGTGCCTTATTGTAAGTGTTATTTTCTCTGTAAGAAAATGCTCAGATTGTTGATTGTTTCATTCATTCATTTATCACAAGTTTTTAATACAATTTTCTAATAATAACAAAATAGTTTTTTTTTTACATTTATACTAGTGGCTCTGTGAGCGGTAGACCTCGCGAGTCTGTATATCTTTTCATATTTATTATTTTTTAAACTTTATTTTATTATATATTTTTTTTAATTTTTTAATTTTATTGGTTATGAAATGTGACCTGTAGATGAAAACAGCCTCAGCGGTAGACCTTGTAAGCTGGCAACCCCCATACCTTCGTCATTTTTTATAATTTCCAAAAACTCGACAAAAAAAATCGATTAATTTATCGAACCTGCTCACAAAATTTCACGAGAATCGGTTGAGAAACGCGACCTGTAGAGTGAAACAAACAAACAGATGGACATACAAAAGCAAATTTGGCCAAGCTGAAACAGACGCTTCGCTCGCTCGGTCAATGAATGGCCTCACGCCTTGGATGGGCGTATTTTACCAATAACAACGTATTTCATGCTACGTTACGCTTAACACAATCGAGAAGAATGTATTTGTTAGAAAAGCTGAAACAAGTAATAAAGTCAGTGACGTTTTAGTGCAAACAAGAATAAAAAGTACTTACATAATATTTATGATGAATGTGGACTAAGCGATAGAAGTATGTATGTATGTATATATTACGAGTGATGTCTGGATCGTAGCAAGCGGAAGGACATGATCTCTGCCTACCCTTCCGGGAAAGTGGCTCACCCAAAAGATGCCTATTCAATTCACTTTGAAGACGCCGAGGTTAAGTTTTGGGATGAGATTTGGTTTGGGGTAGGTATTACAGTTATCATTTCAGCCTGTGTCTATAACCCCTTCGGCCGCCTACGTAACCGCACTTCCGTAACCAATTGCGATTGAGTATTTATTCGTCCTTGTTAGAAACCAGTTGTAAAACAACACGCCTCGAGCCTGTATTCACGAACATTCGTCACGACATTGGTTCGATTCAAATATCTATATTTTTGTCTAAGCGTACAGAATAATAGAAATAGGTATTCGAAATTCGGCAGTTCCTCAACTGGCTCTTGGCTGCTTGCACTAATGAGAAAACCTTTCTATTTATCTTATCTATCATACCTGGGCTGATTGATAACTGGCCGAAACGACGAACTTAAAAAAATGATACGCAAAAAAAAATATTACATTATATTTTGGCATCTTTTTGAAAATAGAACGCCAAATTTGAATTTAATCGAACTGGTGGAATTTGTTTGATAGGACGTAGAACTTTCTCTGTCGTAAATTTTCTTAACAATGGAAAGAAACGAAATTCGTGCGGTGATAAAGTTTTACGTTTTAAAAAAGAAAACAGCAACCTAGATTAAAACCAAGCTAGACAGTGTTTTAGGTAATTCTGCTCCTGCATTGAGTACAATTCACACCTGGGTAACTGATTTTAAACGTGGAAGACAGAGCTGCGAAGACGCCCACAGGTCTGGCCGTCCAAATGAAGTCACGAATCCGGACATGATCAAAAAAATTCACAAAATTGTATTGAATGATCGGCGCTTGAAGTTGCGAGAGATAGCAGAGATGGTGAGCATTTCATCTGAACGCGTTTTTAATATTTTGCACCAACATTTGGGAATGAAAAAGCTTTGCGCGCGATGGGTGCCGCGTTTGCTCACTGTTGACCAAAAGCAACGTCGAGTGGACGATTCATCGGAGTGTTTGGCGCTGTTTAACCGAGATCCTAACGAGTTTTCGCGGCGTTATGTAACAGTCGATGAAACCTGGATACATCATTATACTCCCGAGACAAAAGAACAATCTAAGCAGTGGACTGAGAGCGGAAGACCTGCGCCGAAGAAAGCAAAAACGGTTTTGTCGGCCGGCAAAGTGATGGCGACTGTTTTTTGGGATGCTCGAGGGATTATTTTAGTGGATTATCTGCAAAAAGGAAAAACAATAAATGGAGAGTACTACGCAAGCTTGCTGCAAAAATTAAGTGAAGAAATCCAGAAAAAACTACCACATTTGGCCAAGAAAAAAGTTTTGTTCCACCATGACAACGCACCTGCACACACGTCAATGGTTGCAGTCGCCAAACTCCATGAATTGCGGTTCGAATTGCTACCGCATCCACCCTATTCCCCGGATCTGGCCCCGTGTGACTTCCACTTATTCCCAAACCTGAAGAAATGGTTAGGTGGCCAGAGATTTTCATCAAATGAAGAAGTCATTGTTGCCGTGGACGAGTATTTTGAGGGGTTGGAGAAAACATTTTATCAAACTGGTGTAACGGCATTGGAGAAGCGCTGGACTAAATGCATCGAGGTAGAAGGAAACTACGTTGAGAAATAAATTTATTTTAAATAGATTTTTAAAGTTTTTCTTTGTCGTTTCGGAAACTTATCAATCAGCCCTCGTACACTTACCTCTCCGTGGGCTATCGATTGAATCCCGGTGTCCCTAGTTTGAACAGGACTTTGATAAATTATCTGATTGTTCAAAAAGTAACAAGATTCCGTTTAGGGAACATGCACATGCACAACTTTTTTAAATTCATTTTTATTTTTAAAATCAATTCCAGATAAACACATAAAAAATAAATTTTCAAATATCTTGCTCAGAAACAAAGTTGATGGTTAGACAGAGAGGTCTGACGTGACATGTGACGTCATATGTGTCGCGACCCATACATCCGCCATAGAAAATTTTGTTTTCGTAAGAGGGACAGATATATTTGTTTAATAATGTTGTATCTAGTTTGTTTTTCGATCAATTTCGATTCTGTTTTGACTGTCAGTATTCTATTTTTGTATAGTTTCAGATGAACTATGAAAAATTCTTATATTTTTTTTATGTCCCCCACTTATTTATTTATTTATTTATGCATGTTCCCTATAGTAGCCTCAATAAACCTCTCGTTAAAAACGCAAACGATGTGGCGACTGTGAATTTATTAGGTAAGCGCTTCTCCAAAAAATCGACCAGTCTTTGTGCTGTAACAATATCCTATGGAAAAAATACATTATTTATTTTCGTCTAAGCTCAAGCTTTTGTGCTTTGTTTTTGGTTTTACCTTAGAGGATGGTAGCTAGTTGTAGACAATCAAGATTAGAATAGAATCTTTCAGCTTTTCGTCCATCTATGAACGAAGCACATTGCACACTTTATGAGGATACGATCAGTGCACTGACCTGTCCGGGCACGTCCTTCGTGTGTCCGTCGGGCACGTGCAGCAGCACGAGGGGCGCGGCGCGGGCGGTGTGCGGCGAGGGCGGCGCGGGCGCCACGTCCACGCGGAAGAAGCCGCGCCGCTGCAGCTGGATGATGTCGCCGACCTTCACGGAGGACAGCGCCGGCTCGCCCAGCATTGCCACCTCCCACTGGAGACAAACGAATACATTGTTTCGGTTCAAATATTTTCATTCTCAAAAAAGACATACACACAGTCACGACGCTCTAATTCTTATTTAAGTTCGTCCGTCCTTTTCACCTTTTAAAGATTAAAAAGGGACAGGAGATGGCCATCCTAATATTAGAGCTGTCAAACACCGAATTTGAATCATATAGCCGTGTCGATTGCCTAATTTTAGAGAGCACTTAAAACATGCGACTTAAAAATCTCTCTGACATTTAGGTTATCATTCGTTCAAATTAACATCATTCGTTCAACTGAATTCATCATCTCTCTTTCATTGATCATAAAAACGAAAAGGAACCTGGATTTTAAAACTAGAATTAGAGCATGACTTCCCGAGGCTCCAGTTCCCGACCTATTGGACCGGAGCCCATTCTTGGAGTGCCTAAGTCCGGTTCCAGACGCCAACTCCTAGCTTGGGAAAGACACCAGGCTAATGAACTGTGGCACGGATCAGTTGGTTTAACACACTCTTAGCAACTGATCCCGGGATTCCTGCCCAAATTTACTGCCGAGATACTTAAATTGAACCGGCAAAATATTAGGATATTAATCCGAGCCCTCACGGGCCATTGTAAGCTTAATAAGCATCTGAACAGGATGGGTCTATCTGAGAACCCTTACTGTACATTCTGCGCAGATGACGAGGAGACTCCACTTCACATCCTATGTGAGTGCGATGCCCTTGTCAATAAGAGAAGCCGGGTACTGGGAGGACCCAAAATTGCCATCCAGGAAGCCTAGGCTTTAAGTCCCTTATCGACCGTCAGCTTCTTCAAAACTATTAGTCTAGAGGAAGTTATTTAACACTGAAGAGCCGACTACAATAGATCCATCTCGGGTCGCCGTGGTCATTGGGACATAATTTGCCCGATCCCTTCTACCTAAATCATAAATGACTTCCCGAATCGCGGCCAAATGTCACTTACATGAGAAAAGAAGTAATACATATACAGTGTCTAGATTCACTGCACCGCAGGTCTTAATTACACGTTTTACTATACTTAACAATAATTATCGTCGAACAGCTACATGCCCAAAAATATATGCTTTTCATTTCAATAATCAATACACTATACTTGTATGTAAATTCGAAAACTAGAGCCAATCCTTGATAAAAATAAGCAAACAATTAAAACCAGCCGCATATCCCAAAATTTGACTCAACTTACCCTGGTTTTATGTCCAATATACTGCTTGAAGTCCTCATCTTTGCCGAGCACCGCCTTAGAGATGATGTGGTCGAAGTAAACGCAGTACACCTCCTGGGTCGGGGAGCGGGGGGAGTCAGCCAGCCAGGTCAGCTTCAAGGTCTTCTTGTAATCCTTGTTGTCCAGGTTCGGAGTCCCGTCTATGCTCGCGACCTTGCCGTCTGGGGACCTGAGGGTGGTGGATTAGACTGTAAACCTTCCGGCGGGAATTGAACCCACAACCTTCGGCCTATACGCAGCCAACGTGCTTACCACGGAGGGCATATTGGCATGAGTATTTAATAACTTTCTAGTGTTTAAATATAAACAACAAGTGAACTGAAGTTTTTAAAAAATATCTAAGGTACCTTTCAATAGAATCCGACAATAATGTTTACAAGATAATTTTTTACACTAACTTTCCAAAGACAAACAAGAGTTTGATGAGTAAAAAATTATTAAAAGTTTTGTCGTCCGAGTATTTTTTATTAAAATAACTATCATAAAAAAGTTAGGGGGCGAAATTATTGTAAGAAGAATGTATGGTTCCTTGAAATGTGAATATGATCAGGATTAATACTGAAATGTAAGTAATTACGGAGTAATCGTGTTTAAATTGGTTTGTTTACATTATTGCCTATTCTATTGAAAGGGACATTATACTCACTTGTGAATTTTATCAATCATAATGTTCCCGTAGTTGATAAACGTGGCATTCTCTCCCTCCTTCAAGCCCTGCGCGTCTGCCTGGTCAATCAGCAGCCGGCCAGACACACACACGGCCTTGGACCCCACGGAGGGGTTCTTATGGTGCAGCGGGACTGTAATGGTGCTCTCGGAAACACCCTTGAGGTTCACAGGGACCGGAGAGGTTTCTAGAGTTGTGTAGCGAGGGGCTATGGGGTCGATCACCTGCAGAGCAAAGTTAGGTAAAGCTTGATATCACACTAATATTATAAATGTGGGATATAATATGATAGGTATTATGATTGTGTTGTGTGTGTGAGTGAGTGAGACAGAAAGCGTGTGAGCGTGAAGAATGATACGAGTGAAGTCAACAGCCGAATGAATGGAAAGAGAGAAAGAGACAGCGTGCGAGAGAGAGGGAAGAACGATTTGAGGAGTGTAAGAAAATGGTGTGCGTCACATGTTTTTTATTTGAGATTTAATTAAATTTGTACTGCAAAGTACGATATACGAATATACGAGTTTAAAGTTATCTTCGGGTTTATTTTCCGCTCCCTCCCACATAAATGTGAAAATATATTTGGATGGTTGTTTAGATGTTAGGATGTTTGTACCGCCTTCAAGCTTAAACTTCTCAACGGATTTGGATGAAATTTGTAATGGAGATAGTTTGTAACCTGAATTAGCACATAGGATACTTTTTACGGGAAAGTCTTACTCCCACAGGAAAATCTTACACAACGCGAGCGTAGCTGCGGGCGGATCGTTAGTAGATAATAAAACTGACCAAGTCGTGATCATGTTATCAAGATGAACATTCTAACATTCTAAAAATAAAAAACGGTCTTTATCTTTATCTCATCCTGGGGAAAATTATAAGGAACATTTAAGGATATTTGCACTTAGGAGATGACTGCACTGTATATGCCCCTAGTTTGCAGAGAAAACACAGATCAGTTGTGAGTCGTGAGTCTACGTTCACGAAGCGACGACATTTTAATTTTCCTCAAACGCTGTTGGTAGGCAGCCTATGAGAGAACCCGCTCGAACAGAAAGCAAGGCGCCGGGTGAAGGCGCGCTGAATACTCTCAACGCGTTGTGAGTGAACCGCTTTTTTTTTGACCTAATGCTTGTGTCGCAAAATCGACGTATCAAGCGTAACCGGACTTTTGGGGGAGCGGAAGGCTCTTACCCCTAGTATTATAGCAACAGCCTAAGTGAGTGAACCGCGTAAAATGGACTACATGACACATTTTCTGTGTGTTTTTCCTAGACCCAAGGTTGCCTGGAAGAGATTGCAACCTTAGTATTATTACTAAGCTAGACCCAAGGCCGCCTGTTGGCTCGTATGTTTTTATGTTTCTGTTGTTTTCCTGTTTTGTTTTCGTTTGGTGTCAATAAAGTATATTTGTATTGTATTAAAAAGGCCAGGTCAGGAGTACCCTAAACCGACGAGCGTGCATGAAGAGGTTGATGAATGTGAATGAAGCGAAAGAAGTATGTCTGGATCGTAGCAAGTGGAAGGAAGTGGTCTCTGCCTACCCCTCCGGGAAAAAGGCGTGACTTTATGTATGTATGTATGTATTGTATTGTATTGCGTATTCGAGATGGCTGCGGACGAGGGCGATATACAGTATCTGCTTAGTTATCGGTTGTTTAAAACCCAATGTATTTCTTTTTAGAAATCCTAATATTTGGGCCGCTTTGGTTACGAGAAGTAAATTTAAGTTTACTGTCAATAGGGGATCGGACTGTTCCAAAATTTACCATAATTTATGGATTGTTTTTAAAACATAGATTAGTAGCAGACGATTCGCGAAGAAAAAAACAGAATCGGTTGGTAAACCAATTTACAGTGATTTTTCAAAGTTTCAATATGTCTGTCTCTTTCAAAAACGATTTTTTGTATGGAGATTATATGGTGTTACTAACAAATGACGTCACAAGTGGGTATGTGCCTCTCTGTCTAATCTTGAATTTCAAACCTTTATAACTCAGTCAATTTTAAAGATAAAGCAAAAATTCTCTTAGTGTTCGATAGCAGAAACTAAGAAATTTATATTTATATTTTATATGATTTATATGATGATATGATTTATATTTATATAATGAGATTTATAAAATTAAAAAAAAATGGCCGATCCCTTATTATAATACCCAAACCTCGGATTTCAGTAAATTCATTTAACGCAAGGCCGCCTATCTCGTACACTGTAACAAGTGTTTTTTTTTACAAGTGTACTTAATATGAAGACACTTATTAATGTTGAGAGTCATACAGTTCCTCTTACACCAGTTTATAATATAGTTTAAATCTTGTTGTATCAAACCTGCATCTGCTTGCGATTTAACCGTACCGTAAATTTTTAAATCATCTCCGAATAATAGTTTTTTACAATGTTTAATAACTGTGACATTGAGAGGGAGCGTAGGTCGCTGGCTGCTCGAGCCAACATGCTGGCCCGTAGATTTGCACGCTGTACAAAAACAGTTAAACTAACGCTTTTTAAAGCCTACTTCCAATCATTTTATGTGCGGCCTATGGGTAGACTACAAGCAGCGGACATACAGCGACCTACGCGTCCAATATAATAACGCGTTCAGGGCGCTGTTGGGGCTGCCGTGGAGGTGCAGCGCGCCGGGAATGTTCGCGGAAGAGCGCACAGACGGGTTCGCGGCCATCATGCGCAAGCGCTGCGCCTCCCTGCTGGCGCGCCTGCGCGGCAGCTCTAACACCCTCCTGAGCGTGTTCGCGGCGAGGTGGGACTCCCCCATGCTGCAGAGGTGGTTGCAACTCCACGCTATTAAGGCGCGAGGTTGGATCCACCACATTTAATTAAAATTTTACTCGCCCATCTGTACTAACATAGCTATTAAGAAAACTGTTACTAACATTTTTATGGACTCTGGTCTGATAATAAACTTATATTATTATTATTATTATGATCTGTGGTATCATAACATTAAAAAAAGTATAGGACCTAAATGCGAGCCTTGTGGTACACGGAGGCTGTTGTGACGACCCATTGATTTCACAGACTTTCTCGACCACTTTTTTGTCCCCCAGTGGGCTCACCTTCCTGTTGATGGCCCAGATCTTGTCCCACTCCATGAAGACGACGGACCGGCTGGAGCCCTGCGCCTGTATGAACTGCCGCAGCCCCTCCACGGTCATCCCGCGCCGCAGGACGCCGCGGACCGTCGGCATGCGCGGGTCGTCCCTATTCAAACACACAAAAAAAGTGAGAAAGTGCAAAATAAAAGTGAGTAGTTAAAAAAAAATACATGTATATTTTTTTTTTCCTTAAGGAAGGATAAGGTTATGTAAGTTACTAATGTAAGAAAATTAACGGGGGAAATGTTATAATGGGTACTTGGAAATAAATCAGTTGTTGTCTCGATCTAGCCGTGTGGTGACGGCACAGTAGAATACATTTGTCACCAACCCCTACTCTTCCCGTGGGTGTCGTAAGAGGCGACTTAGGGACTACACATTGAACAGGGAACGGGCAGCAGCGCTCTCTGATACAGTAACCTTTTAATCTGCGATCTCCAACCCGCCTGCCAAGCGTGGAGATTATGGCAAAACCAAACACGCGGAGTGGAGGAGGCTCATAGTCCAGCAGTGGACTGTAACGGGCCGTTGATTTGTCTCGACCTTGAGGTGTTGGGAAAAATGGCAGGACAACGTCTGCCGGGTCAGCTAGTTATTAATAATTTTGACTTACCATCCGTCGACCAAGCCTTGCTCGACGAACCACGTTAGTTTTCTCTTCGACAACACTGTGTTGGTCATACTCAATCTGCAATAAAATGAAGAGCGTCAAATATTGTGTTTTTGAATACAAACATTGGCATTTTCCGCGGTGATGCCAACATCACAATAAAGCCAAAAATTGGAACAATAAAGCCAAAAGTCAAAGAGAAAATAAAATAGTTTCTTAAAATTAAGATCCTAGTGTACTATTGGACTCTTAGTCTATTATTGGGCTCCTAGAGTCCACTATTGGGCTCTTAGAGTGTCCTATTGGGCTCGATGAACCAGTAGAACTGAGGGTCCACTATTAGGCTCCTAGAGTCCCCTATGTGGGCTGGGCACTCATCGACTGTACTCCCAGATGTAAGGCTTCCTCAGCCCCAGCGCGTCGATGAACCAGTAGAACTGAGGGTCCACTATTAGGCTCCTAGAGTCCCCTATGTGGGCTGGGCACTCACCGACTGTACTCCCAGATGTAAGGCTTCCTCAGCCCCAGCGCGTCGATGAACCAGTAGAACTGAGGGTCCACTATTAGGCTCCTAGAGTCCCCTATGTGGGCTGGGCACTCACCGACTGTACTCCCAGATGTAAGGCTTCCTCAGCCCCAGCGCGTCGATGAACCAGTAGAACTGAGGGTCGCGGTCGTGGTACTCCATCGTCCGCAGCACGTGCGTCACGCCCTCTATCGAGTCCACTATTGGGCACGCGAAGTCGTATGTTGGGTATACTCTGAAAAAGGAACATTGCAGTTACAGAATTCATTAGAACAACGAATTATTAATTCGTTGGGATGGAAGGATATTGGTTTTACCCTGAAATAAAATGAATAATTTATTAACTTTTGGATGTTACATCTCTTAGTTTCGTCATTACACTTTTTTGGGTGAGTTCACTATCACTACACAATGTGCAGACTAATAAATAATAACTAAACAGTAGACTTAAGCATTTGAAGCCGGTTTTAACCAAGAATACTTTATAGATTATTATTGTTACATTACTGTACGAGTCAAGTGAGACCCGCACATTTGAGTTGTGTGTAGTTCCAGCAGGTTGTAAGGCTGCTAGTCGTTGTGGAGCGCCGCGAAGAGAAAGATCACACAAACGTAGTAAAAGTTGTATCATGTAAAGTTAATATACAAAACTATTATAATTTGGCGATTCTTTCCTTGAGGTGTTCCTAGTTCGCGAGATGGTAATGCACTCAAAAGTTATTGTAATGATTTTAGTATTTAAAGAACACTGCAGCGCGTGGCCGAAAGTAGGCTGCCGCGTCTGCATAAAAGTATGTACGGTGTCGAGACCGTACAATTACAGATCACGTCTATTAAAGAAATCCTTACTAATATTATAAACGCGAAAGTTTGTAAGTATGGATATTGGATGTATAAATGGATGTTTGTTACTCTTTCACGCATGTTAAATTTATTTTAAGCACCAACTAGTAATCTAAAGAGTAACTAACTAATATGTGGCGCCACCTGTATCCGTTTCCTTTTGACGATTATATAAAAACATTAGCAGCTAGGGTCTCTTCTCTTTTCATATCAAGATTCCGACTCGATCCATGCTCTGCTCACCCCAATAAAGAAGACACGTTGGAAGCCAATCGTTTAATTTTACAACGCAAAAACTACTGAACGGATTGGGATGAAATTTGGAATAGAGATAGTTTGTACCCTGGATTAACATATGATACTTTTTACGGGAAAGTCTTATTCCCACGGGAAAATCTTACACAACGCGAGCGTAGTCGCGGGCGGACCGCTAGTATAAAATAATTACAAAAGCGAAAAGAGAAAAATGAAAATGACTTTTTTTTTTTCACTTTTCGCTATGAAATAATAATTATTAGATGAGAATATTTTATTCAAATTGTGATTTTTACCAATAATTTTTCGACGTCATTTAATTAGCTAGCAAATATAGGTAGGTATAGCTAGCGGCAAACTTCTTGAGCAACGACTTTGAATGCGCAGAAATAAAAAATAGGTCTCTTTGATGGTGCGGTGCGGGACGAGGAGGCGGGGCGCGCTGGTTACCATGGCAACACGCACAGGATTGGTTGGTCAGGTGACCCTTGCCGCCCGCACCGCGTCGACGTCGTCTGTACATGCGCAAACTTTCCCCCACCACCTCACGCGATACTCAAGTTGGCCGTTAGTTGTATCAAGGACAGGAAAAGCTTGTTTATTAAAAAAAACTACTTCACCATAACACCAGACATTTTTATTTTACAGCTAAATGTGCCAGACGTTGTTTTGACTGCTACGCTGCCACTAAAGTGTAGTACCAACTAAAGTTCTAGCTTTTAGGAATATGAGCATGTGACTTTAGATTATAATAGGGAATATGCATAAAAAAAAATAGATTTTTCATAGTTCATCTGAAAGTATACTAAAATAGAATACTGACAGTCAAAACAGAATCGAAATTGATCGAAAACAAACTAGATACAACATTATTAAACAAATATATCTGTCCTTTTCATCATCAACGAAAACAAAATTTTCTATGGCGGATGTATGGCCCACGTGACCAATGACGTCAATGGTCATGTCGGACCTCTCTGTCTAACCATCAACTTTGAAGCCATATAACTTTGTTTCTGAGCAAGATATTTGAAAAAATATTTTTTATGTGTTTATAAGGAACTGAAAATATTTCGATTAATGAATTTAAAAAAAATGTGCATATTCCCTATTGTTTCAGTGATGGCATGTACTCACTTGTACTGAGTGCCGGTCCTTGGATGTTCCTCAGGCTTGCAGCGGTAGATGGTGGGGTCTCTGAGGCAACCATTAGCGGACTGCATGTCGATCTTTGCTCGCACGCAGCATTGTACGCCTTTAGCGGTGCCTTTCTTCATCTCCTCCCATAACTGGAGGTTCTTCTCTACGGCTGAGTAAAAGAAAAAATAAATAATCGTGTGGGGTTAATGACCGCCCTGAGAAACCCTGGTGTAAATTTGATGAGGTTTCATGCTAGTCAGGTTTGGTTTTGTGGTTTTCTTCAATACGATTAAAATCTATGAATTCAGTTTTTCTTATCAATAAAATCGATAACATGAAGCAGAAAATTTAAAATTTAGTCGATCTTGGACAGGACTCGAACCTGCATCTTCTTGGCTATCCGGGCCAGAAACAGGCGCATTACAAATTATGGCACCAAGCTCTGCGAAAGGTCGACGAAATTTATCACTACTTCTTACTTTTTAATGCTCGGAGCGCATTACAGCTCCATCTGTCGGAGTATTTACAAACTACCGATATTCATGTTTCATAAATTGAAACTATCATTAGACATGGGAAACATAGCTCATTTTGAAGATTCGGCTCCTTTAGCTCCCGAGATTCGAATCACTCTTTTAGCTCAGTACGGCTCGCGAACGATTATAGACTCCGAACGTCGCCATCGGTCTCTCTTGATTACTCGCATAAACTAAGTATTGTATTGTTGTCCTTATCCTACGCGCTGTCTCGTCACCTGCGGCCTCGACCCTGCGGCAGAGCGACTCCCTCTACTCACTCACTCAGTCACTCGGTTCGGTATCGTTCCCGCGCACAACTCTTAGTCTTGAATGAACGTAGCTCAGCTAAAGAGTTGAAGAGTGATTGGGTTTCTAAAGAAGATCTAGCTCTTTCCAATCACTCACTCAGGAGTTACACACCTTTAATTATCATGAATACGATGTGCTTGTAAAAGGTAAAAAGGACAGACTAACTTAAATTAAGGATTAGAGCGTGACAGTGTGAATCGGGGCCAATGAATGTTGCAGTAGTTTCATCCAGTTGAGAATATCAGATTTTACTGACAGGTTGGCGTGTAGCGTGTGTAGCTAGTTGGTCAGGGAGAGGGGTGAAATGATCAACTTGTTGTTGTAAGTGAGGTCCGCGCAGATCTGATTTATTACCGTGTTCGTCAATTTATACAATTTGAACCTTTAGACAAATTTGCAACTACCTACAAAATAACTGAGATGTAGGGATACCTACAAGATTATGCCTAACTTTCTAAGGGTTAAACATGAACATGAACGGCCCGTTACAGTCCACTGCTGGACTACGAGCCTCCCCCACTTAAGTGTTTGGTTTTGCCATAATCTCCACGCTTGGCAGGCGGGTTGGAGATCGCAGATTAAAAAGTTACTGTATCAGAGAGCGCTGCTGCCCGTTCCCTGTTCAATGTGTAGTCCCTAAGTCGCCTCTTAGGGCACCCACGGGAAGAGTAGGGGTTGGTGACAAATGTATTCTACTCTGCCGTCACTACACGGCGCGGTGCTTACTCAATACAATAATAATCTATAACATGGTTCCTTACAACAGATCCCTCTATATCTTATAACCCGTCTAATGGACCACCCTGTATGAGTACTTACAGTTGTTCTTATTCGTGCTGTCCTGCTTCTGTTCCCTCTCGCTCTTCATTTGTTCTGGCGGGGTGTCGTCAACGAACGCCTTGCTCTCCTTGATCAGCTTTTCACACAGCTGCAGCATCAGGTCGAAGTACTGGGAAGTGTGGGTGAACAGGTCCGGCTTTATCTCAAGCATTTCCACGTCTTCCAAGATCACCTGGAGAATGGTCAACATACATACAAAAAATCCATATTATTTATTTTTATATAAAGGGGGTTTTTCTTTTACAAAGGCCTGCTTCTAAATTCAAATAAGCCCGACGATTCTATAAGTATTTACTGCCAGCAATAATCAACGAGGCTGAGACGTATAGGTATGAACACATAGCTAACATAATGCTACGGATAATGCTATATCCGTAGCTGCGTACTGGTCCGCATATATTTAATAGCCGTGTATGAACCGATACGCTAATAAGAAGATAGCGAAACATATTAGTGACGTCATCTTGTCATAATTTTCACGTCGAGCCAGTGATGCTAATTGCTCTAATTAGATATCCCACTGCCACTATAAAATATAAATTGAAATGACCTTCTCAGTTTTTTTTAAATGAAATGTATGACGGCAAAATACTTCAATTTTATTAGTAGTAATGTTATTTAGAGAGCGTCGGTGGTCTAGTAGCTAGGGCCGCTGCCTCCTGGGCCTCCTGGGGTTACTGACCTTTTCAAAATCCGCGTTCTCTTTGGCCGGGTTGGTGTCGTCGAACCTCATGATGAGTTTACCCTGGAACGCTTGCTGGTAGTACTGGTTCAGCAGCGCCGCCTTCGCGTGCCCGATGTGGAGGTAACTGGGAAAGTGGCATTTGGGCAATGGAAATTTTGACGATTTTTTTAGGACTTTTTTTTATTTGTTTTGTTCTGTGTTTGTGTTCTTGTCGATATGTGTAATAAAGAATATTAATATTTTATATGCGGCGCGCGCGATATTGTAACATTCCTTTGTCTTGGCGGCGCTAGTCGCCTGCGCCGCCGCTGCGTCAATACGTCTTGACAGCCGCATACAAGGGAAGCCAGGTTTAGACGATGCATTTTTAGAGGCGCCAATTTGCCGGCGCCAGTGAAATGGATGCATTTTTAAAGGCGAATTTTTTTCTGCCGCCTAAATCTTGCCGCCAGCGACTAGCAAGCCGGCATCGGTCGCTTATACGGTGCGATTTACACCTTAGTTTACTTAAACACGGAGGCATGCATGCAACTGGCGCGATGTGTGGTTTAGACGATGCCTTTTTAGAGGCGCCAGTGAAATGCGCCAATAAATAGGCGCGTGCTCTATAACGTGCATGCGCTAGCATGCCTTTAAAAAATGGTTATACGATGTTGGTTAAAAACTGGTGATACGAAAGTGTTTATACGATGCATTTTTGAGGCGTCATAAAAATGGCGCCTCTAAAAATGCATCGTCTAAACTTGGCTTAAGACAAATTTGAATATGGTTCATTCATTCATCGTGTGACGGCTTGCGCAATAACAAGAAAGAAAAGCTTTTGAAATTGACTGTTTTTTTTTTAATCAAAATAGACTCGATCTTTTACGTCATTTTTTGGCCATTAAATTAACTATAATCAGTGGTAATAAAAAAGTCACTTACAACAATTTTAATAGCTTACTTATTTCTTTATTCTTTCTCCTATGTTAAATTAACACAATTTTATTTTCAGATCCTCGCTGACTATACTTGAAATATCACACTAGGGCCATGAAAGAAACATACCACTAGCTCTCTCTCTCTCTCTTTAAAAACCCCGATGTGCGTTATTAACCGCCTGGCCTGTTCATACAACTTTCGACCAAAGTGTATTTCTATTTTATAATATTTAAATGAAAAATCAGGTATTTTTTTCACACTCACCCAGAAGCTTCTGGCGGGAACCGGACAATGACCTTGCCCATTTCGGCGTGGGGGAGCTCAACAAACTTGCCCTCCTGTAGCCTGCCAGTACTGCCCTCGGGCATGGTGGTTAGTGTTCTGGAAATTAAATATAATAATATAAACCGTGTGACAATAAAATCAAAGTAACCGCCAATTTACTTGCAGCTCTTGTCTTCTTGCAATGAAAACTGTAAACTATTGGGTTAGTCAATAAGAACAGGTTTATTTTGTCTATGGTCGTACTGAGCGTACAGGTGTAAAGTTACTTTAAATTGGTTTGAGTGAAAGTTCTATTTCAGACAACATAGTACCTATTTATGTATTACCTATTTATGTATTTACACGTTCTTGTCATCCTACTTTAATTGTCTCACACAACACATTGGTTGGCTGGAAGAGATCTCTCTTTAGAGATAAGCTCGCCTTTGCTACAGCTATTAATAATATCATTTCTGTATAGTGTACTATTGCAATAAAGAATATAATAATTTTCTATCTATGTACCTATGTCTTTAACTTATCTATGTATTATATATATTTTTATATATTGATGTATACCTATTTCATATGATTACTTTGGCTTCTTCCTTTCGGAATTGTTTATTATAATAATTTTTAGCACAATTTTGTTATTAATAAACTTAGTTTTATTTTAACCATGTTATTTACCTGCTCTGTTCTGTCTTCTGTATATCTATAGTGGATAACTGTTATTGGCATTTCATTTGTATAATAATGTTATAATTAAGCACTTGTGTTAGCTATTGTTATCCCTAGTAAAAATAAAATAAAATAGTATATTCCTTTTTTTGATACCATAAATTGCCAAATGTGTACACTGTGCCTTAGACATGCTACTATTTGTTAATGTATGTATATTAGTGAAGACCTGCAATTAGCTGTATACCTTATATTAATGTTTTTGTTAGCTGTTAATTTAAAAAAAAAATGTTTTAAATGTTATCTTACCTGCTGGAAGCCTTTGAGAGATTCTGCAGAACATCAGCTGGTATCTCCTTCAATGCTTTGGCCACCACTGGCTGGGCACCAATTAGTTTCATCCATCTTATAATGTTGTTCGGTGAATTAGTCTTCGAGGCCTCCTTGAACTTATTGGACACTGGAATAAAAATATTAAAGTTAGATTTATTATGTTTTTTTTTCAGCTTGTATTAAAATTATATTATAAACAGTATGTTCACTGCACTGTGGAAATCTCACTTTAGTACCTAAGCTTATAAATAATAATTGAAATAATATAAATATTTGGGGACATTTGTAAACTTTTAAATGCAATTAATTGACCTTGAATTTGTAACAAAAAATACAATTTGTACTGGGAGTTTGTTTCTACTCCTCTGTAAAATTTAGGAACATTGCCTATAGTTTACAAGTTACCTAACCTATTTATTTCAATAAGTGAATCTTTTATCTAATAGATAAGGTTTATAGCTATTTTATGATAAACTTTTTTATTTTATTTAAAGCTTTATTTTTGGTGTTAGAACTGAAATATAATGAAAAAAGTGACAAAATAATGTCTACTTTCAATTAACGAACCATGCAACACGCTGAAGACAGCCAAATCAGAAACAGACAATGATTCACCAACTAAATAAGTTAGTGGACCAAGGGTTTTGTCCAAATACTCCAGTGATTTCGGCATTTCGTCATCCAGGATCAGGCTGAAGGACAGCCAGTGGTTCATTGTCACCTTCTGCAGAGGCCCAGCGGCCTTATTGAACGCATTCTCGATAATTCTTATCAAGTCGTTGCTGGTGCCATATGCCACCGGTTTCGCGGCATTTGGAAGCGTGACAGTGGACTTGTCGCTCCACTCGACATCTATACTCTTTCCCTGAGCTCGGTACAACTCCACAGTCAGCAAACCACCTGGGGAACCAAAGAAATTGCTATTTTAGTCCACAGTGTAAAGCTGATGCAATTTCAGCAAATGTGAATGAAACGATAGATTTTACCTAATGGAGGGTTGGACTTGTTGCACAATATTTTCATTTTCAATTGATTACTGTACTAGTTTTAGCGATATTTGGAAGAAATTCGCTTTCACAAGACTTCGCCGATGCAAAGGCACACACGCACACCGACAGCAGGACAGAAAGAAATTGTCATATTTGACATTGACATTATCGTTCAGAAATCAGGCTGTGTTCAGAATATCTGCTTCATTTGTTAAAAAAATATAAAAATGTAAAAACGTGAAGATATCTCAATAAAACTGTATAGTTTTACTATTATTAGAGTAATTAGTTGAATTTTGATGAAATATTATGCGTTAAATGTAAGAAAACGGAAATATCTTGCTGTGTTTTTTTTTACATATTTGTAATGACCTACTAGTTCTGAACGTTCCTTTCTCACTACAACAAAAGGTTTTTAAAAGTTCAACGTTTCAAGCAGTTCTATTTAATAAAAATTACGTGGTTTTAAATAAAGATAAATCTTATCTTTTTATTGAAACTATCTATAATATTTTACTTTTTTTTGCTAGTTTTTAAATCAAAAATAATTTTATGGTGAAAAAAGTATAGAAAATCTATTTTTTTTCATTAGCTTACTAACTGCCAGCATAAAACACCTAATAGCTTTATTGACGTTTTTTTGTACAAAATTTGCAGCACTTTTGCGACTAGTTTTTATTAATTTTAGGTAAAAATAAGATAATAATCTCTATAATAATGTATTGCAATCAAATATTATAGACGACAAAGTGATAAGAAATTAAAAAATCTAAGATATTCTCAATTTAAGGTTAGTAACACCCTTGAGTTATATTTTGTTTTGCAAGAGTTTGTTTTCTCTTTATTAAATCCATAATTCTCATAGCAAGATGTTGATATTCCCGTAGCATACTTGAATAAAGTTGAAATAAAGAAATTTCTGTTACTTTTTATTAATAGAATATGTTAAAAATAAACAAATATAACTATTTCAGGTTGTAAATGAAGAGGCTGTATATTTGTGCTCTATTGAAGTTATAAAGGTCTTTATCCGAAATGAAGATGAAGCGACAGAATGTCCGCACGCTCTCCCTCGTGGTATGCACCTTCACTTACTTACTGATCGGTGCAGCAGTGTTTGATTCTCTTGAGTCTGACACTGAAAGTAAAAGATGGGATATTCTATCAGGTTGGTAATTTTTTTTCAAACTATTAATTCAACAAAAATAACTATTATTAACAACAACAATGTATTTCTGTTTTCTTTTTTATATTTAGGTACCAATTTAAATTAAAATAAAACATCTCTCTTCTCTTTGTTTCTTTATATCTACATGAACTATTTAAAAAAAACTTTTCTGGCATTTTATGTTTGCATGGCATAATTTTTGTTACATTTATCTAATTACAATTTTTTATTTAATCATTGCTCTATATTTTTGAAAAAATTGATTCAATTCAGTTACAATTCTAATCTTTTCAGATATGAAAAATGGTCTAGTGCGCAAGTACAACATAACTCCGGAGGACTACCACATGATAGAAATTGTCATAATAGAAAACAAACCACATAAAGCAGGACCGCAGTGGAAGTTTGCTGGAGCATTTTACTTTGCTACGGTTGTGCTGGCTATGATTGGCTACGGACATTCCACACCAGTCACTGTGGGAGGCAAGGCGTTCTGTATGGCATATGCAATGGTAATAATAATAATAATCCATACTATTATTATTTTGAGAAAGTCTCTTCATCTAATCTATATACCAATAGCCTTTTTTCTAGTAGCAAGAAGTATTTTTCCTGTAAAAAGTATAATATACTAGAATGTTTAATCAATTTAATCAATTCAATTCTTGGGTGAATGGCGTTTCCGTGGTGAGGCATTTAATCATAATATCCCCATCTCTAGTGTCAATCAACCCGAGATTGATACCTAAAATATAGACTATTGATTCTCAAAACGGTATAGTATTTGTACACCATTTGTGCTTACATTTTAAAAGTGATGTACATAAATCAATGTATGTTAGAAAAATAAAAATTATCTTGTTTAATATTTACAAGCATGAATATTATTTTGAAATACTTACATACCTAGTTCATTATTTCAAATTATTATTTCATAACTATCCATCCTCGTCGCCAATATTATGTCCGTAAATGCATTAAAACACGAAATTCGGTAATTGCATGTTTATTGAGCTAGGTAGCAAAACGTCAGGAATTAATACAAAACTACCCTCTACGTAGTAACTCTTATTCATAGTCAACAAGAGAAACAAGCACCTACCCGCAATACATATCACATAACTACAATCATGTATATGACAATAACAATTATTTAACAAATCTTTATTTGAAGTTTTCTTCATTTTGAAATTAATTGTTCTAATGTGAATGTTATGGTACAAGTAGTATTAAACATTTTTAACCGTAGCGATAAAAATAGTCGCATTGACCTAAAATTACATATTATCTTGTCCGAATATTCTTTGATGTGGCACCCATAGTGGACAAGTTGAGGAGTAACAGGCTGTCGTGGTATGGGCATGTGATGCGAAGAGAGGAATCCCATACCACCAGACGTATGCTAGATATGAGAGTGAATGGAAAAGCAGGTAGGGGTAGACCCAGAAAAGTATGGATGGATTGCGTGAAAGATGATATGTGTAAGAAGGGAGTGAATAGTGATGTGACGTCTGACAGGGATGAATGGAAGAAGAAAACATATTGCGCCGACTCCAAATAAAGGGAACAGGGCAGAAGAATGATGAATGATAGCTGATCTCTAGAGATGGGAATATTTAATCAAATGCCTTTAAACATTTTTTTTTTTTTTTTTGTAATACGTTGTATACAACAAACTTTGAATAAATAAATAAGTATAGGTAAGGTACTTAACATTTATAATATTACTAGAATTTTTATGAATGGTCAATTGTCAAAACGGGATGGTTTCCGCAACGTCGCAATGCGCCTATTTTGCGTGTAATTTTTTGAATGGTACAAAGATAGTTAGAGACCCAAGGTTGGACAATGGACATAGGCTACTTTTTACCGAGAGGAAAAATATGATTCCCACGGGAAAAACCGCAAAAAACGCATCTGCAGTAGGACAGCTAGTTTCTTTCATCATGTGGGTTGTAAGGTTGGTTTTTATACAAAAAAATATGGAACCCTACTACCTTACACTTTGCGTGGCCCGACACGTGCTTGGCCGGTTTTTATTATTTTTTGTACTGAATAGTGCAGAGTTAGTTGTCAAATAAAATAGTGTAGCAAGTTCAAGGCCTTCAAAGTTTCTTTATATTAATTTTATACTTGCCTTGCCTACCCTAATCTCCGGCCTTTGCCGAAAGACAGATGAATGAAAATGACGAGGCAGTTAGTATTTTATTTATTTCTTATCATCCTAACCTTCATGTATACCTCATTTACAGGTAGGGATTCCACTAGGCCTGGTCATGTTCCAGAGCATAGGCGAACGTCTGAACAAGTTCGCATCCGTGGTGATAAGACGAGCCAAGTGCTACTTGCGCTGCGAGACCACCGAGGCCACCGAGATGAATCTCATGTTCGCTACTGGCATGCTCTCATCAATCATTATCACAACTGGTAAGATCAAAGTAGTCGCAAATCAAAAATAGAAATACGTAACAGAAAATCCTTACTATATTATAAACGCGAAAGTTTGTAAGTATGGATGGATGTTTGTTACTCTTTCATGCAAAAACTATTGAACAGATTGGGATGAAATTTGGAATAGAGATTGTTTGTACCCAGGGTACAAACTATCTCTATTAACACAGGATACTTTTTACGGGAAATATTCTTATTCCCACGGGAAAATCTTCCATAACGCGAGCGTAGCCGTGGGAGGCTCGCTAGTAGGTTATATACTTGTTATATAGGCCACACGTAAATTTTTGGCAGTGGATTTTACAGGCGCGCATTGTACTTGCTGCGGCGGGTGCGCATCGTGTGTACGTGATTATGAAATCATAAAAACTCGTCATCATTGGTGATATTTTAAATTGGTTTAGCGTATCGGGTCTGATCTTATATCGCGAGAGGTAAAATGTACAAACAGTGGTGGTGGTGTGTGTGTGTGTGTGTGTGTGTGGTGTATGTATGTGAATGTGTGTCGTGTTTGTATATAATAAAATGTGGTGTATGTATATGTTCATGGGTACGAATATTTAGGTTACCCAAACCTCATAAACTTTTTTCGTGTGGAGATTATCTTGCACTGAATGCGCTGTATCAGTTTGTGAAGACTTGTCATTAACATCCTGTATAATATATTTGTCTTCAAATTCCATAGAAATCACTGATCGATCATTGCTTGTTTCTCAGGAGCCGCCGTGTTTTCACGTTACGAAGGGTGGAGTTACTTCGACAGCTTCTACTATTGCTTCGTCACTCTAACTACCATCGGTTTTGGAGATTATGTTGCTTTACAGGTAAACCATTTTTATTAGAAATCTTAGGTTTAAAGATTCTTTATTCTCATAAAAGACAAAGTCACTTACATGAGAACAGGTACAAAAACAAAACAACATTTTACAGTCGCTCGCAGCAAAACAAATCACATTTATATCAACAGCAAAACCACCTTTCCAAAAACACATTCAGATCAATTATCGTTAGTATATGCTGGGATCATTTACGTTTAAATTTAATGTAGGAGTTAGCTTTTTTAATTTCTGAGCGTTGATTATTATATACTCACCGGCATATCTAACCACCCATTTAGTTACAATTGATTTATTGATAATTTTACGATAAATTAAACACACTTAAATAAACGTTACATTAACTACTTTTTAACTAACACCAGCTGTAAATAATAGTTATAAAGAATCACGAATATTCCCTGAAATGAAGGGTGGGCGGTTAGATGTGCCGGTGAGTGTATATTTGTGCACCACTATAAGTAAACATTCGCCTGCCGCAGTTCGTTCTAATCTTGGGTAATACAATGTAACTTGCTCGTCTCGTGCTGCGTTTATAGACACGTTTTTCATTTGGGTGAGTGTGATTAAAGTGTGAATTGACTTGGTTAGTATTTTTCTGTATAAGCCAAATCGCTAATTCGTAGATTTGAACCACATTTTGTCGCACTGGTTCTTTTTCCTATTTTCGGTCTGTTTGGGGGTTTTTTTTAAAGTGGACTGTATGAAATATTTTACGATAATAACAAATAAATAACGAGAACGAAAAAATGAAAGTTTATAAATAGTGTGCACGATTGATAAGAAATTTGGGAGAACTCACCAGTAGCCAGCCAGGAGAGAAGAACTCCAAGTCCTTCAAAATCTACTCAGTTTCAGTACGTCAACTTCGCAAACCTGTCGGACTTACACACCTAGCTTTTTCTCCACACACAAATCAATGTGCACTACTAAATAATTCGAAAGATATAGTTAATTTGAATAGCGGATCGAAAAGCAACCGCTTTTCATGGCGACACGAAAAAAAAAAGAGACAGAATGAATGTTCTAGAAAGATCAAGACCATAAACTAAAACTTTATTTTTTAAACGATAATGTTGTAAGCTGAACTAAGCTAAAAATCGATATTTATTAAAAAACCGATATTCTTAACATTACCGCCCACCAAAATACAACGTATTTTCAAAAGAATGAATAAAAGAGACGAGAAAATACTACTAACAGTTGGGTTTCCTTATGAATTTAAAACGATAAATATTTAAAACTTACTTAAAACTAAAATGAGAACTATTACAAGTTAACACAGACAGTTAGTTTTCTATAGGAAGTGGACAGATTTTGACAACGGGTCTTTTATATTCCCCAGAACCTGTGCGGACCGTTACTACCCTACAGATTCCGTCTGTCCCCCTGTGTAGTTGAACTATTCTACCAACTTTCCACTGGAGTGGACTACATTGTTCATTGACAATGAGAACGAGAGTACCGATCGAAATATCTTTTTGATCCCTAAACCATTTATGCCGTTGTTGTAATGTATGCAGGTATTCTATTTGCCACTTACGCCAAAAATCCTGATGAATCTTTTGCAATAGCTTCCACCTTTGCAAAACACCAACTTTGGTATCTACTAAGTTACTTTCAGGTAAAATAGTGAGAGGCTCCATTGTTAAAAAATGACCAGGGGTCAAAACCGAAAAGTCATTGGGATCTGAACTCATAGGAGATAGAGGTCTAGAGTTTAACATAGCCTCTATTTGAGTCAGAACCGTATAAAATTCTTCAAAAGTTAGGCGCTGAGAGCCTACGACACGCGATAAGTGAGTTTTTACTGACTTTACGCCAGCTTCTGCTAAGCCAGAAAAATGTGGACTGCCAGGAGGGTGAAACACGAAATCAATCTGTTCAGAGTGGGAAGCAGTAACCATCAAGTCATGCAACAAATTACAAGCACCAACGAAATTCCTACCTTGGTCAGAGACCAGCCGAGAACAACGACCACGCCTAGCTATGAAGCGCCTTAAGGCTGCGATATAGGCTTCAGAGGTTAACTCTGAAACGAGTTCAAGATGGACTGCTTTCGTTGCTGTGCACACGAAAACACAAATGTAGGACTTGAAAGTACGTAAACCTCGACCACGTGCCAAACAAGTATCGAAAGGACCTGCATAATCCACGGCAGCAGACGAAAAAGGCTTTATTTGATTAATACGAAAAGCCGGTAAATTGCCCATAATAGGAGCCGAAGCAACCCTAGGATGGGAACGAAAACATTTCATACAAGATGAAATAACTGAATGCACAGCCTTCTTTGACGACAATATCCAAAATTCTTGTGCCAACAAATTTTGTAGAGTTTGTAGTCCAGGGTGCATGAAACGACAATGATAATCCTCGATGATTAACCTAGTCAACCTATGATCACGAGGCAGAAGAAGCTGATGCTTAACATCATAATTTAGGTCTCCTTTTGAGAGTCGACCACCAACCCTAAGCAAACCATGATGGTCTATAAAAGGACATAATTTTCGTATGGGCTTGGGAAGGCTTCCAGACGAATTCTCCTTCGACAAATGATGGAGTTCTGATGCGAAAGCACACTCTTGGACGTGTTTAACGAGAAAATGAAGAACTTTTTTTATGTTTTCACCTGACAAGGTAGAATTAAGGACTTTCGATGAAGGGTTTTGCAAATTGTGCATATAGCGAAAACAATAAGCGAGTACGCGCAAAACACGTTTAAGCGACGAGAAGCGATGTAATATTTCATCGACGAACGACAAGTTAGAAGCTGTAAAGAGGCTATAAATCTTTTGTTCATCAGAAGCTGCTTGATCAACGACTAGCTCTGACGATGGCCAAGTCTCTTGAGGATTCGAGAGCCAGGAAGGTCCCGCCCACCATGAGGTATTCTGGATTAAGGCAGCTGGAAGCAAACCTCGAGAACCGCAATCAGCTGGGTTATCAGAACCAGGGACATGGTGCCAATTTTGAGGATAAATATTTTCCTGAATGTGGGAAACCCTATTCGCAACGAAAGTTTTCCATTTTGATGGACAAGAGCGGATCCAAGTCAAGGCCACACTTGAATCTGACCAAGCGTAGACATCGTCAAAATTGTAAAATTCTTTTAAAGCTTCTGTGAAAGCAGTGAACAAGTCCGATAATAAAACAGCAGCTAATAACTCCAACCGAGGGATTGAACACTTACGAAGAGGAGCAACTTTTGATTTGGCGCAACAAAGACGCACAACGACAGAACCGTCATTTTTAACGACACGACAATAAATGGCGGCACAATAACCTCTCTCCGAAGCGTCACAGAACCCATGGAGCTGTAACGACACGAAATTTTCGATCATTCTGCGTGGAATGCTTAGTGAAGTCAAGGACGAAAGCTGTGATTTAAACTTCTGCCACTCTTGAGCAATAGCGACAGGTACTTCACTATCCCATTCAACACCAGATAACCACAACAATTGCATCAAATACTTTGCGAAAAATACAACTGGCGACAATAACCCTAAAGGGTCGAAAATCTTAGCGATATCCGAAAGGATCGATCGCTTTGTACAACGATTAACATTTGAAGAAGTCTTGAAAATAAAAATATCATCCTTTGGAAGCCACGATAGTCCTAAAATCTTTAATGAAAAATCATTAAAATCTTCAAAATTCCGAAGTTGCTCCGAATATAAGTCAGAGATCGACACATCTTGTAGGAATTCAGGGCTATTAGAAGACCATTTACGTAAATGGAGATGAGACGACGACAAAATTTCCATGATCTCCTCACGTATCTGCTTAGCACTCTCAACAGAATCTGCGCCTGTAACTACGTCATCAACGAAAGTATCTCTTGCAAGAACTGCAGCACCATTAGGAAAACGAGAAGAGAATTCCTTGGCTAACCTTGAAATACACCAGAGAGCCTGATAAGGAGCACAAGAGACCCCAAAAGTCACAGTGAGCAAACGATAATCTTTTATAGGCTCATCCAAAGACGGACGCCACAAGATGCGCTGGTAATCACAGTCCTTCAAATCGACGAGAAACTGACGATACATCTGCTTGATGTCAGCGGTGAACACGACAGCATGCCAGCGAAACCTAGTAAGTAAATCGAAGATATTCTTTTGCAACTTAGGGCCTGGCAACAAAACATCATTCAAGGAGACACCATTAGAATCCTTGGCACTAGCGTCAAAGACTGGGCGCAAAGGTGTGGTGACAGAGTCAGGACGCAAAACTCCGTGATGCGGTATATAATAAAAATGACCACTAGGCGTTAAAGGAGGATCAACTTCTTCCATGTGACCACTCTTCAAATAGTCAACCATGTATTTGATATACGAAGATTGAAATTGAGGATTTAATTTAAACTTCCTCTCTATATTTAAGAGACGCTTGAGAGCTGCCTCACGAGAATTAGAAAACACAGGCTTCTCCTGAGGGTTTACGAAAGTCAATGGTACCACCATCTTACCATCAGGATTACGAAAATAAGAAGCTTCCATATGGTTTTCACACGACAATTCAGATTTCGAAAGAACGACAGGTTTAGGACAATCTACATTTTCCAACTCCCAGAACCGCTTTATATTGTTGTCCAAAGACAAACTCGACACGAGAAGGCAGTCCTTATTAATAACGCTGGAACCATTGCGAGAACGAGAACGAGAGGAGTCAACGCCAGTAGCACACTCACCCATTACTATCCAGCCGAAAACAGTGCGAACAGCAATAGGCTGACCTGCCTCGCCTTTGACAAGACCAGGTACGAGCGCTGAAGCGAGAAAGTTGACGTTGACCAACATATCAATTGGTCCAGGTTTATAAAAGGAGGGATCAGCGAGATCTAAGTCCTTTAAATGACTTAATAACGAAACATCAATTTGACCTGATGGCATATCAGAACAAATCTGCGACAAAACGAAAGCATCCAACGAAAATTTGCATGATAAATCACCATTTGAGGGGAATATATCACAAACGACAGAACCGAGAGTATCGGTTGATACTTGACCAATACCATTTATTGATTGGCTGTTGCTCTTAATCACAAGTCCTAGCTTCTTTGCACAAGTCGAAGTTATAAAATTGCATGCACTAGCACTATCAAGCAAAAGACGTATAGGAATTAATTTATTAAATTTATTTCGAATTAAAACGATAGCAGTCGAAAATAAAACTTGACAGTCAGCACCTGGTACAGTCAACGATGTTGGAGAAGGTTGTTGATGAACTGTTTTGTCATTACTTCTATCAAAATGAAGTAACGTGTGATGTTTGTTTTTACATTTATCACAAGACTCATTTGATCGACAATTTTTTACTGTATGCGATGGTTGAAAACAAACAATACACAGTCTTTTTTCTTTAACTGTAACAAACCTTTCATTCGGAGTCAACTTTATAAAATTAGGACACTTGTCCACACCGTGACCAGACACCGAGCATATAGTACAACAACTGACAGGTGGCACGATAAAAGATGGCTTGGGTTTATTTACCTGCTTTGTGTTTACAGCAATAGGTTTAATGCTAGAATATTCCAATGCTCGAGCTCGCTTCTCAATAAAATCACACAAGTCATCGAAGCTTGGTATATCAGTATCGGAATCAAGTTGCAACTCGAAAGCCTCCTTAGTTGCAAAATCTAGCTTAGACCAAAGCAAGTGAAAGAGCATAAAATTTTTATCAGGCAAGCTATGTTTTTTTAAAATATCAATGTTTTCCTTAAAAGTTTGATGTATTCTATTCAAATCGACACAAGTTTTTGACTTCACAGGTTCACAGTTCAACAATTTTTCATAAAAAGTAGTTGCTATCACTCTTTCCCTACCATAATGCTTTTTCAAAGTGTTATAAGCAATTGTATAGTTTACTTCTTCAAGAGGATAATTTTTTATTAAATTGTAGGCTTCTCCCTCGACATTTGACATTAAATAATGCAATTTTTCTACTAATGGGATATCCCTTTTATGAATTAGTGAGTCAAAAAGTTGAATAAACGATGTCCAATTCTCAATTTTTCCATCAAAAGGCTTTATGTTTATTTTAGGTAACCTAGCACTTGTACTAGCCGTATTAGGTTTCTCATCACTAAGTAATTTATTTAAACGATACTTTATTAATTTAACTTTCTGTTGAAACTGCATAGAATGTTCGATTTCACTATTCCTATCACTTTTCGGAAGCGCCGATAACAACTCCAACTGCGCTCTATGAAACTCATCCTCAATATCCTTAATATCCTGCAAACAATAACCTTGCAAGTCTGAAAGTTCTATATGCTCCACACGTACAATCGCATAATCACGGGCGATACGAATTTTATCACAAGATTCATCCCCATTTGCCATTGTTTACAAATCAATTCAATATTATGGATAGAAAAGTGAGGTTATATGACTGACTGACGTAAGACTGACGTCTGACAAGACAAATGTCAAAGTGACTTTCGTTCAGAAAAAATATGAAAAGATTACCATGAAACGAAACGCAACTTTTTATTTTTTATTACCATAGATCACGACAAGTCGAAAGTGAAACCCAACGACGTTAGCCAAGATTTTCTAGACTTACCCGCGTAATAACATATAAAATAAAATATGGAAATATGATGTAAATTGGTATGGAAAACACGATTAACACACGAAACGATACGAAAATAACGAAATAACACGATAATATCTTTCCTTAGTTCGCCTTTCAACAATATCAGGCTCGAAGACCAAAATGTTTGGGGGTTTTTTTTAAAGTGGACTGTATGAAATATTTTACGATAATAACAAATAAATAACGAGAACGAAAAAATGAAAGTTTATAAATAGTGTGCACGATTGATAAGAAATTTGGGAGAACTCACCAGTAGCCAGCCAGGAGAGAAGAACTCCAAGTCCTTCAAAATCTACTCAGTTTCAGTACGTCAACTTCGCAAACCTGTCGGACTTACACACCTAGCTTTTTTTCCACACACAAATCAATGTGCACTACTAAATAATTCGAAAGATATAGTTAATTTGAATAGCGGATCGAAAAGCAACCGCTTTTCATGGCGACACGAAAAAAAAAAGAGACAGAATGAATGTTCTAGAAAGATCAAGACCATAAACTAAAACTTTATTTTTTAAACGATAATGTTGTAAGCTGAACTAAGCTAAAAATCGATATTTATTAAAAAACCGATATTCTTAACACGGTCGTTTCAATTTCGTTTAAGAATACGGAATATAGAATAAATTATAAAGCAGAAAATGATAAATTTTGTCGATCTTGGACAAGACTCGAACCTGCATTTCCTTGGCTCTCCGGGCCAGAAACAGGCGCATTACCAATTATGCCACCAAGTTCTGTGAAAGGTCGACGAAATTTAACACTGCTTCTTACTTTAATGCTCGGAGTGCATTACAGCTCCATCTGTCGGTGCATTTACAAAAAAAATTGATAGTAACAGTTTGTATTAAGTTTATTTTTTGAGATTTTACAAAGGTATATAAGTTGTTTCATAGGCTGAGCGATCACCTGAGAGCACATTTTGCAAACACGTTGTATAATATATGTTGCAACACAGGACCGGTGTGAGTGAATGGCGAAAAGGGAAGAGGCCTATACTCAGCAGTGGGTAGATATAGGCTGAGTAGATAGATAGATAGATATACGTATTAGGGACTCCACATTGAACAGGGAACGGGCAGCAGCGCTCTCTGATACAGTAACCTTTTAATCTGCGATCTCCAACCCGCCTGCCAAGCGTGGAGATTATGGCAAAACTAAACACTTGAGTGGAGGAGGCTCATAGTCCAGCAGTGGACTGTAACGGGCCGTTGATTTGATGTCATGTATTCGCAGAACGACCAAGCGCTGACCAGCAAGCCGGGCTACGTGGCCCTCAGCCTGGTGTTCATCCTGTTCGGCCTGGCCGTGGTGGCCGCCAGCATCAACTTGCTGGTGCTCCGGTTCATGACCATGTAAGTCGCCGTTCGTGTTATCGTGTGTGTTGTAGGGTCCTCGCGACGGATTCGGATGGTCCAGCTCGGCACAGGAAACTTTAACAATGTGTATTGATTGACTATTGTAAACAATATTTTATTTAAAGAAAAGAAAAGTACAAAAGACACGAGTCCCGTGGAGTTTCTTCTGGCCGTTCTTCTCCACAGAAGGCGTACACTGATAGTGAACGGGCCAACCACGGACAAACTTTTTTTGTCCTTTAATTAGCTAGCTTTGACGTGTCGAAAAATGATTATGTTAAATCTTACTTCGAATAGCGCGTCTAGTGGCTAGGGCCGTTGCCTCCCGTCCAGGAGACGCGGGTTCGATCCCCACTACGTACCAATGTGATTTCGAATTCATATGTACGTTTATTCGACGCTCTGACGGCGAAGGAAAACATCGTGATGAAACCTGCACACTCCTGCGAAGAAATTCAAAGGTTTTGTGTGAAGCCGACCAACCCGCACTGGGCCAGCGTGATCGACAGCGGGCTCGAGCCCCTCGGTGGGGACGTATAGGAGCTGTTGTTGAAGATTGATGATCTTTATCAGTGTGTGTTTTGTTTACCAGGCAAGCGGAAGAGATCGCGCGGGATGAAGAGAAAGAAGGCGCTCGCGTGCTGCTCTCGCTCGACACGCACACCATGCTCGGCCGGCAGCTGGCGCACGACCAGGCCTCGGTCAGTGCACGCGGTTACATTAGGGGATCGGACTGTTCACCATATTTTATGAATTTAACAAGTTTTATGAATCATTTTTTAAATATAGATTAGTAGCAGACGATTCGCGAAGAAAAAAACAGAATCGGTTGAAAAACGAATTTACAGTGATTTTTTAAAGTTTCAATATGTCTGTCTCTTTCAAAAACGATTTTTTGTATGGAGATTATATGGCGTTACTAACAAATGACGTCACAAGTGGGTATGTGCCTCTCTGTCTAATCTTGAATTTCAAACCTTTATAACTCGGTCAATTTTAAAGATAGAGCAAAAATAGTTTTAGTGTTCGATAGCAGAAGCTAAGTTTGGATTTATAAAATAAAATAAAAGTAGTCCGATCCCCTATTGATTATTATTGTTATTATTTTCTATCTCTTCTTCTATCTTTTCTTCTTCTTTCGACGGCTCCGTAGCCCAGGTGGTGGTGTATCTGCCTCCAACGCACAGGGTCGCGGGTTTGAATCCCGCCCAGGGCAAACATTCGTGTGATGAGCACTTGTGTTTGCCTTGGGTCTGGTTATTGTTTATCTATATATATATGTATCTATATATATATATCCATATATGTATATGAATAATCTTACAGCAAGAATTTTGTCTTAGGTGTGTTCGTGCAACTGCCTGGGCAACAAGCAGTGCGAGGTCGGAGCCCTATTGGGCTCTCCCATCCCGCAGCGGATGCTCCGCAGCCGGCTGTCGCTGTCCACTGACCTCGACCGCCTCGAGCGCGCCTCCGTCTAAACAGGCCCACCTCTTTACTCACCTCTGGCTGGAACAAGACTTCAACAAACACACCTCTAAACTCTAAAACAGGGCTGTGTTTATTTCGATGCATCTTAAGACTAAAAGAATTCAGTTTCAAACAAACACACTTCTAGGCTCTAAAACAAGACTCAGTTTCAACTAATACACTTCTAGACACTAAAACGAAGCGTAGTTTCTACCAACACAATTCTACACTCGAAAAAGGGCTCAATATCAACCAGCACACCTTCCATACAGTGCTCCAACCTAAGCATCCCTTAAACAATGCGTGGTCAACTGTTAAACGGGTCCCGGCTTCAACAAACACACCTCTGTGTACCAAAACCGAACCTAGTGCCAACACACCTTTGGATCTTCCAAGGAAATGTTTGTCAAAGTAAAATAGGTAAGTGGCAAATAATTTTATATCTAATGTTTGTGGTGACTGTGGTGAGTGGTACTTTGAATAAACCGCTACTTAGCATTTATTTTAAAATAGTCATCAACAGCTCATATACGTCCCCACCGAGGGGCTCGAGCCTACCCTGAATTAGGGTGATTAGGCCTTAGTCGACCACGCTGGCCCAGTGCGGGTTGGTCGACTTCACACACAACCTTTGAATTTCTTTGCAGGAGTGTGCAGGTTTCATCACGATGTTTTCCTTCACCGTAAGAGCGTCGAATAAACGTACATAAATGAATTCAAATACACATTGGTACGTGATGGGGATCGAACCCGCGTCTCCCACTAGACCACCGACGCTCTAATACGCGCTTATTCTTCCTCAATCGTGATTACCATTCCTTGTAGCTGTAGCTAGAGTATTATGCGTGTTAAGTGATAGATAAGTTTCATGCAATGCAGCCATTTGCAGCGCTTAATTTTAAGAATTTCCTCTTTGCCAAAGATAAAGATAAAATCTTCCTCTATCGTTGTTGTATGGCCAAGGTAAACGAAAGTATTAAATGTTGTGTAAAAAATAAGTGATATTACTTGAATTTAATTTAAGCGACAAAAAGCCAAAGCAAATAAAAATGGCCTCGATTCGGGATGTCACGCTCTAATCCTTAATTTAAGTTAGTCCGTCCTTTTTACCTTTTAAAGATTGAAAAGGGACAGGAGATGGCGATCCTTATATTAGAGCTGTCAAACATCGAATTTGAACCTTATGGCCGTGTCGATTGCACAATTTTAGAGAGCACTTAAAACATGTGACTTAAAAATCTCTTAAACTGACAGCTATGCCCTTATTTTAGGTTATCATTCGTTCAAATGAATATCATTCGTTCTGATAAACGAATCCCTCCCTTTCATTGGTCATAAAAACGAAAAGGATAGCTGGATTTTAAAATTAGAATTAGAGCATGACATCCCGAATCGAGGCCAATGTCTGTATATTTAATTTAAATTGATAAGTAGCACATGTTCACACCGTGAATAAAAAAATCAAATAGTGCGACAGTTCACAAAATAAATAGTAGGTATAACCAAATAATATTTGTACTACGTAGTAGTTACTATTGTCACACGACAGCACGCAACAGAAGATGCATTAAGAGAAATACAATGTTGAAAAAAACATCACTAAGATCGCGGATGTGTACGTAGTGAAACCTTGAAATTTACATCGTTTTGTTCCCGCCGTGTAGTGATAGTACTCTTCAAACTGAAAGTTTCGAAAAAAAAAAATTTTTTTTGCACTATCCATACAAAGTGAGACTTCCGACCACGGAATATAAAACAAGAGAGGAATGGACAAGTGGGCGGGGCGCGTGTGTCATAACTATGAGTAGGTCCGCATAGTTTTGTTTAGTTCGCCGAGCTTGCAAAAACTATTCCTATTTTCTTTAGGCTAAGGTATGTATTGGTATGCATCTTGTAGTACGCCATCTAGGTCAGAAGCGTTGAACTACGTGAAGAAAGTATAGAGTATATCTGAGCTCATTCGAAAATATACTGTATTTGTTTAATGGTAAAATAACATTTACATTTAGTAATGAAGTATATATAACGTTCTTGTTTGAAACGAGTACAACAGCTCTGATTAGTCAAATGCCCGATTGTCTTAGTCTGTGTGTGATGTAAACAGTGCTATCTATGTGTGATTTTGGCGACACTGGTTCTCATAGAAAAAAATACGCAGTCGCAAAAAGTCGCAGGGAAATCCCTTTTTTCGTGA
The DNA here is from genome assembly GCA_951230895.1 of Carpatolechia fugitivella. NCBI lineage: Eukaryota > Metazoa > Arthropoda > Insecta > Lepidoptera > Gelechiidae > Carpatolechia > Carpatolechia fugitivella. Next base: position 14,874,474 of record OX579662.1, on the reverse strand, counting down.
AAAGTTGGTTAGTTTGACAGGTACTATCACTCACTACACGGTGGGAACAAAACGATGTAAATTTCATGCTGTATATGTGTCTTTAATATGACAAAAATTAGTGTTTTTATGTTGATTGCACCCACCCCACCCTAATAAATTGCTGTTGTGGTCGATTCTCACAAAAAGGGACAAATGCTGATATTAACCTGTGTTGTCACTTTAATTATTTCGAGAAATTAACGAAAAGGACATAAGCGAATTTATTACGTCTCGTATGAATCACATGGACATATTATATACTGGTCTTAAAAGATATTTAAATAAAACACGTAATATCGATATAGCTACTTACTTTATTAATTGTACAAAACCCGAAAATCAGAGCAAAAATTAAACTAATTAATAGAAATGTAGAGGACAAACTTAGTTTAAAGAAAACTGACGCACTCTCGCGCCGTATTTCATATTCACTCGCACGTGCATGTCGCTTCGTGTAGGTTGCTCTATCTTCTGTCCTGCTCATATCCTGTGACGAGATGGAAAATTTGCATCTGTTTAAGCCAAGCCTTACAAATCCATTAAATGAATTTGAATCCGAATAAATGAATTTGAATCTTTAATTACATACATCAAAGATTACGTTTAGTACTTTGTTGTGAGAATCGAGGGCATTATATCCTAAGTACTAAGTACTTTTTTTACAAAACAAAAGTTTTGTTTTAAGCACAAACTGTTCTGTGATATGATTTGATCTCTTTTTGTTAATTAATACATAAATGTAATTAAAAATGTGATGTACTAGAAATAGGATAAAATGTTTCTTTAAGTATACAAATTAGTTTTTAGTTTATAACACAAGTTGTTTACATTTTAATACATTTTTAATGTTGTTCAGTGCCAAACGGATCGGTGTCAAAAATAAATGTTTAAGATATTAATTGTGCTGTTTTTATTTAGTTAAAAATCATTAAAACAATAATCATATAATTTCGTAAAATTTAAAATATTTAAATCTATTAGCTGCCTATGTTTTTAAAACAATTATAAAATAATTATTTAAATTAAAATAAAGATAAAAAGTACAAAAATCGTACTTATATCGATGAAGAAAAAATAATGTAAATTAATAAAAAAAAATACACATGTTTTGTACAATTAAACTTATCGTGTGCTATGTTCGTTTGAGGCGCTCTCAATTTATAAAATTACCTATAGTTTAGGCTATTCAATCCTAATAAATTATTTGAAATACATTCAACTACCCCTTATTGTCTCTACTCTATAAACGGCTTGTCTGTCCTACATGCCAATCAGCTAATTAGCTAAGTATCCTATCCACCATATTGACACAAATTATGCCTCCATTACTACAGTATATTACCCCGTTATTTTACATTTCGTAATGACGGCTAAATAACATCAACAAGGCCATGTTAGATACATTTAGGAAAATTTTAAATTCAACAAGCGTATAATACAGAAGGGCTAGCAATTTATTATGTTCATTAATCAACACATTTGAAAGTAAATTCATTACACATTTCGTGAGTCCACTGGAGGTTGCTATCTCGCACTGTGTGTCCGATCTTCGGCTCTTCATAACCAGTCGGTGCCAGCCGCCCTTGGTATACACCGCGAAGATTCTTTGTTCGTTTTAATCCAGCCAAGAGACAAGAGAGTCCAGTCTGAAACTGAACAACTTTCCCCATGGAACATATATTCATCCATCATCATCGTGCGGGTTGTAAGGTCGACAACCGACCTCTCAAACCCTGGTGTCAGTGTTTTAGAGCCGCCAAAGGACACTGACTTCGCTCGTATAACGACTAGATAGTAGCCGGGACCAAACGGTTTAACGTGCCTTGCGAAGCACGGAATCATCATCAGGTGATTCAGCCTGCGATGTCCTAACCAAACTGGGAAAAGTCTCGCAAAAAGATTTTTGCTTGACAGTGTCATCACCGGGAATCGAACCCGGAACCTCCGTAATGGGCGTCGAAATCTCGACCACTCGGCCACGGAGGCTGTTAGAGACCTCCTCCAACATATTTTGTCAGAGAAAAATAATTATCTTAAGTTTTTTTTGTCGTCTTTCATCTATAGTCCTTGGGGAATATTTTTTAGTTTCATGGGACTGAACTCCCTAGTAAAGGAAACTAATAAAACCCGGTGTATTCATCTTAGTTGCAAGGCGTCTTAAGATGGCATCTCTAAATGTAGAAGACCTCTACCTGAACAGAGCTAAATTTGTCATGAGGTTCCTCGGAGTTTGGGTGCCTCCTGATGAAGAGACCATGATCCACAAACTGTATAGAATCTTCATGATGTCTCTGCAGCATCTGTTTCTGTTTTTTCAGATTATTTACATCTTTCAGGTAAATAAGTGTTTTTATATAATTATAAGCTCTTAAACTTGTCCTGTAATTAGTAGATGTAATTAATTAATCTGAATATAAACATTTAAGGTGTGGGGAGATCTCGAAGCGGTGTCGCAGGCGTCGTATTTGTTATTCACACAAGCGTGCCTTTGCTTCAAGGTGACCGTTTTCCAGGTCAACATGGACCTGCTGAAGGATTTGTTAAGTCGTATGAACGGCGAGATTTTTAAACCTCAATCCATTGGACATGAGAAGTAAGATTCTGTTCTGATACCTACCTTGTCAGCCCATAATTATAATATTTCTCCCAGACTCAAAACATTGTCGACTACGTGCCTAGTGCTATTCAGTTGACATCATCACACAGTTTTTTAATTTTTTCACCTATAAAGATTTCCTCACGGTTATTTCCTTCACCGTTCGACCGGGAATCGAACTCGGCACCTTTGCGCAAGAGGCAGACAGTTCTTTCTCATAGAGATTTCCCACCTTGATTCAGTAATGTCTAATTTCACCCTGAAATAAGCTCGTAGCACTTCTACGAATAACGTAGCAAAGCTCTACGCCGCGCCGACTACGTCGTAGCAATAATCTGAAGTGTTTAAAAACCTACCGGGCATATTCTGAGACTCGTATACTTACAGTACCTTGAAGATCCAGGCGTCGAGGATCAAGAGACTGCTGCTGGCCTTTATGGTGAGCTCGCAAACGACCTGCGGGCTCTGGGCGCTCAAACCTCTCTTCGATGACGCTGGCAGCCGCAAGTTCCCTTTCGACATGTGGTAAGCCATATTTTTTATATCTTTTCAGAATCGGATTGGTAGTAAAATAATAGAAGGTTGTAAAATCCGGCTAATAGCAATCGCTGTAAATATGTGTGTACCCTAATTTTTTACAAGCTTACTTATGCATTTCAATCAATGATATTATATAAATAGAGAGGTAGATACGCCATCAACGCACCAAATGCGTGCCGTGAATTGGTCCTAATTGTGACCACTGCAGTCAGTCCAGCTGTGACCTGTCATTGTAAGAGCACGTGTCGACTACCTACTAAAAAAAAACCTTAAAATGCCTTCCTGTGTGTTTAGAAAATGCAAAATTACGACTAAAAGATAAAAAAAGATGAAGGGATATCATATCACAAATAAGTGTATGAAAATATTTAATTTTAAACAGATACATCTATAATTTGTAATTTTAATGAATCACAGCTTGTTTCCAAACGATAACGGAGCGAACTATTCGCGGCAGTACTGATTACAAATAGCTGTCTCTTTCACTCTCACGCTTTGCCTATTTCCTGTCGCATTTATAGCGTGTGTTTAGATACGTATCTAGTGTATGAACATGACGTATCTTTCTTAAAATATCATTGATTTCAATAAGTTGCCCTTTGCCAGGATGCCAGTAGGTCCGGAGCAGTCTCCGCACTACCACGTGGCCTACTTCCTCCAGCTGGTCACGATCTGCATGAGCGCGTACATGTACTTCGGGGTGGATAGCGTCGCCCTTTCCATGGTCATGTTCGGGTGCGCGCAGATTGACATTATCAAGGATAAGATTCTGAGCGTAAGTTGTTCACTAATAGTTCGTAGAATTGACGATCGTTGGGGCAGAAGAAAGGTTCTTGAGTGTAGTGAGATTGTAAGGACTCTCGACCTAGTGAACATCTGGTTAAAACAGGCAATGCAAGAATCGTGGTCCTGATGGTCGTTGTGGCAGATGAAAGCGTGGGAAAGTAAAGTCTTCGAATGGTGACAACGTATCAAAAGACGCAGCTTAGGCAGGTGATATAGATTGACGGGGGCCATTTCACGAAGCTACAAATTACAAGTACCTACAATTCGATGTACATTGCGTAAACAGTGGGATATAAAACGATAGGGCTTTCAGTTTTGGCGAATTGGCTACGTAATGAATATCAAATTGTAAATTCTTACAAGTAAATTGTTGCTTCGTGAAACGCGGCTTTGGTGAAGGTTGTTGAAGTACAGACAACACAGGGCACGTAATTTTGTCTCTCACAGATCCGGACGATGAGATCACCGTCGCGATTAAAGCTGCCATTGCGTGTAGGCCAAACACTACTACAAATCATTCTTCTCCGACGCGCTTCTCGCCCTGGCAACGTTCTGGGCCGCGGTCCGAGCCCGTCTGAGGGCGCCCCCAGATACGTTGTCATAAAGGGGTACGAGCCTTCTGCTCCTCCGCAAGTCCGCGCCCACTATATTACCACTCTGGTATAAATAGTGAGTAGGTCCGTATATAAAAAAAAAACACATAATTTTGAAGATATTCGGAGAGGAATTTAACCAGCTATAGAATTCAATTCAAACAGAATTTGAAAAATCCAGTTAAAATGGTTTCTACCACACTACTCTACTATCACTCTTAAGTAAAAAGTGTATACTTTCACAGATAAAGTCTCCCCTAGACAAGGATGTACCACTAAGAGATGTTAAGAAAATTCAAGACGAAAACTACAACAAGCTTGTCGAATGCGCCGTGCAACACCAAGCTGTTGTTTCGTAAGTACCGCCACAATACCCATATTATGTTATCAATCCAAAACGAAAACATCCGGTAGAGGACCAAGGTAGTTGATATCGTCCAGAAGTGTAGCTTCGTGAAATGGCAGTGGGCTGGCCACGTCTGTCGCAGAACCGATGAGCGTTGGAGCAGACGGGTTCTCGAATGGAGACCGCGTCTCGGGAAACGTAGTGTGGGACGCCCCCCTGCCAGGGGGACTGATGACCTGAGGAAGGTCGCTGGTGGTGGCTGGATGAGAAAAGCGGGTGATCGTGCGCTTTGGCGTGCCTTTGGGGAGGCCTACGTCCAGCAGTGGACTACAATAGGCTGATTGATTGATTGATATATTTTTTATAATATTATATTCTGTTGGTGACAGGTTCACAGAGCTCGCTGAGAAAGCGTACCATACATATCTAGCATTCCAACTAACTGGCAGCGTTGGATTGATCTGCATGTCGGCTTTGAGGATATTGGTTGTAAGTACATCTCATCATACAAATTTATAAACATTGGTGTCGATTCGGCATACGCCCAACTAAACTAAACTAAAATTAGTCCTGTCGCTTTCTATCATTTTTAATTGAAAAGGGACCGAAGATCATTTTTGGCTTTTTATTCGTCATGGTGTTTAGTGGGCACTAAAACAAGACTAAATTTGACAGTTAGTCGTGAAGTCAAAGACAAAAACAAAACCGATAATCTTCGGTCCCTTTTCAATTAAAAATGATAGAAAGTGACATAACTAAGTTTAGTTAAGTTGGGCGTATGCCGAATCGACACCACTGTCTATTTTTTTATACGTCTCCCTTTACCATTTCTGTTGTTTTCTTGGTGTTATGTTGGGGTATATATATTTATATATATATATTAGCCGTGTGGTGACGGCAGAGTAGAATACATTTGTCACCAACCCCTACTCTTCCCGTGGGTGTCGTAAGAGGCGACTTAGGGACTACACATTGAACAGGGAACGGGCAGCAGCGCTCTCTGATACAGTAACCTTTTAATCTGCGATCTCCAACCCGCCTGCCAAGCGTGGAGATTATGGCAAAACCAAACACTTAAGTGGAGGGGGCTCATAGTCCAGCAGTGGACTGTAACGGGCCGTTGATGATGATGATATATATTTATCTGAATGCTTTTTACGAAAAGATTCGAAATCTATCAATGTAGCTCGTGGTTGTTCAAAGCTCCTTGCTTACTGTTTAGTGATAAGATTTCTTTCGCAGGTGGACTGGAAGAGCATGCAGTTCTTCTCAATTCTGACCTACTTGTCCGTGATGGTCAGCATGCTTTACATCTGCTGCTGGTGTGGCCACGAGCTCACTGCTACGGTGATTACTATGTGGAAGGCCATCTCGTTATCTTAACAAATTAAACATTCTCTGTCGCTTAGCAGTAGAGCTCGTTCCCTGGGTTCCAATCCTATAGTAATCGCATCGTAAGAATGCCGTAATGACAGCAGGCAGGAAATATGAAAACCAAATGGGTGCAAAAGAGAAAAAAAAAAATTGTACTTGTTTGACATAAATAAATAAAATAAATGACAGCTGTCAGGACGGCATTCTTACGATGCGATAGGTATAGTTATCATCAACAGCTCATATACGTCCCCACCGAGGGGCTCAATAGTGATTTGACCTTAGTCGACCACGCTGGCCCAGTGCGGGTTAGTCGACTTCACACACAATTAACCTTTGATTTTCTTCGCAGGAGTGTGCAGGTTTCATCACGATGTTTTCCTTCACCGTAAGACCGTCGAATAAACGTACATATGAATTCGAAATTCGAAAACACATTGGTACGTGTTGGGTAGCGAACCCGCGTCTCCCGGATGGAAGGCAGCAGCGGCCCTAGCCACTAGAACACCGAGCTCTTAACTAATTTACTTTCATCATAATGCTTCCTCCTCCTTCTTTCTTAATATCTTCTACTCTTTGTGTCGTACTGTATTCGACCTGACAGCCACTTCGTTCCAGAGCGAGGACTTCCACCGAGTCCTGTACAAGAGCCGATGGTACGAACAGGACTTGCGCTTCAAACGCGCGCTGGACTTCATAATGATGCGCGCGAGTCGGCCGACGGTCATGCGCGCTGGACACTACATCGCACTCTCCAGACAGACGTTTGTTGCCGTATGTAGAACATTACAATCTCTTTATTATGGAGTGTCCAGAGGTTCGAATCCTGGTGGGGATATCTTTAGTCTGGTCACATTCTGATTAAGATGCTTTCTGCGAGATGATCCCGTGCTACAGAAGGCAAGTTAACTTGCATACTGATGTAGATATACATCATATCTTAAATATTATTTATTAATATTTATCTTTTATTATTATTACTTTTGTTTTTGTTTTTATTAGCTTTGGCTTCTTTTGTACAAAAAAAAAATCATTTTTTTTAATTTTTCATTTTTTTTTTTCGTAAGGCAGGTAGAGTTTGCCGCCAAAACGAAGTCAGAAATGGAAATCCAAATTTAAATAAAAAAAATACTTACAAAATGTCCTATTGGTACCAAATAAACTGTATTGAGTAGGGAACAAAATAAATTTTTATTTATAAAAAAAAATCTAGAAAAATAAAAATTTAAAGTATTTTTTTAAATTTACAAAAAAAAATTTTTTTTTACTTTTCCCATTTTTCTGGAACAAAAACAAGCTCAATTACCAAGTATTATTAAAAAATAATAAACTCGTGAATTTAAGGATTAAGCCTTCAGAGGAAATAAAAGACGATCGCTTCGCTCCGACGCGCGTCAGAAGCCGTTGTTGGTCCCAGCTGTTATTTAACTCTGACACAAGGGTCTGTGAGGTCGCCGACCTTACACTCCACACGATAAAAAGGTGGTCGTGGGTGAAGATTTTTGCCGTTCTTTTGTCTAATTTTTGTGTCTCCTTTCCAGATTTTGCGAATGTCCTATTCATATTTCGCTGTCTTGAATCAAACGAAATAAGGAGCATGCTTAGTAGTAGCACAAACTAATAGGGAATATGCATAAAACATATATTAGTTTTTTATATAAAGTATACAAAAATAGAATACTGACAGTCAAAACAGAATCGAAATTGATCCAAAAACAAACTAGATATAACCCATGCAGATAAAGAATAGATATGAAAATGGCGTCCACTCGCATGCTATCTCGCTCACAATCTATCGCTGTCTATACTGACACAATGAAGTACGCGATGCAAAAAAATAATGATATTAATCAGGGGTTGGATTTAGAAACAATTGGAATCGATCGGAAGAAACTGAGCATGTGGGGAGGTTCAGAGGGCTTAACTGAATCCCGCTACATCGATTTAACCTTCAGGAGACTTCGAAAATAAATTAATGAAAATATCAATTTCCTATCTTTTTTAATTTATTAATATTTTTTGTCATTATTATTAGTATCATTAATTAATTATAATAATAAACCCGTCCCGTCCCGTTTTAAATCATAATAATAAAAAAGAATAATTAATAACAAAAAAAAGTCAGTAGGAAAAATAAAAATCGATTTTTGAGAACTTGTTTTGCCAACCGTACCATAAGTACCCGCCGCCATTTTCATATCTATTCTTTATCTGCATGGGTTATACAACATTATTAAACAAATATAGCTGTCCCTCTTACGAAAACAAAATTTTCTATGTATGGCCCGCGTGACATATGACGTCACATGTCACGTCGGACCTCTCTGTCTAACCATCAACTTTGAAGCTTTATAACTTTGTTTCTGAGCAAGATATTTGAAAAAAAAAAATTATGTGTTTATCTGGAACTTGAAATATTTCGATTAATGTATTTTTTTTTTAAATGTGTACATTCTCTATTACGATGATATAATTTAGAGAGCGCGTAGCAGTAGAGACAATTTTCGGGTGAATAAATTTTCATATTACATCTCACTAAACATTAATTTATGTAATACTTATAAATTATACGTTCAATAAATATAAAGCTCTAGTTTGAAAATAAAGAAGAATTAAAGAAAATAAATTGTGTCTTCCTTTAATCAAGTTTACATGTCATAATAACTTCCTCAGTTTCCTTAGACTTAATAATACCCAATACTTAAACCATTATTAGCGACAATTCAAACAGTTTTAACTGAAATTTAACAAATAAATAATTCGGTATGAGTAAGGAAAGTTTGTGCAATTATTGTGTTGGTTAATTCGCACCTAAAGGCGAAAGTTTTGTCAACATTCAACAACAAAACACATTAGAGATTTTAATTGCAGTTGAAGTTGTTTTGAGTTGCAAGTTGGATTGTTTTAAATTTAGAGCTAACTTATTTTTTGTACAGGATGTATTTAATTCAAAGTCAAAGTCAATTTTTTTTATTCGAATTAAGATTTTTACAAATCATTTTTCGACGTCAAAGCTATCATGGATGGCAAAGGAGGTTTACGTTATTTCGATTGAAGAAGAAGATAATAGAAGAACCAAATTGATCGATTTTATAATCGCGTTTCGATAAATATATGATGGAAACTGTTTAGGAATAATAGTGTTTTAACTCAAATTCGTGTACATACAATGCAGTAAAGTTTAGGTATTATGTAACTGTAACTATGTATACTTATTTCATATAACTACTTCTCTAACACGAAATAAATTCCTAGTGTAAAGAACTTTGGAACCGTTTCATATGGCAGACTCCTAAACAAAAGCGCGTCCTGTATCTTCAAATACCCAAATTACATCCAAGCACATTTTGTGTATCTCTACCAATATATAAACCCAGAACCTTTGATCATCATGATCAAAAACCAAAATGTTCAAGAACAAAAACATCGAACTTTTCCTGGGGCGTCCCAGGAAAATCCTCAGGTTCTTCGGGGTTTGGCCTCCGAACGAAGACTTCCAGCCCCATGAGCTGGTTCTCTACTGGACGTACACCGTGGTAGTCCTGGCTACGCAATGGAGTTTCCTCCTCTTCGAGTTCATTTACATAGCGAACGTGTTGGGGGATATTGACGAGCTGTCGGAGTCTTCATTCCTGCTGTTCACTCAGGCGTCTCTTTGCTACAAGACGACAGTTTTTCTGGTCAACAAAAATAATTTGAAGGTCTTGTTGGGGCTGATGGATGAAGAGGTATTCAGGCCGAGGAATAAAGTGCATGAGGGGTATGTATGTGGGTTAAAAATAAATAATGCTCTAAAGGGCCCCGGAGACGGAGACGTTTGAGGACGGTTTGAACGGTTTGTCAAATGGCTCTGCGCAGTCTGATTCTGTAAGCTGTCGTGATAACACTTCTGACGCGTCAAACACAACAAAAATATGAAATTGCATCAAACATGCTTCAAACACGTAAATGTTTGACAAACCGTTCAAACCACCTTTGTAAACGATCAAAATGGTTTGAGTCAAATCAAACTTTACGTGTTTGAATCAAACCGTTTGATCGTCTCCGGGGCCCTTTACTGCTTCTGTTGCTGAGTCGAGCTTTAAGGGGGTGTCAGGTTACTAACCTTAAAGCTCAAGGCGGAGGCGGTCCGGGGCAGGGAAAGCGAGACGGTGCTATGGCGCCACATAGCGCCGTCCCGCTTGTCCGGGCCCCGGACCGCACCGCTCTCGCTCTGTGTGACTTGGGCTTAAAGGTGTCAGGTTCGAATCCTGTCAAACTAAATTTTCTTTGTATAGCTTTCATATAGTTTGGTATAGTTTTGGTATAGTATAGTTTGGTTTGGACTGAATTACATAATTTTCCGAAAACAAAGATATTCCGTGCTTAGGAAGGCTCGTAAAACCGTTGGTCCCGGCTACTATCTAGTCGTTACACGAACCATGTAGGTAGCCTTTGGCGGCAACTCTGTTTTCTCAATATTTTGAGCGACACCAACATATTTTGTGGGGACACTGTCAAGCAAAAATCTCTTTACGAGACTTTTCCCAGTTTGATTAGGACTTTGCAGGCCTGTTTGTCCGAAAAGTAATATGATTCCGTGCTTCGGAAGGCACTTTAAGCCGTTAGTCCCGGCTACTATCTAGTCGTTACACGAGCCAATTCACCAGGGTGTGTAGGGTCGGTTATCGACCTTACAATCCACACGATGAAGATCGGATAATACTGAGTTTAGCGTTCACATTTCATTGGGGATCACCTTGCTTCACTCCCTCTGGCTATATTTTTCCAGACGTCTGCAGCAGCAGGCGCGAACCATAAAGCGACTCTGCCTGTTCTTTATAATCTGTGCAAACACGACTTGTTCTCTGTGGGCCCTCATACCTTTGTTCGATAACAGCGGGCCGAGGATCTACCCTTTCAAAATCTGGTGAGAAACTTATGTATTTGACTCTTGCCTTTGTAAAAGTAAAGAAAATCTATAAATTTACACATTTTTTATTTTCAAGTAATATAAACATTTTTACAGGAAATTATTTAAATATCGCAGTTATTATTTATTTATTGACCGACTTTTCAGTCTAGTTTTTATAACAATCCAATCCTATTTTTGCGTAGGTAATGAATAATGCATAAATTATTAAATAAGAGCGTCGGTGGTCTAGTGGCTAGGGCCGGCTGCCTTCCGACCGGGAGACGCGGGTTGGATTCCCACCACGTACCAATGTGTTTCCGAATTTCCAATTTATATGTACGTTAATTCGATGCTCTTACGGTGAAGGAAAACATCGTGATGAAACCTGCACACTCCTGCGAAGAAATTCAAAGGTGGTGTGTGAAGGCGGCCAACCCGCACTGGGCCAGCGTGGTCGACTAAGGCCTAATTACCCTAATTTAAGGTAGGCTCAAGCCCCTCGGTGTGGACGAATATGAGCTGTTGATGAGATATCATAAAATTAGCGGCATTTTCTAGGATGCCCATCGGCCCCGAGAACTCTCCACAATACGAGCTAGGCTACCTGTACCAAATGATCAGCATCTACATCAGTGCGTGTCTCTTCTGCGGCGTGGACAGTGTCGCCCTCTGCATGATGATGTTCGGGTGCGCCCAACTCGAGATCATAGGGGACAAACTGCTCATGGTGAGCAAATATAACTTACATGACTTGTGACTGAATTCAGTCGAATATCAAAATTTCTACAAAAAATAATAGGTATTTAAGACATCAAAACAAATTGTATTTCGACATTCATTTAAATAGCAATAAAAATATAAATAACTACTGTGTTCTCCAACACCAACTAACAATAAATAATAATAATAAATAAATATGTGGGGACATCATACGGCCATCTGATCCCAAACTAAGCAAAGCACTACTTTGTACTATGGGTACCAGACAGCTGATATACATTACATAAATATATAAATACATACTTAAATAGATAAACAACAACCAGACACAAGGCGAACAAGTGCTCATCACACGAATGTTTGCCCTGGGCGGGATTGGAACCCGCGACGTGCCTCCGACGCAGACCCACCTTACCACCACCACCACCTTGGCTACGGAGCCGGAACAAATTGCTATATGAGTTAATATCGAAATTGGGTGATATTTTCCGTGACTGCTTCTAGTTGCAAAGCGTGCCCCTCTCTTCAAAGCTGAGTAAGAAATCGGAACGAGATCAGCGTATTACGGACAACAACGAGCTGCTGAAAGAATGCGTCCAACACCACCAGGCTGTCATAAGGTTTGTTGACATGAGGTCTTCATTATTGGCCCAGGATTAGCACCAGGTCCGGTCGTTGTAGTGTGGAGGTGATTGGGAAGGTCAGCTCAGCTATGGTCTTTCGGATAGTGCATAGGTAAACCAAAGCCATTGAAAAAAATTCTTCATCAACGTATTTTCCTACTATCGGGTCTTCCACTACTAAATAGCCTATTTCTTTATGGATTTATAAGTAACGTAGTCTTAAATTCAAAACAGCCTCCGTGGCCGAGTGGTCGAAATTTCGACGCCCATTACGGAGGTTCCGGGTTCGATTTCCGGTGGGGTACACTGTCAAGCAAAAATCTTTTTGTGAGACTTTCCCCAGTTTGGTATAGACATTGCAGGCTGAATCACCTGATTGTCCGAAAAGAAAGATGATTCCGTGCTTCGGAAGGCACGTTAAGCCGTTGGTCCCGGCTACTATCTAGTCGTTACATGAGCCAAGTCAGTGGCCTTTGGCGGCTCTATAACACTGGCACCAGGGTTTGTGAGGTCGGTTGTCGACCTTATAACCCACACGATGATGATTGATGATGTAATCTTAAATTATAAAATAAAAATATGATCGTAATACAAATTACAAATATTCTTATACACTTAGTTCTGAGTTTGTTTCGATTTCGCTCGACATAAATGCATTTCATTTAAAAATTCGTATCTGGAATCTCCGAGGGTAATCAATATTTTCAATTGTTTCGATTTTTCTTAACTAAAAAACGTTATCAAAATCATATTTTGAAATTACGAGATCAGGATTTGTAAGGTCGACCACAAATGCGCTGGAAAGATGACGTAAAGAAAGTCGCGGGCTCGAATTAGATACAAAGAGCACAACACAGAGAGGAATGGAGAAAGTTGAAGGTGGCCTACACCAAAATGGTTTAAAGAGGCTGAAGAAGAGGAAGGTCGTCGTCGGTCGATCCTTACGGTCCACAAGATAATAATAAATGTACAAATTGTTCCAGATTTATAGAGCTGATGGAGGACACGTTCCACGCGAACATATTCTTCCAACTGAGCGGAACTGTCGGCATAATCTGCATCATCGGGCTGCGGATCTCCGTTGTGCGTAAAAGCCGCCTTACTGCCTAGAAAATAGTGCTAACTACAGGTCAATTGTCAATTGTCAAAACGGGCTGGTTTCCGCAACTCGACGTCTAATGCGCCTATTTTGCATGTGGGTGGGAATGCGGTGTCATTCGAGCCAACCCAACTCTTCCAGGAAACCCAGTAGGCGCTTGACCGAGGTGTTTAGCCCTGTAGTTCGCCGTAGTAACTACAGGTCATTGCTGTGGCAGTACCAATTTACCGTCCCAAAGGCGACCCAAACACAGCAATGTACACCGAATAAGACCAGGCTCTTCATTGAGCCAAGTCTAAGGGGTTTAACTTTTAGCGAACTACACCTCTGTGGTCTAGCCACAGAAGATTCTGGGTTCAAAGAGTAGTGGGTACAACTGTTCCTCTATTCTCAGTAGTAAACAAAAAATCACCTTAGACATTGAAGGATTCATCTGATTGTCGGAAAAGTAAAACGATTGCGTGTTTCGGAAGACACGTTAAGTCGTTGTTCCTGCCAGGCTATTCTACTAGGCTAGGCCAGGCTATTCTACAATGAGCCATGGTGACATTGCAGGTGGACCCTCACAGTGTGCAGTTCTCGTCGATGGTCAACTACATGATGACCATGCTGTCGCAGCTGTTCCTGTACTGCTGGTGTGGACAAGAGCTCACGATCCGAGTAGGTTCATTCACCAGTCCCTGTCACCAAAGAAATTCCAAGGCTATGTGAAATAGCGACTAACCCTAAAGCGCCTTAAGGCCCTTACTCGGTAGAGCAGTTGGTATTACTAGTGGAGCTGTAGACCTCGCGAGGTTGTATATCTCTTTATATTTATACTTATTTTTTATATACAAACATCCCCAACCCCTTGAAATTTATTTGACTTAAATATTTTTTATTATATTTTGTTTTATTTTTATTGGTTGACAAATGTGACCTGTAGAGGAAAACAGCCTCAGCGGTAGACCTTTAAGCTGGCAACCCCCATAACTCCGTCATTTTTTAAATTTCCAAAAACTGACTCGACAAAAAAAAAACAATTATCGAACCTGCTTATAAAATTTCACGAGAATCGGTTGAGAAACGCGACCTGTAGAGTGGAACAAACAAACTGATGGACAGACAGATAGACATACAAAAGCTATTTTGGCCAAGCTGAAACGGAGACGCTTCGCTCGCTCGGTCAATTATTGATTCTGTGGGAGAGGATCGATGTAGATCGATCGTGGCTATGGCCGCTCTGCCTCCCGTCCGGGAGACGCCCGCGCGGATTCGAATCCCTGTGTTTTCGAAGTACGTTTATTCGACGCTCATATATTTTAGAAAAACATCTTGCAATATGAAAAGCCGATATTATTTTTAGAAGTTTTAAAAGTTCCAGACAACTTTTTGTTTTAAAAGTAACACATTGTATGTGCCAATTGAGCGTGTGTTAGACCACACAGTGGCTAGGGTTACTGCCTCCCATCCGGGAGACGCAGGTTCGATCCCCACCACGTAGTACCAATGTGTTTTCGAATTCATATGTACATACGTACGTTTATTCAACGCTCTTACGGTGAAGGTAAGACCGTGATGAAACCTGCACACTCCATTCAAAGCTTGTATGTGAAGTCGACCAACCCGCACTGGGCCAGCGTGGTCGACTAAGACTTAATCGCCCTAATTCAGAGTAGGCTTGAGCCCTCGGTGGGGACGTATATGAGCTGTTGATGATGATGTGCTAATTTGTGATCTGCACAATATTTATCTTTGTTTTTAGAGTGAGCATCTCCGTGAGTGGGTGTACCGTTGCCCCTGGTACGAACAGGATACCAAGTTTCGGCGGTCGCTCTGGATCGCCATGGCGAGGATGACCAAGCCCATCATCTTCAGGGCTGGCCACTACATCCCGCTGTCGAGGCCCACTTTCATACAGGTACTGCTCTTGAACACTATGCCAATAAATATGAGGTCGACTAAAAAATCATAGACAAATATTGACTATACAAAAAAAAAAAGCTGTTTTTGTGACGTGATAGATTTTTTTTATTCGGGAATCTTTCCGATATTATGTATCTACGGTACTTATATTAACATATTGGACAAAATGTATGATCAGTTGATCGTTGAAGAGAAACAGCGCCTGCATAACTGGAGCACATCGCGTGATTTTGTTGTTTTTTGTTTTTTTTTTTTTTACTGTTTTTGAAATAATTTATTTTTTAGTTTTTTTTTTTCTTGATTTTTGCTTTTACGTATGAAGTGTACGGGACTTTATTAACATACATATGAAGGTCATAATACTAAAAAGATATTTCAAAGTATAAAAACATATGACATGACCTCATTTTTTCAGGCGACCGTACCTACCGCCCACCTATAGGAAAAAGATAGTGCCCTATAAGTGCACTACCTTATGTATTAAAAATTGATTTAAAATTAAATATATTTTTTACATATAGATAATTTTATCGATCGACTTATTTCATTGCAGATACTGCGTTCATCTTATTCGTACTTCGCAGTGTTAAACCAGGCCAAGAACAAGTGAAGATCAAAATAAAAACACAGCGATCACAAATTAATTGTTTATTTATAAACCGTGTATCACATTATGCGTAGTGTACATTTAAGATGTTAGGCAAGTGTGCTTAGTTTATGAAAATTATGAAAAATAAATTGTCAATCAATATAGCGTTTTTGTTTCGTAATATTTAAACATTCACGCTGAGATTTCGTATGTTGTTTTATTATTATGTAAATTGTAAATTTAGTTTAGACGTTTTAATTAATTTGATATCTTTATTATTACATTTTATTGTATTAACATTCGAGTACTCAGGGTAAAACATTTTAGTCATAGTTAATAAATTCGTGCGTTAAAATTAATTTAATAAAAAACTATTTAAACAGCTTAAAGGCGAACTTTAAAAAAAATATATAATACAACCGTGATTTACAATTTATATTTAAAAATTTTAAATAAAGCGTTTACATCGAAGCGAATGAAGCGCGAATTCGGACGAATCCCTGCGAATGTTCGCAAGGTAATGAGAATTATTAATTTGTCACTTTGGTACAAACTGATACAAGCGAAACGAATGAAAACAAAATGACAGTTATAAATGATTATTATAACTTATATTAAGTTAATAATATTGAATCAACTCTCTCAGTCCCATACAGAACTTATGACACGTTATGTAAAGCATTTTATAAGCGTTCGCAACGCAATTTTCTTAAACAATTTGACACAAATTCCTTAAAGTAGGATTTGGATTTAAAAAAATGTTATTTAAAATGTAATAATCAGTCGCATTATCATTACTTAATGTTAAAAAGCTCGCATTTAAATAAAGGGATACTTTGGCTGCCGCATTTTATTCTGAATGAAATTCTAGTATTTGCAGAAGTAGTTTGCAAAACAAGCTTATATGTTATGGGTATAAAAATACAAAACAATACAAAGTTACAGTAAATTGTTTTACGTAGTAGTAACATGTCCTGGTTAAGTATTTTAATCAACAGATTGAGATATGATTGATTGATTGAGACGGAAAACAAGTTGCCTGAACTCTGTAACTCTTTTATATTAACAAAAGTGTGTTACTTATAATAATTTTAAGAGTATTTTAATCCTCTGGCAAACATTTTCCGCAATTACCCGCCGGTGTGACAGGCAGCCATCATTTGTAAAATTACGATATGAGTATATTATGAAATATGTTATGATATTGCATCAAAAAGTGCGGTAAAAACAAATATTAAGGCAAATGCGTTATTATCAGTATCACAGCAATGCGAAGCTTTTTTAGAACGATTTCAGTAGATATTGTTCAGTCTTGATGAACCGCGTCAAAGAAAAGAATTATAAGTCCTCAAGGTCTTGTATACTTAGAAGTTATGAAATCCATAAGAAATTAAAAGTCCTGGAAGAAATTGTTATGCAGCAATAAGACCAAAGGTGTATATAAAATCTATGGGCAACCTAGAAACGACGTCACACGAGTACCTATGTAAATCTTCCAGTTTACACTTTGTAACAATAAAACTAATATGCGAAAGTTAATAAAAATTAATAAATATTTCAATATTTCCTGGATAGTGTAAAATAATTTATTTTGGATAAAACAAAAATGCGAAAGTTAATGAATATTTCAAGATTTCCTAGAAATAATGTATTTTGGTCAAAGTGCCCAGTAACTAGACTGCCCTATCTTTGACGCAGTTCTATGCTTCTACAATAACCTCATCCTGTTTTTACTTACTTAACATCGATTCCTAAACACATTCGACTAAACTAAACTTAATTAATAAATTAAATTAGTTTAGTCCTGCATGCTCGAATCGATATTATTTAGTTTATTTTTAAGTTATAATTCAGCCTCTTTGTATAATTTTAAACTGAATATTACATTACATAATTTCATGGTAACAAATTTAGATTTTAGTTTAATAATAAAAAGTATACATTTATTTAAAAAAAAACAATAATATCAATTCGAATCAACTGTCAATCAAACTAAATTGCTGTATCGCAATAACTCATACAGTTCTCACAATAATTAACCTACATGTGAACAATAATATTACATTTAAAAAAACACAACCTAAATTGAAAAACAATACAAATCTTTCAAATGCTATACACTTATTCCTTGCATTTTTTACTTGTTTGTCATCTCTACCGAATGATCTTCCGAATCAGTCGATTTACCATTTTTTTTTGTCATTACGTCGGCCGAAGATATTAATTATTAGACAAAAAATCCTTTTTAATGTTTACGACAAATTACAACTTAACTTTCATTGAAATTTTTTTTTTTCGGTTGAGATGACGAATAAGTTGCACATTTGCCCCTCAAAACAATTTGGCGATCTTAAGCACTACACGCATTGTCGGAAGTACTTCCAGCCTTCGTTATTTAAGTCCTTAGTTTATGAGCGCTCAGCAAAAACGCCTGTGTACTGAATTTATAGAGTGAGTGAGAAAGAAGGTTACTGTCACATTCAAGGTCAACGCTTATAACTCGTTGCCCGCCTTGTGGTGACGATAGACGCTTTTTTAATCTAAATGAACGTGACTGTGTAGATGAACTATTGACTTCGGCTCTAAAAATCGGTCGTCTTCATCGTGTGGGTTGTAAGGTCGACAACCGACCTCACAAACTCTGGTGTCAGTGTTATAGAGCCACCAAAGGCCACTGACTTGGCTCGTGTAGCGACTAGATAGTAGCCGGGACCAACGGCTTAACGTGCCTCCCGAAGCACGGAATCATCTTTCTTTTCGGACAAACAGGTGATTCAGCCTGCAAAGTCCTAACCAAACTGGGGAAAGTCTCACAAAGAGATTTTTGCTCGATGTCCGTAATGAGCGGCGAAATCTTGGCTACGGAGGCTGTAAAAATAGGTTAAAATGTTTTTTTTTTTTTATTAATTTTGATCCAATCCAAGTAAACAAGTTTTGAACAGTCACGTTCCTTTAGTTTCTTTTATCAAAACAGGGATAGAAAGAAACCTACATTTTCAAACTTCTCAAATACTCCACAAATACCTACACAATTTCTAAACACCAGTTATACACAAACATTTAAGACAATCAAAACAACGGCAATTTTTACTTAACTTTTCGTTTCATGTAAATACATACTTGTACATACTCGTTATTAGTTTTAATACACTTTCTTTATTAAATTGTGAACTTGCGTGCGATGCAAGCTGGCAACACTAGCGTGATTTTCTCTCAATGTTATCCGGTTATAAAATGTTACGTTTCGTGAATATTTACGTTCTATCTAAAAAATGAAAATTAATTACTATGCGTCAGACTATCTTAGCACTAGGAATGGTAAGACTATCTACATTTTAATAATTAAGAGTGACAAAGATGGCGGTCGGACTACGATTTCTAATATTTATGTAGGTACTTACTTCAAAAGAAAGAAGATTCACATAAACATGTACAGTCGCCTGCAAAAGTGGAGACATATCACGTGTTTTTATGCTTTGAAATATCTTTTCATTATTATGACCTTTATTGCATACTATTATTTATATTAATAAAGTCCCGTACACTCCATACGTTAATACAAAATAAAAAAATAAGTTATTTCAAAGTATAAAAACACGTGATATGTCTCCACTTTTGCAGGCGACTGTACGTACATGCAAAGAGTTTACAAAAACATAAGTCGTAGTGTGACCAGATAATTGAGACAACAGTGCGCAAAAAATAAAATGATGGTTTTTAAAACGAGATAATTGGCAACACTGTTCTATTTTTACTCATTCATTGTCACTTCCTGCAATTATGTAGTTCAACAAAAATTTGCTAATATTTCACCGCCTTAGCACTTTTTATGGTGAAAAAAACTACGATAACATGGCTATAAGGAGTACACAAAAATGAATTCGATGTACGGAATAAATTGATAATATTAATGATTTTCAAGCCAATCATTGCCACTTCTTATGGTTGGCTACTAATAGGGAATATGCACTTATTTTTAAGTATCGAAATATTTCAAGTTCCAAATAAACACACAAAAAATATTTTTTTAAATATCTCGCTGAGAAACAAAGTTATAACTTTAAAGTTGATGGTTAGACAGAGAGGTCCGACATGACATGTGACGTCATATGTCACGCGGGCCATACATCCGCCATAGAAAATTTTGTTTTCGTAAGAGGGACAGATATATTTGTTTAATAATGTTGTATCTAGTTTGTTTTTCGATCAATTTCTATTCTGTTTTGACTGTCAGTATTCTATTTTTGTATACTTTCAGAAGAACTATGAAAAAAGCTATTTTTTTATGCATATTTCCTATCATTGGTAAAGAATTTAGTTCCATCATAATTTAATTTCAATTCTTTTATGCTGCACTGTATTGCTATTTGAAACCGAGATACAACCGCTCATCTTTACCAACAACTAGGGGTTATAAATATTACTCTACGATAAAAATATAAATATAATAGCTACGTCCGTATGCACTAACTGTCTACATCGCTGTCTTTATAGGAAATCTGATTACTTCTACTATGATAAATTAGGTATATATTTTACGAATTATGAGCTACCGCAGGGAGTTGTACGATCCAAATTTTAAATAAAAAACAATAATAATAATTACAGACTTAATTGGACTATTAAGAAAATAAAAAATCATTAATAATCGTAGTTAATTTCCTGATACACGTCAAGAAAGCGTTAATTCCATAAAAAGTGAGCAGTAGTGTTTCAAAATTATCACGGACTGCTCATTCATAGAATCCTTATTTTATCATCATCAACAGACTTCCTCAACGAGGGAGTACCCTAAATTCTTATTTATGGAATAAAAATAATTTTAGTGGGATTTCTACTAGGCTCTCATAACTCCAAAAGAGTTGAATTGAACAAACTCGCTTCATTAGCGTCGCACAACTCCCCGCTTCACAAAATGGCACGCTATGTCGACGGCGGCATGGACCAATAGATTGCTATTCCAATAACATTGAATCGAAGAGATAGAACGATTTAATAGTGTACTAGATAAAGAGTGTGACTTTGTGTTGTAAGTTTGGATTTATTCAATCAAATATAAATCAGTTTGTGTCATAAAAATTGTAGACTTTTGAAATAGTTAGTTTAGTGGGCAGTTTAAGCAACGAATTGTCTATAGAAGAGTAACAACGCTTTCAACTTGACCCCACCAAATGAATACCAAAAAAAGCAAAACTATACCATACGACATTCGAATACGCGTTACAATGATGTTTTATATGACTCGGTTTGTAAGAATGTTGAAAGTAAGCTTCAATGTACAGCAGCGACATTATCTGCCTGTCTGTCGTCATCTGTCAAAATTATTAGGTGCCATGATTTAGCGGGCTTTGTTAGACGGTTAGTCTTCTAGACTATAGGTAGAATTATAGGTAATTCGTTGTTCACAAGTCGATAAACGGTCTTAGAATTGACCTGGAGATTTGCGATAGCTGAATGTGCTCTTCAAAGCACGGAAGATGCTTTAAATGAAAATAAATATTAAGTCGCAAATTAGTGACTTGGCCAGACCAGCAGTTGCTTAATTTTCGTGATCACACAGAATATGTGAACGGAAAGCTACATAAAATAAATTGTTGTGATCTTAAGTCACATTCTAAAGTTAAAAAGTGATTCACAACATTTTGTAATGTGTTTAACAGAGCAAGAAACTATAAGATTTTAACAAAAAATAGTATAGCATTCCATTGGTCACATTACAATGTATTTAAATTCAAACTTACAACACATAAAATCGACCATAGAATATGAAAATATATTTTTATCTTTTGCTCAAAAACATTTGATCCATTTTTGAGCAGGTTATTTTAATTTTCGGCTAAATGGAAGTGGCTACCCGTTTTTAATGTCATTATATATATTAGGTTAGGTAAATATCTGAAATTATATAAATACACACACAACTAGGTCTAACGCTCATAAGATTTGCAGCTTTGTAACTTCACTGGTTACAGCATAATAATAATATATTCAAATAAAATCGTATTAAACTAATCAACAAAATTATAATTATTAAAGTACGTTTTATAACAATTTTAAAATAAAACATACGTCTATAATATTGTCTTTATCTATTCTCTCTCGCGAGAAAGAGTAAGACAGATCTAATTTCATTGGAAAAGTTAAAAATCCGAGTGCAGTAAATAATACTTAATAGAATACTTAAAATCATAACAACACTGGGCAAGGCAGTAGACGTTGAGACTACAAATATGATGGACTTCTAGATTCCATAACCAAAGTCATAAAAGATAAATGAAATTGGTTCTTGTTGTTGTTACAAACTCGTGTACGTCCCCATTGAGGGGCTCGAGCCTACCCCGAATAAGGGCGATCAGGGCCGTTTCACGAAGCTCCAAGTTACAAATTAAAAGTACAATTTGATGCACATTGCGTAGACAGTGAGCGGCTTCCAGTTTAGGCGAATTGGCTACGCAATGAATATCAAATTGTAACTTGTTACTAGTAAATTGTTGCTTCGTGAAACGGGGCCCGGTGATCCAGTGTGGTCGGTAGCTCAAATTTGTTCTATTTTATTTAACTTATCTTGAAGAGGTTAAGTTGTAAATATACCAGCAAAACATAAAATGACAAGGGGTTATATACTAAAGTTATTGGCACTGTTTGACTTCAAAGTACAGGTGTTCTTTCAAATCAAATCAACGGCCCGTTACAGTCCTCTGCTGGACTATGAGCCTCCTCCACTTAAGTGGAGGGTTTTGCCATAATCTCCACGCTTGGCAGGTGTTCTTTACATGCCATTAAAAGCCAATGGCAACGCCAGAAGCCAGAGTTTTGCAGCCAAAACGTGCCAATGGCTTTGACATGTCGTATTGTGCAAATTTGGGCCTGCAAATGAGTTTAATTTCTAATAATGAAAACAGCAAGAACCAACTATAACTTCATTAGATCTTGAATTATAGTATCTGAAACCTACATAAAGAAATATATATACGTACAGGACATCATTAATTAAATTTAAAATTAGTTAAAACATCGCTAAACTAAGTTATACGCAACATACAATAATTAATTCATATATTATGCAAATGAGATGCTACCTACATAAAACTACATTAAAGTCAATTTGTACAATTTCTTCATAACTTGTTTCATTTTTTTTGTTTGACTTTATTTTGATAAGCTGAGAACATTTAAAAACTTAATGAACTTGTATGATAAAACGAATATGATTATTTAGTTTTTTTAAATATGTTATTACAATGATTATAAAATAGAGGCTTTTTTTTTAAACCGCATCCGTTTTTGTTATTTTCGTTTAATTTTGAAATGCACCATAGCAAGCGTATATTCAAAAATTATGTTTTTTTTAATCGGCTGACAGCATAATTTTTAGATGCCAAGGTATACAAAAATATCTGCCATTTTTGTTTTTTCTAGGCAAAGGGTTGATTCTACGGACGGGCTAGGTCAGGGCGATGTAACCCGACTCAATGCAGAAGAGCAGCATTGAAAAAAGCTTCTTATTCTTAACACCGAACGACACCAAAAGCGACTACCCCCTCATTGATTCGCGTTACATTCAAACAACACCCGTTTTGGCAAGATACTGAGGTTTCTTCGTACGTATGACACTTATGTTATTTTAAAAACTAGAACGAAAAATTACCTTCTTTCATTTAACATTACAAAATGCAAACCCTAGTGTTTGACTAGACCAGATATGAACCCTTCACAAATTAAACTCTAAAAATTCACAATGTCAAAAATGTCACAACTCAATATAACGGATTTACAGGGACTATTACGAGATTCTTGAAAATTTGAGCGATACTATCTCCCAGGAGGAGATATTGAATAAGTGTGCTGCTTCTCTCGTCGGGAATATTTCGTTTTATTCCTTACATCTTAGACTCACCATGTCAGTTTTGATATCCTTATTTAATACCTGTAACAATGTATTTCGGTAAATATTATGAGGTAGGAGGTGAGCGCTATCCTATCTTCTTCTGGTATTTTGTTTCTGGCATGAAGTACTGGCAGTTTCATCATTCATTTTCAATTTATTTGCAAATTTCGAATCCATCCGTTTCGGTTTTGTCATTTACATCAAAATCTCTGTCTGGACTGAATCCTGTTACGCTATCTCTCTAAAACTACATTTTCATCACCTTCAAACTACTATTTATTATTGTGCGGCCAGCAGTCCAGTCGTCGCAGCTACTGGGCCACAGCACTTATGGAATAGAGGGGGAGAGATCTATGAGAGAAAGTAGATCAGAAGTGCGAATATTTTCAACAAGCTATTATGTCCTGGTACCTCATGTTAGTTAGCTAGTGACAGTGACTGAACTGTGTTGACTCAAAAGCCGAGGTTTCCAAATTGCATGGACAACTTTTTTAACCAAAGCGCGTGGCTAAGTCTACAACATGTTTATTAACTCCTGGTACATCAAACTGACCTGTGTTGGCTCAAAGGCCGAGGTCTCCATACTGCATCGACCACTTCTCGTAGGCGACCAGCGTGTGAGGCGAGACCGACGGCCGGATGCGCTTCAGGGCGTCCATGAAGTCCTGGTACCTGATGCTTCGGACCAGCGATAAGTCCAGGCACTTCACTTCCTCAGGGTTGAGCTCTGGAAGGTAATATTGGGTTTAGAAGATAATAAAAAAACAATGACATCCTTTAAATCATCCAACGAGTTAATCCAATATCTGTTTTTGTAGAGGTTGAAAACTCTACCTGGCTCATTTAGATGGATAACTCTGAAACTAAAACACATAGAAAGATCTGTTCTAAGGAACTATGCCATCGATTTTAGTGGCAAGAAAAATAGAATTCATAAATTTAAAAAAAAAACACTCATTTCGGGAATCGGACCGCAGAGTTCCATAGACTTACCTCTAATAGGTCCTAGCGCAGCATCCCGGCACAAGGCAGTGAGATCGCTGCCCGAATACCCGTCGGTCATGGCGGCTAGCCGCGCCAGCTCGTCCTCCGTGAGCGCGGAGGCGGCGGCGCCCCGCGCCAACACGCGCGTCAGTAACGCGCGGCGCGTGCGCACGTCCGGGAGAGACACGTACACGCGCTTCGGGAACCGTCTGCGGGACAAATTTATAATACAAAATTTGAATAATTTAAAAACCACGGCATATGTCAAGTTTTTACTAATATTTTTTTTACGATCGCCATATTGATAGTGGTTTGATTTTCGTGGATGAATATCTGTTGAAGTATAATAGATTTTTATTACTTCTATTATTTTAGTCTCATTTCCATTTATAATGCAATTTAAAATCCTGGGGTCAATAGACAGGTAAGATGTAATGGCGGTTCACTCGTTCTCTACCAAGGAGGTGTACTTCTGTGAAGTAGTACAACTGAAGAAACTCTTGAGTCTCACCTCAAAGCTGCTTCATCCAGCTCCTGACCCTGAGGTCTATGGTGGCAGCCATTACTACAAGGGCTGCTATTTATGTATCCGGAACTGGCCACTTACATAAACAATATTTAAAAAGAAATTATAACATTTAAAAATAGAATTCTTTGGTTGTAAAATAAAGTTTGTTTCATTCATCTGTCAATTGTTTTTACATTGTGGCGCCATTTTAAAATTCATTGTCTATCATCACCGTGGCTTTAACTCGTGAAAATTTTCGTGCTATGATTTATTACGACTTTCGGCGTGGATTAACTCAAAAACAGTGCATGGATCAACTTTTGTCGACTTTTGGGGAGGAAGCCCCATCGAAAACCCCTGTGTATCACTGGTTCAGTGAGTTTAATCGTGGTCGTCGTATGCTTGCGGACGATTTTAAAGAAGGTCGCCCTAAATCGGCTGTTGTACCACAAAATATTGATGCTGTGCGCGAACTAATAATGCAAGACCGTCATGTTACATATCGCGAGATAGAGGCATTTCTGGGCATTAGTATGACGAGTATTTATAAAATATTACACGAACATTTGGCTGTAAAAAAAAATGTTCTCGTTGGATCCCGCACAACTTAACAGTTGAACAAAAACAGGCTCGTGTTGATTGGTGCAAAAAAATGATAGAAAAATACAAATGTGGTACATCAAAAGCTGTTCATAATATCTACACAGGAGACGAATCTTGGATATGCGTATGATCCCGAAACTAAACAGCAGTCAACGGTTTGGGTGTTCCAAAATGAGCCAAACCCAACTAAAGTTGTTCGTGCAAAAAGCACTTTGAAGCAAATGGTTGCCTGCTTTTTTGGTATTAGTGGACATGTGGCTACAGTACCACTAGAGAATCGTAAAACGGTTAACTCTGAATGGTACACCACCATTTGCTTGCCAGAAGTCTTTGGAGAAATACGCAAGAACAATCGACAACGAAGAATAATCCTTCACCACGATAACGCCAGCTGCCACACCTCGGCCGCAACAACGGAGTATTTAAATAGTCAAATGATCGAATTGACGGGTCATCCGCCGTACAGTCCCGACTTGGCACCCAACGACTTTTATTTATTCTCAAGCGTGAAGAACAAATTACGTGGACACCGATTTTCGACCCGGGAAGAAGCCGTTGATGCTTTCAAAATGCACGTTTTGGAGATACCCGATACAGAATGGAAAAAATGCTACGAAAGTTGGTTTCAACGTATGAAAAAATGTATCGATCATCACGGGGAATATTTTGAAAAGCAATAAAAGTATATTTGGTTATAGATGTTCGTTATTTTTTGTTATTCCGGATACATAAATAGCAGCCCTCGTATAAGCCTGTCTGCCTCAGCGGCTGGCAAGCCGTTGAACTCCACCAGGAACTCAGTATTGACTACGATAGAGTGAGACAGACTATGGAGAAGCGAGACAGACCTATAATGAAGAGACTCATACTATGGAGCATCGAGGCATTCTATGGTAAAGCGTGATGGTTAGAGTGGAGCGAGATCGTATGATGAAACGCGACAGATTATGGTAGTGGGACAGAGTCAGTCGTCTCACCTCGTGACCTTGACTTTGACATAGCAAGTTAATCGGTCTCACCTCAAAGCAGCTTCGTCTAGTTCTTGAGGTCGGTTGGTGGCAGCCATTACTATGAGCCGGTCTGCCCCAGCGGCTGGCAGCCCGTCGAACTCCACCAGGAACTCAGTCTTGAGTCGTCTTGATGCTTCATGCTCACTCGACGAACGCTCGCACAGTAGAGAGTCCACCTCGTCCACGAATATTATTGAAGGCTGGAATGATACATAGTTTAGATCTTGCTGTTTTAATAATATGGGTTATCAGGTCAGTGGGGGGGGTCGATTCCTGAGGTCCTCATCAAGATTAATGGCTTGATAAGGTTCCTTGAGGAGATCGGGTGGCTCGAATAATCGTCCCACCCCCACGCAAAATAGGCGCATCAGTCGTCGAGTTGCGGAGAATGACCCGCTTTTACCATTACCATTACCAGGTCAGTGGGGTGCTAACAACACACACGACTATGAAGAAAGCTGATGACAGACCCTGTTGCCAGAGTTTTTGAAATGCCCTACAACTATTTCTGTATACAGGATGGAGACGTTGAGTGTCCAGACGATTATTTCGTCAATTTTAAAGATATTGCAAAACTGTAAAGTGGTATGGAATCTGCATCGCTTAATGCATAAAATGATATAAAAATACTCAAAAAAGAAATAGTCATGTGTTTAGAAATTATACTTTTGCTACTGTCATACCGTGTGGTGACGGCAGAGTAGAATACATTTGTCACCAACCCCTACTCTTCCCGTGGGTGTCGTAAGAGGCGACTTAGGGACTACACATTGAACAGGGAACGGGCAGCAGCGCTCTCTGATACAGTAACCTTTTAATCTGCGATCTCCAACCCGCCTGCCAAGCGTGGAGATTATGGCAAAACCAAACACGCGGAGTGGAGGAGGCTCATAGTCCAGCAGTGGACAGTAACGGACCGTTGATTGATTTTGATTGAACTGTCATACATTTACTAAGAACGTATTATAGGTATGTACGAGTTTGATTATCAATTACAGTTACAAGGGGACCAACAACGAATTGAAATGCTTTTAACGGATTCATCTTACTTTTCTGACAATCTGGTGATCCAATCTAAATGTCCTAACTAAACAATCATAGAACAATAATATTTATTTATCTATGGGGGCAATCATGACGAAAGTTTTGATTGTTTCTGACGTACTTGCGCGTCGTAAAGTACGACGAACTAACGAATGATGACGTCATAGTACCTGTAGCTCCCTGGCGACTTGGAAGAGCGCTCGCACCATCTTCTCTCCGTCGCCGACGTACTTGCTCGTCAGTGTCGCCGCTGAGATGGAGAAGAATGTCGCCGAACATTCCGCTGCCACGCATCGCGCCAATAGGGTTTTACCTGGGGAACAGGTGATCTTATTCAAAATCATCATCATCATCATTTCAGCCTGTTAAAGTCCACTGCTGAACATAGGCCTCTCCAATCGCACTCCAGCGCGACCGGTCCATAGCCACCTGCATCCAACGAGACCCAGCGATCCTCACCAGGTCGTCGGTCCAATATGTTATTCAAAATCCAATATGTTATTTAGGTAATTCAAAAAATTGCTGAATAATTCTTCGTGAGCTGCCAAGGGCCATTTATATGGCTCGTGTAACGACTTCTTCTAACAGCCTCCGTGGCCGAGTGGTTGAGATTTCGACGCTCATTACGGAGCAGAGGTTGCGGGTTCGATTCCCAGTGCGGACACTGTCAAGCAAAAATCTCTTTGAGACTTTCCCCAGTTTGGTTAAGACATTGCAGGCTGAATCACCTAATTGTCCGAAAAGAAAGATGATTCCGTGCTTCGGAAGTTGGTCCCTGCTACTATCTAGTCGTTACACGAGCCAAGTCAGTGGCCTTTGGCGGCTCTATAACACTGACGCCCTAGTTTGTGAGGTCGGTTGTCGACCTTACAACCCACACGATGATAATGATGAACGACTTCTTCTGTAGATAGCATCCCGGACCCACGACAGATAACGTGCCTTCCGAAGTAAAATTCAAAATACATCCTGAAATGTCCTAACTAATTTGAGAAAAGTCTTAAGGAACGCAAAATCTCTCGGGTCAACACTTTTGTTCCAGAAAAATACATAAAAAAGAAAATACTGATCGAGATAATTTTTAAGAAAGTGCAAAAAAAAAAACTTTTTATTTTAAAAAAATGCGGAAAAAAAATGTACACTTTTATGGGCTGAGCTGAAAGGTGGAAAAGTAAGTTTAATATCTGTTAAACTCTTGCGTCGTGTGTCTGGATCGTAGCAAATAGGAAGGAAGTGATCTGTCTAGTCACTTCCTGAT
Organism: Carpatolechia fugitivella; assembly: GCA_951230895.1. Taxonomy (NCBI): domain Eukaryota; kingdom Metazoa; phylum Arthropoda; class Insecta; order Lepidoptera; family Gelechiidae; genus Carpatolechia; species Carpatolechia fugitivella. The sequence continues at coordinate 14,845,093 of OX579662.1, read as the reverse complement.
AGGTTTTGCGTTATGCTAACACGTTGTATAAATTTTAAATCTGGTTGAACGGGTCTAACCACGATATGTTTTAGGTAGAAAAAAATTTATCGCGTTAGTAATAATCGTATAAACATTAATAAACACGTCATAATACCAAAATTACGTAAGTGGAACAAAACAATGAATATAAAATAACATAAAAGAATTGGAGATGCCGGGGATCGAACCCGGGGCCTTTCACATGCAAAGCGAACGCTCTACCACTGAGCTACATCCCCGTCTGATCGTGTCGGTCAAAACAAGCAACTGTATTGCAACATCGTCTTACGGCCTTACTTAGTAGACACTTATATTTGCTTAATTACACAATTGATTAAACAAAAGTTCATTGGTAATATTCAGAACTAAAATTGTGCTACTTATTTTTTCAGATATTGCATTATTAGATAAGATTATTCTTTGACCGAGCGAGCGAAGCGTCTCTGTTTCAGCTTGGCCAAATTTGCTTTTGTATGTCCATCTGTTGTGAAATTTTGTGAGCAGGTTCGATAACTTAATCGAATTGTTTTGTCGAGTCAGTTTTTGGAAATTTTAAAAAATGACGGAGTTATGGGGGTTGCCAGCTTACAAGCTCTACCGCTGAGGCTGTTTTCCTTTAGAGGTCACATTTCTTAACCAATAAAATAAAATAAGATAATATAAAAAAAAAAAAACAAGGGGTCGGGGATGTTTGCCGAGAAAAAATAAAAATAAATTGGAAAAGATATATACAGACTCGCGAGTTCTACAGCTCACAGAGCCACTAGTTTATTGTAAGTAGGGTAGAAACAAAACGTATGAACGGCGTGTACTCTTTGTAAAAAAAGTTAGTACACATCTTAGTTACTCTCAACGCAAATTGTTTACATATAGATACTCCCGAGGGTAGAGTAACCCAAACATGTCTTACAAAATCTTTGCACTAGGCAGATCGACCACTTCTCACTTGCTACGATCCAGACTTCCAGACATGACACTTCACAAACAGATGCAAGAAACCTAAACTCTGCTTTCCTAAACTCTGTCTCCTCATCCTAATTATTCAATTATTATATTTAATTCTCTCCTTTCACTCATATCTATATAAATAGTGATAAGTATATATTAGTATATTCATGTGTTATCTATATTATATATATCTTTTATATCTATTTTTTTATTTTAGTAATCTTATATGTAACGTTCTGTACCCAATGATATTTGTATGTAGTTTATTATAGGACACCAGCCACCAACCGCTCTGCTCTTTCTCTTTTTTACCGCTTTTTCTTAACCAAAGGTTGCCTGGAAGAAATTGCTACCTTAGCAATAAGGCCGCCTAATTGACTCAACTAACTGTAAAAATGTTTTCTTGTAAATTTTGATTGGTGTCTATAAAGAATATTTGTATTGTATTGTAAGAATTTATCAGATATACAACTTGCCATTCCACCTCTCGGCTACCAATCTACCAGTCCTGTTTAAATGGATTATAGAACTTACCGTTCCCAGGAGGTCCAAACAGAAGCAAGCCCTTTGCTGGTGACCGCAGGCCGGTGAAGAGCTCCGGCCTCAGCGAGGGAAGAACCACCATCTCTTGGAGCGCTTGCTTTGCCGCCTACCACAAAACAACACGATTACGGTTTTTTACATAGAACTATAGAGCGTCGGTGGTCGGAGACGCGGGTTCGATCCCCACCACGTACCAATGCGTTTTCGAATTTCGAATTAATATGTACGTTTATTCGACGCTCTTACGGTGAACGAAAACATCGTGATGAAACCTGCACAAGAACGAAGAAATTCAAAGGTTGTGTGTGAAGTCGACCAACCCGCACTGGGCCAGCGTGGTCAACTAAGACCTAATCGCCCTAATTCAGGGTAGGCTCGAGCCCCTCGGTGGGGACGTATATGAGCTGTTGATGATGATGACATAAGAACTATGGTAGATAATCTGGCAAAAGTCGCTGTTTGGCGCTGGATACGGGCAGCGCAGGACCGGTCTTGGTGGTGATCCATGGGGGGAAGCTTATGTCCAGCAGTGGACGTTTACAGGCTGAGATAAATAAATAATAAATATAATAAATATGTAGGTACAACTTACACACGGCCATCTGATTCCAAACTAAGCATAGCTTGTACTATGGGAATCAGACAGCTGATACACATTATGTAAATAGATAAATACATACTTATATAGTTTAACAACATCCAGACACAAGGTATACACAAGTGACCATCACACGAAATTTTGCCCTGGGCGGGATTCGAACCCGCGACGCTGTGCTTTGAAGGCAGGCGTACTGCCAACTAGACTACGGAGCCGTCAAGATGGATGATGGGATGGAACAAGGCCACACGATCAGAGACGTAAGATTTATCAAAGTACACTGTCTCAATTTACACATGCTTCGGTATCCTTTTCCAGTATAAATGGTATCTTCTTCTGTGGCTGCTCCTCGACTTGGTTGGTTACTTGCAAAACTCAGGGCTGCTGTTTTGAATCCCTGGGCGACTTTGATCTGACAAGACACCTATAGTACAAGCTCTGCCTAGGTTGTTTTTTTTTTTTTTTTTAAATGGCTTCACGTCTAGATTGGACGTATTTTGCCAATGACAACGTATACACTCAACATAGCACAAACGAGAAGAATGTTCGGTGAAAAATTTCGAAGGTTTAAACAAATAATATAAAAATAAAAAACGATAAAGTATAGACACAAATAAAAACATAAACATGTAAATAGAGAAATTATAATTTAATATCATGAAATTCAATATACTTAATTAATAAAAGAACAAAGGAAGAGTTTGTATAGGTGAGAAGAGAGTGAAAGTTGCCTATAAGACCGCGAGGTAACAAAACCAAAGATTGCTGAAGAGCGTCGCCCCACGCGTCTTTGAAACACCATTTGCTCTATATCAAAATAAACCAACTCTTACCTCCTGCCCAGCAATATCATCCCAGTGCACCTTAGGCCCTCCTTCGACAATCTCGTCGAGAATCAGCTGCACCAGCTTGGGGTCGACGCCCCTCACGGCGAGCGCGGGTTGCGGGGTGCGGGAGCGGGGGGGAGTTCCCCGCGCCGAGCCGTGCGCGTGCGCCGCTCGACGAGCCGGCGAGCCGCTCGGCACCTGCGACGCGCCCTAATGTACACCGGTGGGCGGGTGATTAGTGAGGTGAGGTGAGTGTGCGCGGGCGCTAAGCTTAGTCTACAACAGGCATATCTATAGGTATACTGAGCTACGATGAAGATATCCTAAATTCTTTGATACTAATGCTACAGGTGAAGGTCTGTAAAGGCCGAAGGCGTAGTTATAATCCTCGCTGGGCCCCGTTTTACTAATAACAAGTAAAAATTGTATATATCCATTACGTAGCCGATTCGCTCAAACTGTAAAGCCTTATCGTTTTATCTCATTGCCTACGCAATGTACATCGAATTGTACTTGTAACTTGTAGCTTCGTGAAACAGCCCCCTCCTGGAAGGATCTAATTTTTGGTTGTCAAATAATAGATATATAAAGAGGAGGTGAAGTCTGAACCATAAAAACGTGCAAAAAACCTAAAAATTATTTAAAAATTAGCGATACCTAGAATTCATAACGCCTATTTTGTTGATACCATTCGGATAAATTGATAACATGTTCTAAAACTTGTGTTAAAGGCTAAGCAAGCATGTTATGGATGTAACGATTCTACGTGTCATTATTTGAACAGTTGGTGAATTATTTCAGTCCTATCAACTATAAAACTACATGGCCCAAAAGTGAACAATGTGTGACAAACTGGTAGCGATTCACATAGTCAAGCTCTAATCCTTAATTTAAGTTCGTCAGTTCTTTTCACCTTTTAAAGATTAAAAAGGGACAGGAGATGGCCATCCTAATATTAAAGCTGTCAAACATCGAATTTGAACCTTATGGACGCGTCGATTGCACAATTTTAGAGAGCACGTAAAACATCATCTGACAATTATGCCCTTATTTAAGGTTATCATTCATTCAAAATAACATCATTAGTTCATCTGAATTCATCGCCTCTCTTTCATTGGTGAACAACGAAAAGGATAGCTGGATTTAAAAATTCGAATTAGAGCATGACTTCCCGAACCGGGGCAACTGTAGACATAAATTAAGTCGCCTATTAATAAACATAACTTTTTTATAACATTTGTAGATATATTTTATATATATTTAACTATTTTTAAATAATCGCTAGATTCTTTGTTCTCACTCATTCCGCAAATGCTGTTCACAAGTTACGGAGAGTATTAATTTCAAATTACTCATACATATAAACCACTTTTTAAGTCTTTACTATGAGCACCTTGAAACAATCTTCGATTTTATACTCACAGACAGCTGTCTCTTGACTGCCGGTGGCGTAGACGCAGGTTTGACGGGATATCGGCTGTAGTTCCCATTGGTGGAACTGTTCGGTTGCGACGAGGACCGGCCCATGGACCGCGGCAGCGTCTGGGACTTCATGAGAGGTCCACCCCCGCCGCTGGGGATGCGCCGGCCTGCCGTCGTGAGCTTGCGACCTGCCACTGGAGGGAGAACTGGTTTTAACTGGTGTTGGAAAACTGAGATTGCCAGTTGAGGCTTGACGACGGTTAAGATACGATATTATAGCACGAGGCAGCCAGCTCTCTCGTCACCATTCACTTTGTGTGCAAACAAAATGGCGAATCAATGACCGGCCATTCTGCTTGACCCCCGCTTTGCACACAAAGTGAATGGCGACGAAAGAGCTGGCTGCCTCGTACTACAATATCGTATCTTAATCCCTTTAAAGTTGTTGACATGTTCTATTTAATGCGTGCATGTCGCATATATTCACTGTTTTACGTGTCTCGTTCACATAGCATCAAAAAACTGCGTCGGTTTGGGTAGAGCTTTACACAACGTCATAAAGAATTTTCAAGATTTGATTTGTTTGGACAATTAATGGTTATGTCCGAAATATTAAGTAATGTTTTTGTACAGCATGGTGATTGATTCTTGCGACTATGATGTGATTCGCATTTTAGATTAGAATCTTCTTCCTAGCGTTTGTCCCGTCTTGTGACGGGGTCCGCTTTCCTGCTCTTTCTCCTCCACTTCGCCCTATCCAGGACATCTTGCTCAATGAGGTCGCAACTCTGCATGTCGTTCTTAACAACACTCAACCATCGCAGCTTCAGTCTTCCTCTTCGCCGCTGACCAGGGGTGTTGAGGTTGAGTTTTTTAGATTAGGATTAGAGCATTTTAGATTAGAATAAGTATAAATAAATTGTATTCTGTATTAGATACACAACACAAAACCTTAAAAACATCAGGCACGCAAAGATAGATTTAATTTAATCTTCAAACAATATTTTTTTTCTGTGTTATTGGGTAGTTTAGTCAGTTTAAACTTTTTTCTAAAACTTAATTCTACAACCTAAGAGGGTATAAATCAAATAAGCTCAAAACGTGCTTAGAACCTCACACATAATATTTTGCATGTGAATTTCTACAGAGGTTGGCCTGACATTGCAGCAATATTTTGGCAAATTGCCATGAGATTAAGCGCTAATACACATAAGGTGATTCCCCATACGGCTCCTAGCATTCAACTATCAAGTTAGGTATACTTCGATTCGATTGACGTCACACGCGAAATCTTTGGTCATCAGAAGCTTTTCAGAAGATGCAATAACCTCAGTGGTCTAACTTATAAAAAATAAATATGTGGGGACATCTTCACACACGGCCATCTGATCCCATACTAAGCAGAGCTTGTACTATGGGTACCAGACAACTGATATACATTACATAAATAGACAAATACATACTTAAACAACAATCAGACACAAGGCAAACACAAGAGCTCATCAAACGTGTGTTTGCCCTGGGCGGGATTCGAACCCGCGACCCTGTGCGTCGGAGGCAGATACACTACCACCTGGGCTACGGAGCCGTCAACTAATAAGTGGAGCTTCAGTGGGGACACTGTCAAAACCTCTTGCAGGACTGTCCCCAGCTTGGGAAAGACTTTGCAGGCTGAATCACTTGATTGTCCCTCAGGAAGTACGTTAAGTCGTTGGTCCTGGCTGTTATCGTCGTGACAAGAGCCATGTCAGAGGCAGCTCAGTATAACTGACTGACATCAGAATAGGAGATCGGACTGTAAGTAAGTAAGTATTTTTATTGTCCACTGTGTAAGTACATAAGATCTTATAAATAAACACAATTTGAAACAAAAGTGTGCCCATTTCGGACGTACTGTACTGTACTGTTCACCATATTTTATGAATTTACCATATCTTATTATTTTTAAAATATAGATAAGTAGCAGAAAGTTCGCGAAGGAAAAAACAGAATCGGTTGAAAAACGAATTTACAGTGATTTTTTTAAGTTTCAATATGTCTGTCTCTTGTCAAAAACGATTTTTTGTATGGAGATTATATGGCGTCTAATCTTGAATTTCAAACCTTTATAACTCGGTCAATTTTAAAGATAGAGCAAAAATTCTTTTAGTGTTCGATAGCAGAAACTAAGAAGTTTGGATTTATAATATAAAAAAAAAGTAGTCCGATCCCCTATTGGTAAGGTCGGCCATCGACTTTACACACAACCTTTGAATTTCTTCGCAGGAGTGTGCAGGTTTCGTCACGATGTTTTCCTTCACCGTAAGAGTGTCGTCGATTCGTAATTCAAAAACACATTGGTGACCCGCGTCTCCCGGACGGAAGGCAGCGGCCCTAGCCACTATACCACCGACGTTATCTCGTCCATTAAATATAAAATAAATAAAACGTACCAAAGGACACAAAGATTTGTATATTCCTATTATGGAAGTAATGTTCTCATACATAGTCAACTAATACACACCTAAAAGCATGACTCATACCCGTGGCAATACCTAAACGAATTAACGAACTTAGTAATGTCAGACTGTAGAGTTTACAGTCGTGTAAGTTCAAATGCTGTTAGTCATAGTGCTTTAACAAGGTGAAGCACCAACAACATCCATAAAAGAAAACTTAAAAAAACAAGCTTTCCAGAATTAGGGTGAGGCAGGGTTATTGTCGCTATCAGATTACCACGAGTGAATTGGCCACGATTCCCACAGCAGTCAACTTATTTTATTTTTTTCAGAAATAAGGTGACAAGTACAATGGATACGATGAGATCTGTACTAAAATCCTGAAATCTTGTAAAAATGAATTGGCTCCAGTGCTTACTTACCTAATTAATTTGTCTTTTGAAACTGGTCGCTTTCCGGATGCACTCAAAATATCGTTGGTTAAACCAGTTCATAAAAAAGGCGATAAAATGAACATAAATAACTATCGTCCTATTGCATTAATACCGGTACTTGCCAAAATATTTGAAAAGTGCATGCACAAAAGAATGATGGCGTTTTGTGTGAAATACAATATAATTAAACAAGAACAAAACGGCTTCCAGAAGGGTAAATCTACAACCCTTGCATGCTTTAATTTAGTCCATAGTGTTGTACAGGGCTTGGATATGAAACAGCAAGCTACTGTTCTATTTTTTGACATGACAAAGGCATTTGATTATGTAGATCATAATGTACTATTAAATAAAATGGAAAGATATGGTATACGAGGGCCTGCATTTTCTTGGCTTCAGTCTTATTTACAAAATAGACACCAATGTGTAGAAATAACTGGAATGAATAGTCTTAATGTCTCTTCGACTTATCGTTCTAGCTCGAGACCTATTAAGTTTGGCGTTCCACAGGGTAGCGTTTTGGGGCCGCTTTTATTTTTATTTTATATTAATGACTTGCCTAGCATAACCAAACACCAATGTATATTATTTGCCGATGACATTTCCGTTATAGTTAAGTGTGATAAAAATAATTTTGACAATGATTATGAACATGACATTAATAGTACAATTGAATGTATAATTGAATGGTTAAAAATAAATAATTTGAGTGTTAATCTGACTAAAACGAAATATGTAAAATTTAATGTAAAAGGACGTAAAGAAATCAACCTAAACCTACAATATGATGGAATAGCGATAGAAAGAGCACAGAATATGTCATTCTTGGGAATCACAATGAATACCAGCCTGAACTTCACTAGCCATGTTGAAAAAGTTTGTCATAAAATAAATAGATTTGTTTACGTTCTTGGACGACTGACACGAATCACGTCTCTAAGTGTGACTTTAAGTGCGTACTACGGTTATGTTGCCTCAATTATTAACTATGGAATCTTGCTATGGGGCTACAGCACTGACGCAAATAAAGTTTTCATAGCCCAAAAAAAATGTGTAAGAGCCATATGTTGTAAAGGACCTTATGACACGTGTAAACCGCTATTTGTAAAGCTGAAAATACTCACTCTACCAGGATTGTATGTACTTGAAATTTTTAAGTTTGTAAAAAAATATCCTCAACTATTTAAAAAAGCGATGGATGTTAACCCTAGAACTAAAAGATATCCTTATAGGTTAGTACCCGGATTCTGTCCAAAAACTGCACTCTGTCAGAAAAGTTCCTATTGTATGTGTGTTCGAGTATATAATAAAATTCCAGACAGATTTAAAGAAGGTCCAACTAATGGCATGATCAAAAAATTAAGAGAGTGGCTTATAAATCTTTGTCTATATAGTGTGCATGAATTTCTTGAACTAAATACTTAGACTATAATCTTATTTTATTTTGCATGCTAATGTATGTTGGCGGAATAGAGAACTTTTTTACTTTATAAGACCATGTACACCTATTCTATGCAATTAAACTATTTTGAATTTTGAATTTTGAATTTTTGAATGGTAGTTTGATTGAATGCAAAAAATGCGGTTGCCCAATGTGGTGACGTCATGATTTCATAGAAAACAAGCAAGAACGAATTTCGGCGCTGCCACTATGCCCTCCGTGGTGTAGTTGGTAAGCACGTTGGCTGCGTTTTTGGTAGTTTTCTATGAATCTAAAAATATTTTAATGCAGTTCGTGCGCTGATTAATTAAACTTCCTGATTTTAGTTATCCTAAATCCACTGCGGTCTGTTTTTTTTTACTAGCCTACGCGATCCCACTACAGAGCAAAGGCCTGCCCCGATTTATTCCACCGCAGTCTGTGTTACTAATTTAAAATTACTAAAAAACGTTCTTTCAACGTGTTAGCTAAATAACGCAGAATCTCTCGGATGACTAACTGAAATTTTTTTTATCACAAAAATCCTGAATGTTTTTTTTTTAATTTTTTTTGCACATTTCTAAAAATAGTGGAACCTAAGAACTTCCATCCAAGAGAGCCTTATTTACCGTAGATATTTAATTTCTCCATACGACGAAATTAAAAGGACGAGTCTGCTGTAGAATCGCGTATAACGTGTTTTGAAACAAAGTGGACGACAGACGACGGTGTAAATACCCTATTGATTTTTGACAAACATACGACTTAAGAGCATTCACCGAAAGTAGACTGCAGTACACAATCTTCCAGACTATAAGGTACTTATAAGATCATTGACATGGAATATGGCGTGTCTATGGTCTGGTCATGTCAACGTTCGACTCTCATTCTCTATCTCAGACACTATCAAACAAACACCTCTTTGCGAGACTTTTTCCAACTGGGTTATGAATGACATTGCAGGCTGAATCACCCCATCAACAGCTCATATACGTCCCCACCGAGGGGCTCGAGATACCGCCTACCCTGAATTAGAGCGATTAGGCCTTAGTTGACCACGCTGGCCCAGTGCGGGTTGGTCGACTTCACACACAACCTTTGATTTTCTTCGCAGGAGTGTGCAGGTTTCAGTTTTCCTTCACCGTAAGAGCGTCGAATAAACGTACATACGAATTCGAAATTCGAAAACACATTGGTGGGGATCGAACCCGCGTCTCCCGGACGGGAGGCAGCGGCACTAGCCACTAGACCACCGACGCTCTCGAATCACCTGACTGTCCGATTGTTCTGAGCTTCGGGAGGCAGCCTTGGTCTCGGCTTAGAAAGCATTCGTTACAAGAATAAAAAGGAGGAAGGTCTTTTCACTGGGCCTCAACAAGAGTCATGTCAGTGACCTCAGTCGAGTCTATAAAACCGACACCAGAGTTTGTGAGATCGGTTGTAGACCTTACAAGCCGAAGAACAGATGTCAGGAAAAATCGTGGCAGATCATATGGGAGGTATGCAGATACAGTATATTTCATTCGCCTCATGTTCTTTGGGAAAAGGTGTTCAGTTCTTTTGCTACTTATTTTTCTGTTTCAATTTTTTTAACTCTCCTTCAAAATATCTAAGTTTCTATTTTGTGATGTGAAAAAAACACACAGACTGCGAAATTCTAGCTAAACCACCCACAACAAACCTTGTTGTAGTTTATAGGTCATACTATTGAGTAAAAGCTGACTCATTTAATATTAAAAAGCGTTCACGCTACCCCTGTTAATTTGCATGTAAGGGACAGGCTGGGAGGGACAGACAGGTCGGCTAATAATTGGCTAATACTACGATAATGCGCCAAAACTCATGTTCGCAAACACTTTGGTGAAGGTACACTGTGTAGTTTGAGTTCCCTACTCGAAATCGAAAGCTGAAAGATCAATGTAATCGATAAATTATAATACAGCTCTGTGAGCTAATGGGTTCCTCCAGCTGTTCAACAAGCTGCAGACAGTCGAAGGCGGTGATCCCAACACTATCGCCGAGACTAACACACAGACTTAAGCCGTAAAACCTCCGAATAGTTGTAGGCAGTTTAACAGGTCACATACCTCTCAATAAACACCTATTCACCATCGGCGCGACGGACAGCCCTCTATGCAGAGGCTATCTGGAAGCAGAAGAAACGGTCACCCACGTAGTCCTGGAATGCGTAGGGTTGACTGACCAACGGGCAAAAATCCTCCAGAATGTGGGGTCGCTCCGCGAAGCCTGTGACAGTCCCAGGAGGCTTCTGAGCTTCTGGAAGGAGCTGGGCTGGTTGGAATAGCCAGCAAAAACCGAACGCAAAACGGACCAAATTAGAGTCTAATTGCAGAAACGGGAGCCCACCAACTAAGGGTTCCTCCAGTTAATAACTAAGATTAAGCTTATTTTAAGCTTATAATTTTTAAATTCCATAACATTGTCGCTTATAAAGAGTTCGCCGACTTTCACTAGCGATCTCGACAAAGACCTAGTTATTTATTAATTCGCAGTCTATTCTTTACCTCAAACAAAAGCGTGGATCGATACACGATCTATATAGGAAAATGTTACGTTAGGCCAGCGACAAACGACCATCACCATTTGTATACGTCTGGACCCAATATCCGATCCATTGTGCCCGTTTCATGGCTGAATGGCATGGCCGGTGAACCGACATGTCTGCCGTGAATAGTTTCGGTTGTATTCCGTGCATTTTATGTGCACAAAACGCTGGTATAAATAATATAGTTATTGACTTTGTTGGTTGGTTGACAAGGTTGCATGGAGAATTAAATATGATGCAATAAGACCGCCTAACTGTACACTTCTTTCTGTAATTCTCATTACTATGAATTGTGAAAAGTGCAAAAAAATGAGTTAACTCATTATGGATACAATGGGTGGGCAAGTCAGTGGTCTTTGGCGGCTCTATAACACTGACACCAGGGTTTGTGAGGTCGGTTGTCGACCTTACAACCCACACACGATGATGATGATGAATGGGTCGGCGTATTTTTTTTATTAGATAAAAAGGATGAAAGCTCGTTGGAACATCATTATATCGCTTGAATATTACATTTATTAATACTCTGTCGATAATGATACGATTATATTCTAACTTTCATATTGACTATGAAACGAGTGGCTGACTTTTACAAGATAAGTGATCTGCGCACCAAGTATAGAAAATGCTCGAAAAAATATATATGAATTCTTATTCATAGTGTATATTATTATGTAATTCGTTGGTCTAAATAATATTTGATAAATAAAATAATATTTGTGTATCATTCCTATTAACATTTCATAGTAGCATTTAGTAGCTAATGAACCGTGTCTCCAAATGCATTTAGGTCGGCGGCACTCTTGCGTGGACATTGTGAGGAGGCGTGCGTAGGTTGGCCTATTATTGTACGAACGTAACACTTAACACACGGAAATGAAAACCATAAGAATCAGCACAGAAATATGGTGCGAAGCGAAACATTTCTTACATTACACGATTAAATTAACTTAGGAAGTTGTTTGGGGTTTCCTATTTTTCGTATCGATATAGTAAAATTCATATAATTACCTAATGAATTTTAATCAATTTCGTAATAGTGGTCATTGTAAGTTGAATCAAAAATTGTATGCTGAAAAAAAAGGCTCACGAGAGAGATATATTTTCGAATTAATTTTCAAGTTTGCAACCTTTGCGGACTTTTAGATTAAGGTCATGTGAATATTAATCAAATTGTTACTTAATTTTTGTGTTACTTTTTAGTGATTTATATAATGCAAGTTTTCAGGCGTGTAATGTTTTAGGATTAAGTAGAGTGAGTTAAGAAAAACGCAAAACGTACTACGAGCAATACTGCTGTTAACTCGAAAAGTATTTAATGTGCCTAAAGCCGTTTTTAGGTTGACAAATACGAGGCAAAAATTCGCGCGCACTTTAAAATGGTGAAGGCAAAGCAGAAGCACAGTGCACCCATGCAAACATAGACAATTTAAAACAAACCAATCCCAACTCATCAAAAACATTTAAAACCAAACGGGTTACGAAATTCTTCAAAATCTTAGAATTATCAAAGGTTAGAGTACGAGTTCATCTTTGCATTAGGTTAACGTCAAACGCAGCAAAGCAAAGTGATATTCTACCTTCTGACGTTGGCTTCGTTTGACCACTGTTACTTTCTGTAGCGATCAACGTAGTCTTGGACTTCTCTAAGCCCCTCCTCATTTTGAGAGGGGACTCCGTTGGTTTTTTTTCACTGCGCTCTGGCTCATCTACACCCAACTTACTGAGTGCGACTAGGTTCGCTACATTGGAGGACAACGGAGAATATTACTTAAAAATAAATGAAGATAAAAATAAATATTATTTTTGCAATTTGCTTATACAAAATGTGATAATTTCAATTCACACGAGTTATTTCAGACTGAGATGCGCGTCATGCATATTCTTGAAGAACTTGGCGTATTTGTTTAATATGTATCCAGTTCACTTTTGTTTTATTAAATTTTTCAATGAATGTGCAACTATATAATTCAATAAATAGAGGGGGTGACCTTACAAACGGTCCGGTAGTTCTGAATTTTTGATGTGTTGACCGGGATGGTTATTAGAGATTTAAAATGAAAAATGCACAATTCCCCCCCCCCCCCCCCCCACCGGGCCCGCCGCCATATTGAAAAAACAAAAAAAAACAGCTTTTTCTTCAGGTTTTTGCTTTTTTCTTCGTTTTGGTGCATTTTAGCTAGAAAAAAGCTAGGTCAATGTTGTGGAGAATTAAATTTCCTGTAATATACGTTTTAAATTTTATTTCTAGGACTGATAGTTACAGAGACACGCACTTTTAAAAAAAAATGTAAAAATCGCATTTTCCGGAAACTTGATAAATTCCTAACTTTAGAACGCTGTAATTCAGTTGTGGACTATTCTAGGAAAACAAGTACCAGAACCAAATTTATAGGAAATTTAATTACCTACAAGATGCATGTACTTTTTTTTATCAACCCTACGGAATGGGTGGTAAAAATAAAAGTGAATACAACGTCATATTTTTTTTTTTTGTTATTGTGACTCCACTTTGTATTAAAAAAAAAACACTAATTATTTTCCAGTTTTGGCTTGAATTTGAAGTTTAGACCAATCTTACTTGAGTTTGTTATATGTTACAGCGCAATGCTCATGAGGTAGGTATGTACTATTTCCTTTGAAAACCTTCTGGTGAGAGGGAATGTTCAATTTCAAATAACCCACTAACACAGCAGATACATTTATTTAAACAAAGTACCTGGGCTGATTGATAACTGGCCGAAACGACGAACTTAAAAAAATGATACGCAAAAAAAAAAAAAATTACATTATATTTTGGCATCTTTTTGAAAATAGAACGCCAAATTTGAATTTAATCGAACTGGTGGAATTTGTTTGATAGGACGTAGAACTTTCTCTGTCGTAAATTTTCTTAACAATGGAAAGAAACGAAATTCGTGCGGTGATAAAGTTTTACGTTTTAAAATAGAAAACAGCAACCCAGATTAAAACCAAGCTAGACAGTGTTTTAGGTAATTCTGCTCCTGCATTGAGTACAATTCACACCTGGGTAACTGATTTTAAACGTGGAAGACAGAGCTGCGAAGACGCCCACAGGTCTGGCCGTCCAAATGAAGTCACGAATCCGGACATGATCAAAAAAATTCACAAAATTGTATTGAATGATCGGCGCTTGAAGTTGCGAGAGATAGCAGAGATGGTGAGCATTTCATCTGAACGCGTTTTTAATATTTTGCACCAACATTTGGGAATGAAAAAGCTTTGCGCGCGATGGGTGCCGCGTTTGCTCACTGTTGACCGAAAGCAACGTCGAGTGGACGATTCATCGGAGTGTTTGGCGCTGTTTAACCGAGATCCTAACGAGTTTTCGCGGCGTTATGTAACAGTCGATGAAACCTGGATACATCATTATACTCCCGAAACAAAAGAACAATCTAAGCAGTGGACTGAGAGCGGAAGACTTGCGCCGAAGAAAGCAAAAACGGTTTTGTCGGCCGGCAAAGTGATGGCGACTGTTTTTTGGGATGCTCGAGGGATTATTTTAGTGGATTATCTGCAAAAAGGAAAAACAATAAATGGAGAGTACTACGCAAGCTTGCTGCAAAAATTAAGTGAAGAAATCCAGAAAAAACGACCACATTTGGCCAAGAAAAAAGTTTTGTTCCACCATGACAACGCACCTGCACACACGTCAATGGTTGCAGTCGCCAAACTCCATGAATTGCGGTTCGAATTGCTACCGCATCCACCCTATTCCCCGGATCTGGCCCCGTGTGACTTCCACTTATTCCCAAACCTGAAGAAATGGTTAGGTGGCCAGAGATTTTCATCAAATGAAGAAGTCATTGTTGCCGTGGACGAGTATTTTGAGGGGTTGGAGAAAACATTTTATCAAACTGTTGTAACGGCATTGGAGAAGCGCTGGACTAAATGCATCGAGGTAGAAGGAAACTACGTTGAGAAATAAATTTATTTTAAATAGATTTTTAAAGTTTTTCTTTGTCGTTTCGGAAACTTATCAATCAGCCCTCGTACATACAAAAGGCAGTTATAATCATACAAAAATCGGTAGCGATTGAGTTTAAAACTGAAAAGAAAACTTTACATGCGCTTCGCTCGCTTCGAAGGGGGAGAGTTAATGAGGTCAGGGACTTCATTTTCATCAAATTTCTCGTTCGTTACTAGGTCGGCTTCGTCTTCGTCGTCGACGATGACTTCATTTCTGTTGTCACATTCTTGGCCAACACAGAATTTACAAAGGGAGGAACAATTTAGGCCCGCCTTTCTACAACCACACGCCCTCATGCAGCCAGTTGTGCATTTGCATGAGATGGTCTTGAGCAGGTTTGGGGGAGCAGCGTCTCTACTCATACTGATGGGCTCCAGTCTTCCAGCTTTTCTGCACCAGCCCCACTCGATGGGGTCTTTGACAACCCCCATCCACTCCATGACCTGGTAGTATGTCCTCAGGAAGTGGAAATGTGCTGCGTCAGTGGTCGGAGGTAGTTTAGCCAGATTGAGCTTGGTGGTAGTTGTCTTCAATTTGTTATAGCGGAGGGAGCTCAATGACTGTTTTCTACTACCGCTATACAGCAATACCAAGATTTTCTCCCCTGCTTCTGAAATTTCTTGGGGACTGGCATCAGGATCCTCGAACCTCTCCGCCTGCTCCAGCAATGGTGGGTCTTTCCTAAAAAGTTGGCAGAATTTATTCTTTCCATACCCAAAAATGTTTGAAGTGGTGTCGCACCCCGATATTGCATGCAGGAGCAAGATACAACCTTTGGAGTTGTACTTGTAGGAGGAGGCGGAGTAGATTGCGTCTGGATATTTCCTTCTTGCTGGTCTTTTGAAGTAGACGTTGTTCACCGCAGGTGTTGTGCCAGTCAGCAGGACGAGTAGGTCAATGTCTTCCCCGATAATGATGACGGCGTCGTACGTGGTGGAAAGGCATTTAGCTGAGGCAACTATCAACCTGTCAGCATCTTCGGAAGCTTGAGTCTGTGGCTATGTTTGACGCTTGCATTTCACTGGAGAGCAGTTTCACAAATCGGTCCTTGTCTGCTGCATTGGCCAGGAACTTATCTCGAGGTGTGGTGTTGATAGTTGTTTTGTCAAACATCACGTCTGATGAACAGTTTGCCTTGTACCTTCTTGCTCGTTCAGCAGTCTTGGTGCCTTGCTGAGAAGGATCTGTAGTGTAGCCATCAAAAATCACCATTACATCAGTGCCATAGTGACGCTGAACGTATTTGACGCAATCCTGGCAAATCTCTACAAATTTCGAGCTTTTGTTCCATACAAGATCTTTAGTCATACGTGATGTCCAGGGTCTCATGATGGAGCCAAAAGTTGGCCATAGGAACTCCTCAAATACACAACATAACCTCGTCGTGTTTGGGTTCGTTGGATTTGTGTTGACAAGATCTTTAGTCATACGTAATAAACAGGGTCTCATGATGGAGCTGGAAGTTGGTCATAGGAACTTCTCAAATACAAAATATAACCTCATCGTGTTTGGGCTCGTTGGATTTGTCTTGACACACACAATACTGTTCATGTTCATGCATCTTGTAAGTGATTAAATTTCCTAGAAATTTAATTATGATACTTGTTTTCATCGTTCTAAAGTTAAAAATTTAACAAATTTCCGGAAAATGGGTTCTTTTTAAAAAAAAAAAAAAGTGCATGTCTCCGAAACTGTCAGTCTTAGAAATATAATTTAAAGCATAAATTATAGGAAATTTAATTCTCTACAACATTGACCAAGCTCTTTTCTAGCTAAAATGCACCAAAACGAAGATATAAACAAAAACCTGAAGAAAAAGACGATTTTTCGGTTTTTTCAGTATGGCGGCGGGCCCGGTGGGGGGAGAATTGTGCATTTTGCATTTTAAATCCCTTAATAACCATCCTAGACAACATATTAAAAATTTAGAACTACCGGACCGTTCGTAAGGTAACCCCACCTCATTGTCTCTATTCCATGGATTAGTATTGCTATATCAAAAGTGTGTGTGTGTGCGTGTGTGTATGTGTGTTGCTGAATTGTGTCACAGTCTGAGCTCACCCTTATTTTTATTTCTTTGTAATCAGAAGTTATAACAAATATATATAAGCAAATTGCTCGAATATAGTAGTAAAATGGAACCTGAACCTATAAAGAGTTGAAATTGAAATGGAATAAAATAATAAATAAGCTGGTCATGCAACATACAGCCAATCATTTTAACATATAACAACAACACTTTTTGAAAAAGGACATCCACATTACATATACAATCTTTTAATTTGTTAAGCAAGTAGGCTTCATCTGATTATATCAAGATCATCTGTTTAGTTGTGGTGACAGAAAAAGTATGTCACAAACAAAAGGCAAACCATGATAAATCAATCAATCAATTCAATCAATCAGCCTATTGCAGTCCAATGTTGGACGTAGGCCTCCCCAAGGGTACGCCAAAGCGCACATGATAAAAATGATACTGAAATCTTAGGGGGAAGATAAAAATATTCTTGATAAGTTTATTTAACATAGATACTTAATTATATCAATGAGGGAATAAATTAATTTTACATAGTGTACTTACTAAGTATCAATTCCATTAATTCAGTTTTTTTTAATCAATTGTGACTTTTTTTAATGTGGATGCATCCTTTTATACATATTTCTTACTAGACAGTGAATTTAGGTATTTAGGTTTTTTATCATGTTCTACGTACCAAGGAAGTGTAGACGGTCCTTGGCCATACCAAGGTTAGTCTTCATCTTGTCATGGAGCCTCTGGGCTCGTTGCCACGCATCTCCGCGACCTCCCCAACAGTCCACGGCTATTCCTCTCTCTAACTCATAAATGCCTTTCTTATACAGCTCTATTGCTAACTCTTTCTGACCTGTTTGTAGATTTTAATGTAAATTAGAAATGCTTATGCAGTAAATAGAAAGCTGGGATACAGTTGCTAAATGTTAAAAGTCAGGTGTATTTGGAGCAAGGTTGGATTCTTAGTAGGTACTGCATATTCAGATAAATAATTTCAAACAAAGACAAGAAAATTATTTTCATAATTCAAACTTGTTAATCTCAAAGTCTCTCTTGTTAGACTTTGTATTGTTGCCTAAATTGTACTTGGAAAAAAGTAATTACAAACAGGTTGAATTTTTAAGACTCAATTTATCTCTCAAATGTTACAGTCTCAACTGTTATTTTTAATTCATCATTTCAGTAATGTATTTAACTTACCTTCATTCTCTTCATCAATCTTGAGAGCTTTTGAGATGTATTCAAAGGCTTTTCGATGGTGGTGCTTTTGCTTAGCCAACAGCGGGTCTCCAGGTCCCACGTTGTGGACGTAAGCCATCTCGTCGGCGATCTCAGTGCACACCACTCCGTCTTTCACCACCACTTCCAAGTTACATTCACTTGCCTTCTTCTCCTTATGCATCAACCGATGCGACGCCGAATAAATATATTTGAAAACAACAAACAACTGATACAGAATGCTCCGCAAAATATTGAAGAGTATTATAATGGGGAAGGAGACAACATAAAGGTTCCTTTTGTGCACCGAAGGTTGCGGTTCATTTCGCAACGCAGACCCCTTCGCTAGGTCTGCATCGGACTTCTTCGATCTCCTATTTGGCGACCTCGTAGTTTTTCGCGATAATCTGCCGTTGGAGTCATCGCCCGAAACCATCAAGGAAACCCTCGCGTTACTCAACACCAAAACTTCATACAATGCACTCGGAAAACAAAGAAAATCACGCGAGTTGATTCTAAAAACAGCAACAGAAAATCGTGTGAGATTGTGATTGACAGATTTTATTTGAAGTTTAGTAAAAGGGTTGCCATTATTTATTTATATTTACTTTAGCTGTTATTTGTTTATCTTTCTACCTTCCCATTTCTTACCTACCTACAAAATGATTCTTTTGCTCCTCCAAAGTTTATTCGAAATGAATTGAATAAAATATAAATAATTTCTATAATTCTACATTTTTCTGCCAGCTTATTTGTTTTATAATTTTGATGGGGTAAAATAGTGAAGGAAGGAACGCTAGTGTAGACGACACCGACAACGAGAACAATAGCAGGGTATCGACAAGCGAGGCTAGCTTGGCACATTTGCATTGCATGCAACCCGAATTTGCAACGCGCCGCCGCATCAATTGACAAATTTTTTGGCCTAGTACTTTTGAGCCAGTAATAAAGTAAATAAATAAAATAAAATAAAATGGAAAAGAAAAAATAATTTACTGTGTTTGATTCTATTGTTTAGAGAACAAGATAGATAGAACCAGGTCCATAGAGTCCGCACATTGTGTGTAAAATTAAATGTAAGATGAAAAGAACTTTTAAAAATTAGTAAAGAATTCATTCTATTTCATAGCATTTTTTTTAGACTTTGTCTAAAATTACGTAAAAGTGGTTAGTCCCCGGATTTGATTAGTAGCAAGAATTTGTGAGACAATCTAATAATTATTATGGTCATGGACCTCATATTGACGTGTGTCTCTCAAACTATTTACGGACGTACATAAACTGCATGCCAATGGTCCTCATCGTCATCGTCGTCGACGTCATGTCGTCGTCGTCGTCGTCGTCAGTCGTTGTGGTCTTGTGGTACGGTTTGAGTACGTACGATAGTGTTTTGAAAAAGGGCAACACCTTGTTTTTGCGTTTCGTATTTTCAAAACGTGCTACTGTATGTGGTTTTATATACCTAAATAAGTTTTCGTGATTTCTATTGCAATAATAGAAAAAATATGCTAGTTATTTTCTGTTAATTATTCAAGTAGACAAAATATAACAAGCTTGTTTGCAAAATTTAAACGGTTTGTTGACAAGAAGTGTGGAGTTGTGAAAGTACGGGTAATCGATTTTGATCTTTTTTAAAAATTGCATCAGCTTTTACAGCATTGTGTTTTAAATAGAAAGTTCATCAAAAGCTATTAACAACGTAAACAATCTACTTTCACTCAGGTTTGTACTATATGGAAACATAACCTGCAAACTTTCTGATAACACTTGTGGTAATTTTGTCCTTGTTTCCTGTCCTTAATTTTTAAATAATTTATATTCAAGCTGCTGTAATAGTCGTAAAAACTGTAGTTACTTATCAACCCTTTCCTTACCCAAGAAACCAATAATATCATGCTTTGTTTTTCTTGCACTTTTGTATGGTAATGAGTAATTGAGGTAGGGCATGTATTGCCAAGTATAACCTTTTCAAACTATGGTGTAACTTGTAATATTTATATCATATTATTAATTCGTAGTGTCCACGATGACTGAAGAACAGGTGGATCAGGTAAACAACCTGACCATAAAAGATGAAGATGATGATGTGGTGGACCCATGGACCGTGACTGGGAAATCTGAGACTGGGATTGACTATGATAAATTAATTAGTAAGTTTTTCTACCTATATCGTTACTTAAAGGGTAATTTTTGAGCATTGTTTTTTTGACTACACTAAAACATTTAGTAAAATTTTCAAATTATGTTATTAGGGTGAGGCCGCCAATTTTTGCTGATATGGTGCAGAAGTATTGCGATAGTAGCATAGAACTTCTACGCGTCGGTGGCGTATAATAGTGACGAATAAATTGTAAATGTTTGCAAACACGTGCCAAATACCTGTTATGAATCTTGTATAAATGTATACTAATAAGTATGTACATATCATTGCGCAAGGAAACTCACTGAGTGAATAAAATCAACTTTATTTACTTTGGTGGTGTAGAGGAGGTGACGAATATCTGCGCTACCGTGGCGTCAAAGTATGAAAATAGTGGCGAATTTCTTCTTATACGCTATCGTCGCGTTTAAAAAACAACTCATATACCTGTAAATAACATACAATTTGAGTTGCATTATAGCTTCAAACATGGCTTTCTCTTCAACTTACATGGTACACTGATAGTTTTTATTATAACAGTTAAACTTACTTTTTTATACACAAAAGTCTTCTCACGAAAAAGTTGTGTACACATTCCGGATCAGACGTTTTGATGTCAACTGTCAAAAAAATGGCTGCTGGCGCGCAGCTGTCCATAGATTATAGAAACTCAGTGTTGCCACTTCCCGATTTAAGCCTTCCTAAACTCAAACTTTAATAGACATGGAAAATATTGGTAGCGTTGACAAAGTGGCGCGAATTATAGTTTTTGTCGAAAAACTAATTCAGAAGTTTTTTCAAAGAAAGTCTTAGGAAAGACGTTATGAAATTAAAAGCATAGATAGCCATTTATATAAGTATTCTTAACATATTAACCGTGTCTTACTCTCATATCTTTTGCTACACCAATGGTCAAAGTGCACCTGTACCTCGGCGAATAGCAGTTTTTGAGGAAAATTCCTCCCTTTTTTCAAGTTTTATTCAAAATATCTTTTTGGTTAATTATCTGAAGTGAAGTAGTCATAATGTCAGCTTGAGCCACTTTGTTGCTTAATCCGATGCAGTTACCAAAAATTTGATAAATATCATACTTTTCAAAATACAGGCTGCGGAGAAATTGTTTTTCAAAATCAGCAAAAAACGGCGGCCTCACCCATTATTAAAATTATTAGTTATTTTTTTTATTTTTTTACCTCACTTATTTCAGCAAGTATTGTAAAATTTGATTCTGGGAAGGCTTTTAAATATGCAAATCCTTAAAATCCAGTCAACCAAAGAATAAAAATACATTTATAACAAAACACACAACTTTTAAATAATAAGTGTTGATCAATTTTGTTTTCAGAAAGGTTTGGTAGTTCAAAAATAGATCAAGAGCTCATAGACAGATTTGAAAAAGTAACTGGAAAGAAAGGTATGTGTTCAATACAATTATTATTTACTTAATTCAAACATAACACATATTAAAAAAAAAAAAATATCCTTGCCATTATATCAAATCAATTCAACAAGTATAAATTTAAATAAAATCTTACTTTCATAAAATGAAAGGTTAATTTGATATCCCTTTATGTTATGGGGAAATGGTTTAGATAATTGACATTAGGATACTTTATACTGCGGGAAAATGTTTTAATCCCGTGGGAAAACTAATATGTTTACTGTGATGGTATGATATTTTCAGCTCACCCCTTCCTTCGGCGAGGTATATTCTTCTCTCATAGAGACTTACATACAATATTAAATCTAGTAGAACAAGGGAAGAAATTCTACCTGTACACCGGAAGAGGCCCCTCATCAGAGAGTATGCATATAGGACATATGATTCCATTTATGTTTACCAAGTATGTAGCTACTTATATTATGAGATTTATACAAGTTTACCACAACTTTTTATCCATACCACACAATACTTTTTATCCATAGCCAAGTAAAGAACCTACAGTACTTTTTCATGCTTCAAATCAGTATTTATAGGTATGGCTAATTATTATTATAAATTACATAGACACAAACATAGTTTGACACCCAATCATATCCTACTTTTTTATGTCTCTAGTTTTACATTGTGCCAGTGTCAAGTTTTGTATTTCAAAAGAGTAAGTGTTGGAAATTGGTGTACTAAAGGGAGCTAAACAACAGAGTTAACACACAGTTTAGATAGAAACATTGTATTAAAGAAAACCACCACTGACACAGAAAAATATAAACTATGGAACACATGGCGATTCCAACCTATTTTCAACAGTAAGGAAATTAATTTACACTAAAATAAGGAAAAGAGGAAAAAAAAATTGTTTAAGGAAAGTTATGTAAAAACAAAATATTAATGGAGACAAATGATATTACTATCACACTAATTTGGGGTAGGCTCGATCCCCTCAGTGGGGATGTATATGAGCTATTGATGAAGTGATATCATAGAAATACTTTACATAACTTAATATTTTTTTATATGATTATAGCCTGCTTTATGTCTTGAGACAAAATCTTATTCCTACTAGAAAAAATTCAAACAAAGCTGGTACTTGTTTGTAAATTATCATTTTTATTGTTTTAAGAAGAAGAAGGATTTAGTATATTTATTAATGGGTAGTGGGTGGATTGGAAATAAACAGTGTTAAACCAACTGATGTGTGTTTCACTACACACTCACAGCTAAATATATTATATTTTATATTTTTGGGTATATATTTTAGTATCATATTGTGTTAGTTTATTTATATATCATCAACGGCCCGTTACAGTCCACTGCTATTTATATATATTTACATAATATTATATAAGTAATTCTTGTGATTGTCTTGTTCTTTTGTATTTTATAAAGTTGTGCACGTTTTATCTTTCCGTAGGCCTGCTGGAAGATATTTCTTTAGAAATAAGCAGGCCTGTTGTGTCGTTTTTTCAAATGTAATTGTATTTTTGTCATCTATTGTGTACAATAAATGGTTAAATAAATAGTTAAAAATATTAAAATCTTTGCATAGCTTGATTGTTGCAAATGGACTTGACAGATCAGGATAATTGAGTACACCATTATACCATTTACTATCTGATCTTTGTTTTCCAGATGGCTCCAAGAAGTATTCAATGTACCGCTGATCATCCAGCTGACTGACGATGAGAAGGCTCTGTGGAAAGATATTAAAGTTGAGGACGCGAGACAAATGGCGTTTAATAATGCTAAGGACATCATAGCTGTGGGATTCGATACTAAGAACACATTCATATTTAACGATTTAGACTTTATTGGGTAAGAGTTGAATTTTGTTTACGGGAAAAGGTTTTATTCCCACGGAAAAATCTTTCCACGCAAGCGCAGCTGCGGGCAGATATTATAATCGAGTTTTAAAAATCTTGAAGACATTCAATAAGGTTAAGTTGAAAAGTTATCTCAATAAATCTCCACAGTGAAATTAAAGAACTGATAAGGATGTTAATTATCATTTATAGAATGCATAATATTTAATTGACCTTGACTGATAAACTTCTATATTGTTGCATGGCACTTACATTTATCTTTCTAACCTGTTGATAAACTTATGTTGCTGAAACAATAAGAAAGTAGAATAATTTTATACAATTTAAGATTGATATCTCCGAGGATTTGCATTTATATAAAGTAAACCTCATGACACATTATTTATCAGTTCCCGTGATCAGTTCTAATAATTTCAGCTTTCATGGCTAACATATCTGCATCTGCTATTGTTTGATGTAATAGTTGTACACTTTTGGACAATAAAAATTATTTATTTATTTATTATTATTATTAACATACTGAACCAATTTTAATAAAATTTTGGGTTGACGCCCAGGCTTAGAACCCAGTACTACTTTTTACCGCGGGAAAAATATTATTTCAATGGGAAAATCGCAAGTAAAGCGGGCATATGCGCAAGAGAATATTTTATTTGCCATAAGTAATAATGCTTTGACCCATTCTAGCTGTCCGCCTGCGGCTACGCTCGTGTTGTGTCAGATTTTTCCCGTGGGTAGAAGACTTCAAGTTTATGTATCGAACTCGACTTTTTCCCTTAAAAATATCCTATGTCTTAATCAAGGACACAAACTATATATCCATTCTAACTTTTATTTAAATCCGTTCAGTAGTTTAGCCGTGAAAGTGGAACAATCATCCAAATATCCAAACATACTTCTACTGAATTTTACATTTTTAATATTAGAGTGATGTGATGTGTTTTTTTTAATTTTCAGCCAATGCCCCGCATTCTACCAGAACATGCTGCGGATACAGAAGTGCGTGACCTTCAACCAGGTGAAGGGAATCTTCGGTTTTGGAGACTCTGACGTCATCGGCAAGATCACCTTCCCGTCAATAGAGGCCGCTCCCGCCTTCTCCACCAGCTTTCCCTTCATATTTGATAACAAAGTTGTGAGTATACCATCAACCATCAACAGCTCATATACGTCCCCACCGAGGGGCTCGAGCCTACCCTGAGTTAGGGCGATTAGACCTTAGTCGACCACGCTGGCCCAGTGCGGGTTGGTCGACTTCACACACAACCTTTGAATTTCTTCGCAGAGTGTGCAGGTTTCATCACGATGTTTTCCTTCACGGTAAAAGCATCGAATTAACGTACATGTGAATTCGAAATTCGAAAATACATTGGTACGTGGTGGGGATCGAACCCGCATCTCCCGGACGGAAGGCAGCGGCCCTAGCCACTAGACCACCGACGCTCTCTGAGTATAACTAGGGTATATTTTTGGGGACAATCATGTTTGTATGGTTAGGTCACATCTTGGAACTGAATGTTGAATATCTTGAGTCTTAATCGGGTACATATTTTTATTAATTGCTAATTGTAATGTGTAACTGTGGAATTTCAAATAAGTCAGTTATAAACATAAAAACACGGCCAACAACATTTATAAAGCGATTTTTTCTTTTAATTTTTCTTTTTTTTCCTCTATATTCTGCAACAGGTTTACACATGTTAGGCATTTTTATTTTTATAAAATGAATATTATTATAACTTGTCTTTATTTAGTCGCAAATTCAAATACGTATGCTTACAAAGACAGCTTCATGGCACTGAACCCATAAGTTCAGAACCTCAAGTAAATGACATTCGACTTTAAAAAACTGTTATTTAATACTGTTCTGTATGACCGTTGACTTGACTGTTGTGTTTCGTCTAATAAATAAAATACAAAACATAGATCACAAACAATCGAAGAGAAATAAACAAAAAGGGATTTCCATTCAGGTTCCGTGCCTGATTCCGTGCGCGATCGACCAGGACCCGTACTTCCGCATGACGCGCGACGTGGCGGCGCGGCTCAAGCTGCCCAAGCCGGCGCTCCTGCACTCCACGTTCCTGCCCGCCCTGCAAGGAGCGCAGCACAAGATGTCCGCTAGCGACCCCAACGCGTCGATATTTCTGAACGACACGCCTAAGCAGATTAAGAATAAAGTAAGCTCACGTTTATCTGCACATCTTGCCATCTAGCACTCCATCCTTCTATCGTCTATCCATTAAACTAGTGGCTCTGTGAGCTGTAGACCTCGCGAGTCTTTACATTACTTATGAGGTTGATGTGACCATTTATTTTTATTTTTTCTCCACAAACATCTCAGACTCCTTGAAATTTATTTTTATTGGTTGAGAAATGTGACCTGTAGAGGAAAACAGCCTCAGCGGTAGAACTTGTAAGCTGGCAACCCCCATAACTCCGTCATTTTTAAATATTTCAAAAAACTGACTCGATAAAAAAATTTGTTTAATTTATCGAACCTGCTCACAAAATTTCACGAGAATCGGTTGAGAAACGCGACCTGTAGAGTGGAACATACAGATGGACAGATATACTAAAGCAATTTTGGCCAAGCTGAAACGGAGACGCTTCGCTCGCTCGGTCAATTAACCCATGTTTATGTGTCTATCTGTCAATCCATTCTCTTATATTTCCGCCTTCCTCCTCTCTATCTATCCTTCCACTTTCCCGCGTC
Source organism: Carpatolechia fugitivella (assembly GCA_951230895.1). NCBI lineage: Eukaryota > Metazoa > Arthropoda > Insecta > Lepidoptera > Gelechiidae > Carpatolechia > Carpatolechia fugitivella. The sequence goes on along the minus strand of OX579662.1, from coordinate 14,818,518 downwards.
TATCATCTATCTATACTTCTATTTTTATCCATACAACTACTAAACTATTCCTCTATTATTTCTGTCAAGATTATCCAAGAACAATGTGATTCGTGTTAATTTGACCCAAAAACAATGTCGTTTATGTCAAGAAAATATGTGTCAAGTAGATTCAAGAAACAACAATGTGATTCGCTTCAAGATTCATAAAAAAATATCCATAATTTCAGATCAACAAATACGCGTTTTCTGGCGGGCAAGCGACGGTTGAAGAACATCGAGAGAAAGGTGGCAACACTGACGTCGATATCTCATACAAATACTTATCATTCTTCCTGGACGACGACGAACGGCTAGCGCAGGTATGGCAACACCTAATTTACGCCTGCTACAATGATCTGAGACAATGCTACGAGTATAAAGCAACAGTGTTCATTTTAATCGTCCCTGGATCGAAAGAAAAAATGGGATGTATAATATCGTACTTTAGTAGATTATACTCCGTGAATAATTGCATCTTTTGTTTATTTATATATGTATGTATGATATGCATACATACATATATTAATTTTGAGCGCTGTTATCTCGTTACTTTTTGTTAATTAAGTATTATTATTATGCTCGTTTTTCTATGTGGTTGCTTATATGTGCAAATCTGTTATTAGCTGTCTGTTACATATTTTTTCAAGTACTTTATGTTAATTAGCTGATGATTTGAGGAATAAATAAAAAAAAAAAAAACTTTAAGTTATTGAGAATTTGAAACTTGAGAACGTGTCAATTGCACTGTTAGGTGAGATGGTTTTAGTTCAAATTCATGTTGAATCTCTTGTTCCTCATTTCAGATGTAGGGGGCCCCTAAATTAACCTAACCTGCACGTGGTTAACTTTGCTAAACAACAAATGACTAACTAATTTCTTAAAATCAAATCAAATTTTTACAGATAAAAAAAGACTACGAATCAGGCCAGCTCTTAACAGGAGAGCTGAAGAAAATAGCGATAGACACCATCACGCCCATCATCCAGGAGTACCAGGCGCGCAGAGCCAAGGTCACCGACGACGTCATGAGGGAATACTTCAATATACGGAAGATCGAGTTCTAGCTTACTGTTCAATGATGTCCTGGTATTTGCTGGCAAGTTAGTAGAGAATGTTGTATTATTGTCGATTCCATACTTAGTGTCTCCTAGGCAAAAGTGAATTGGCACCATCTGGGACTGAGGTCAAAGTTTCAGTGGTAGGTGGGTCTATATTTAACTTTACAACCCACACGATAAAAAGAAAGTGTTGATATTAAAATGTTGTTCAAGAAAATGAACGCTCTACATTTTCTTTTTATACAAAAATTCAGTTTTCTATGAATAAGATAGCAACATTTTTCATTTATTTGTTGGTAAGTATTAAAATAAGAATTGATTGTTACAAATACTTGAGTATTTAAAGGTGCAATTGGAGTGAAAAATATGTGTTGATTACCGATTTTTTAAATTTAAAAAAAAGCAAAGTACAGAGCTATTTGTGTGCAAGAAAGCTAATGTTAATGATAGTCACAGAACGCCTTAGAACAACAAGGTTCTACATTATATGAGTGAGTATGTATGATAGAACCTTGTTGTTCTCGGACGATAGGCCCGAAAATAATGCTCATTGGGTGTACAGCTTTGTGGAGCGTCGCGTCGTCTCTCTCGCACGTAGCACTAACAGATTACTCTTTCCAAAGTAGTGTTGTTGCGATAGCGATAGTTTCGCTATCGATAGTTGACCTTGAAATTCAGTTACTATTTCGATAGGACTATCGATACTATCGACATTCTTCAATAGTATCGATACTATCGAATCTGAGCAAGTGTTTGTCGTTTTTATTTATCGATACTATCGATAGTGTCGATAGTATTGTCACTGTCCGATAGTTTCGATAGGCCTTATTTCGATAACTGATTTTCAAGGTCGCGACTATCGCTATCGCAACAACACTATTCCAAAGACTAATGTGCATTATTTACCTCCGGAATCTGTACTGCATTTTGGCTGCAATACAGTACATCACTATGCAGTTAGACTGACTACATCAACCAACCATTTTGTAGTATGAACGCGGTTCGAAATCAGTCTATCTGTGTATTGTTTTTTACTGCTTGGATGCACCCAAAGCGTACATATTGGTTGGTAAGAAGCCATGAGAACCAAAGTAGCCTAATGGAGAACACCGATAGGTTTTTATTTCACATTAAAACATGCCTTATATTAAAGTTTATATTATGCACATTACATTACTTTTTATTTCACTTCAATACATGCAATATTACCAAAGTTATGACCGCGAGAAGTCCCGAGCGTGTGACGTCATATGCATGCAGTGTAGCAGTGTTTGCGGGCGGCGTTGCGTGCATATGACGTCACAGCTACCACTCGCCTCGTGCGGAAGTGTGCACTTTGACCGTAACTCAGTCATTTTTAAAGATATAAAAAAAATAAAAACGCAGTATTTTTTGTAATTTTTTATAGAACATTTTGGCATTTTCAGCTAAAATCGTCGGTCAGACCTATTACAAAAATAACCATACCGGCCTATTTTAGATAGGCCGGTATGGCATCTTTATTCGGGCTTTTTTTAAAAATGATGTATCGCACTATAGTGCTGCCCTCTGTTATAGATTACAAAAATTACAACTTAGGCCACTCTGAGACTTATGGAAAATTTACAAGAAATACATTTTAGGTCATAACTCAATTATAAAAAAAAAGTTAGTTAGGCCACTCTGGTTCTCATGGCCTCTGTACTAATGAACATTTCTTTCTTTTACTGGTAACAAATCGTTCTAATTCCTAATTCTCAATAGTTTAAAACAAGTCGTGTACAAAGTAACGCAGTGTCTTCGTAAATGCATTTCAACAATGTTAGCCTAGAATAAGTTAAGGCTGTGCTTAAAGCATAACAGTATTTAAGAATTTAATTTATTATTTTCCTACTTTAGATAATAATATATTGAGAATAAATTGGCGTTGCATAAATGTGATTTGTTTTTATTTTAGTAGGTTATTCCTTTGATCTTTCAGCACATAAAAAAATCAACTAAGTTATACCTTGATTTTTAATTCCGTAGAATTCTGACAGATGGAGTGTTGCCAGGCAGAAAACAGGTTACTAAAATTACAGGTATCACATTTTGATAAATAAAAAAAACACAGTGAATTATTTTAAAGTCATACTTTATGCAGCCTTCATTTTATTTTTCAATCAAAATTGTTGGATGACTATAATATTTTTAAGTTGTAATCTGTTCAAGTTACTACATTCAATTTGGGAGAATATTTACTAAGGCCGGGTATCATTTTCAAATAACCGCAGGTTGCAAACAGTTGGTTAATATTTTTAACGCTAAAAGGCTTTTAAAAATGCGTGGAATCAAAAAAATAAAGATGTTCGTAATCTAACATATTAGCAATGCTTTTAAAATAACAATTCTTCCATGCAAACTTCACTTTAATTTCGTATTGTATGTATGGCCACAGATAAAAAAAGCACAGCGTAAACTATACAAGATACAAATAGAGTTTGCACTGGAATTGTTATTTTAATTGCATTGTATGTAAATTATGATTTATAGTGATAACAGAAATGTACATATGAAAAAAGGTTTGCGACAAGGGACTTGAGAACTGTCAGAATTCTACGGAATTACAAATCAAGGTATACACTGATGTGAAAGTAATTAAACCCCGGAACTCTGGATTAACACAGGATACTTTATACAGGAAAAAATCTAATTCCCATGGGAAAAATCATGGACGACGCGAGGTATTCGCGGGCGGACACCTAGTTTATAATAAATTGTGGTACAAAAATAGAATCACACTAAAATTATGTGAAAATATATTTAGATGTTTGTTCCGCCTTGACGCATAAAGTACTCAACGGATTTGGATGAAATTTGGAATGGTGATAGTTTGTGACCTTTAACACATAGGATACTTTTTACGGGAAAAAGTCTCATGCCCACGGGAAAATCTTACATAAAGCGAGCGTAGCTGCGGGCGGACCGCTATAGTACTTAAATCAATAATATGTTATGAAAAATACTAGAATTAACAGAAAAAAATACCTAACAAAGGTTGATAATAGAGGCAAGAAAAAAAAAGTCAGTTGAGAACTATCTCTACAAGACCCACCGCGAGCTCATCAAGAATTTCCCTCGCAACCGTATCAACCAATACAACACGGCACACAACCCAACTAGAACATATAACGAAAACAAATACCTCACAAAGATGCATGAAACAAAAGAATTTTTCAAAATCGGTCCGAAACACTTGTACACACAAGTCAGTTTGATCGTATCTACATGACAATAGCCCTGAGGTGTGTATGACACAGTCCAAACGTGCACCAGGTAGGGGCTAGACGGTTATAAGACATATTTAATGATAAAAGACGTATTGAGTGTGATAATTTTGATAAAAGTGTGTTTTAAGAAGGCAAAGTTAGTGTGTGAAGTAATTAAGCCTATTCCGACGTAAGCGCTAGTGTTAGAAATTCTTGTACAGTTTTAGTTTTGTAATTTATTATACCTGCCGTTTATTTACTACATATTGATGTACATAGATACGACACGTGTTCTATATATATAGGTGTTTATATAACAATTTGGATGGTTTGAGCCTAAACGTAAAGCAGGCCACGTAGATAGACCCAGTGCGGTCTGGGTCGACCTCATTCTTAACTTATTATTTTTCAATCATACGTAGCTACCTTAGCTTCTGGTATTGCTTTTACAATAGACCATTTAAGTAATAAACATGTATAGCCAACCTTACGACGACGAAGCGCCGATACCACTCCTAGCCAACTACACGGTGGTCGAAGAAACCGACCAGGACAACATAGAAAAAAAGAAAGAGGCGGAAGATAGGGTGATTTTGGAAATAGGGAGGCAAGACGACAAGCCGAAGGAAGAGCACACGTTTTCTCATAAGAAGTACGACAAGACAATATCGCATCACCGGTCGTACGTGTTGGAGGACTATTCCGAGCCAAGGAGAGTGACTTACTTCAGACCGCATGAGTTGGATGGACCTACTCACGAAGGTAAGAAAAAACTAAATTGTTAATAAATAGATCGGCAAAGATCGGGAGAGAAATAAAAACGTAGAGAGGCATGAGTCCCACCTGATAATCTGCTCATTCCGTTAAGGATATGAGTGTGATTTGATTATTCCGTCGCATATCGTTTTGTGAAAATATCTAAATAACTGACTTGTAGTTTGTACCACCTTACTGTTCGAAAAGTAAGACGATTCTGTGTTTCAGAAGGCACGTGAAGCCGGTTGTGTCAGAAACTTCTCGACTCCATAATTCTGCTGTTACTCTGTTGACTTTGTAACCCATACGAAGAACAAGTTTAATTGACAAAAGCTGACACATTTTTCGATTACAAAATATACATAGAAGAATGCTTCAGAGTTATTCAGTTGTTTAAACAATTTTAAGATATAAAGTGAAAGTACAGACGCATGAAATGTGTTTTATACTGTTGAAGATTTTACGAAGAAATCGGTTACGCCATGAAAGTTAGGTCACTTCGTATGAAAAGCGACGATTTGTGTAAAAATTGCATCTTAGAATTAAACCTGTGGCCTTAGTCCCCAGATACTACGAGCATGAGTACCGAGAGAGCGCGATCCACACGCCTGCGCTGACGCACGAGGCCGCCAACTCCGAGTCTTCGCTGGACTTCCACCAGGAGTCTATGGACACCAGGAGCACCTGCGATGATGACTCGCTGAGTTGGAAGGAGCGGGCGATGCAGATGGAGAAAGGTAACGAGGTTACTCAGCTGCTTTAACTTGCAGAAGAAACGAAAACTCTCCTGCTCTAACACACGTCACATGTAAGGTTGATTTCGACAATGGAGGTCAGGTTCCATGTAAGTCCTTTTCCAGCTAAGACATTTTCTATTTTCCTAGGATGGTTCTATCATAGAACCATGATGGGTTTGGAATCAGAATTAGCCGTGTGTGAGAGGTCCCCAATTTTAAGTTGTGGTCGCGAGTCAAGTGTCAATATCAATAGGGGATCGGACTACTCTTTTTTATTTTATAAATCCAAACTTCTTAGTTTCTGCTATCGAACACTCAAAGAATTTATGCTCTATCTTTAAAATTTACCGAGTTATAAAAGTTTGAAATTCAAGATTAGACAGAGAAGCACATACTCACTTGTGACGTCATTTGTTAGTAACGCCATATAATCTCCATACGAAAAATCGTTTTTAGACATATTGAAACTTTAAAAAATAACTGTAAATTCGTTTTTCAACCGATTCTGTTTTTTTCTTCGCGAATCGTCTGCTACTATTTTAAAAATAATTCATAAAATATGGTAAATTCATAAAATATGGTGAACAGGTCCGATCCCCTATTTGGCGGCTCAAAATTTCTAAAAATTCTAGTGGCCAGACTGTCTGAAAATGTTACAAAAACAATATTTATCTAGGACAAACGTAGCTGGTCTACGTCCCAAGCCGCCAGAAAAGCTATATCTGTCCTCTATATCCATGGGAAAAGATTTCTTGAATGACAGGCTATTTCAACATGCATGAATTAGTAAATGACTATAAGCCGAGCCGATAAAGAATAGATCTGAAAATGGCGGCGGGTACTTAAGATACAGTTGGCAAAACAAGTTCTCAAAAATCGAATTTTATTTTTCCTACTGACTTTTTTTTGTTACTAATTATTCTTTTTTATTATTATGATTTAAAACGGGAGGGGACGGGTTTATTATTATTAATTAATGATACTAATAATAATGAAAAAAAATATTAATAAAATAAATAAGGAGCAAGGTTTGATATTTTCATGAATTTATTTTCGAAGTCTCCTGAAGGTTAAATCGATGTAGCGGGATTCAGTTAAGCCCTCTGAACCTCCCCACATGCTCAGTTTCCTCCGATCGATTCCAATTGTTTCTAAATCCAACCCAAATTATTATCATTTTTTTGCAGCGTGTACTTAACTGTGTGAGTATAGACAGCGATAAATCGTGAGCGAGTTAGCATGCGAGCGGACGCTTTTTTCAGATCTATTCTTTATCTGCTTGGGTTATATAAGACTATTATTTGTCAGTGTGGAGTTTCTTCGGTGAGTTCTTCTCCGCAGAGTCCGCACATTGTGTAGTGAACTCACCTAAAACAATGTAATGACGAAACTAAGAGATGTGTAACATCCAAAAGTTAATAAACTATTCATTTAATTTCACCACATCACGATTTATGTCATACACTATAAGTCTAAAATAGAGAAAAGAAAACAAGCAAGAACGAATTTCGGCGCTGCCACTATACCCTCCGTGGTGTAATTGGTAAGCGCGTTGGCTGCGTACAGGCCGAAGGTCGTGGGTTCAAGGAATCTGTCCGATCCTGTCGATCCCATCCAGTCTTTTGTTGAGATAGCCATTGCCAATAGAGTACACTCCACAGAATGCCCTTCTGGTAGCAACCGCACCCGCCGGCGGGGACGCGGTAGACCCAATCAAGTTCTGCATAATCCTGGAAGACCCCGTCAGGGTCATTCCTCTCCCGCGCGCTTCTCGCCATGGCAACGTCCTAGGCCGAGGTCCGTGCCCCCAAGTGGGCGCCCTTAGGCTGTTGCTATAATACTAGGGGTAAGAGTCTTCCGCTCCCCCAAAAGTCCGGTTACGCTTGATACGTCGATTTTGCGACAAGCATTAGGTCCATATAAAAAAAAAAAAAAAAGTGGGTTCAAGGCGCCGGAAGGTTTACGTTCTTGGTTGTTTTCTATGATACTAAAATATTTACTGCAAGTCTACATCAGGGTTATTTGTTTATTGAAAACTTATTGTTTCAGAGTACAAGAAGACCGCTTGTGATCGCGAGCGCACCCGAATGCGCGACATGAACAAAGCTTTTGACCTGCTGCGCTCCAAGTTACCCGTCACCAAGCCTTCCAAGAAGAAATACTCCAAAATAGAGTGCCTCAGGTGAGGGCCATCACATTATTGACAATTATTATCCCCCATAGTAAATAGATCAGCCAGCTTTGGCAAGGCTCGTTTTTTCGTCTCTCAATTTACGTTTTTTGGGGAAAGTTTTATTTTATTTATTTTTATTCAAGTTTCATGGACAGAACATTTGTAGAGGCTTCGAAACGGATGGAATTTCACGCTGTTGACAATATATACTGGCAAACGCAACGTATCCGTGGCCGTTTGGCGTTCCAGGTTCGATTCCCGGTGGTGTCGATTCGGCATATGCCCAACTAAACTAAACTTAAAATTAGTCCTGTCACTTTCTATAATTTTTAATTGAAAAGGGACCGAAGATCATCGGTTTTGTTTTTGTCTTTGACTACACGACTAACTGTCAATTTTAGTGGCTTTTTATTCGTCATGGTGTTAGGTGGGCACTAAAACAAGACTAAATTTGACAGTTAGTCGTGAAGCCATAGACAAAAACAAAACCGATGATTTTCGGTCCCTTTTCAATAAAAAATGATAGAAAGTGACAGGACTAATTTTAAGTTTAGTTTAGTTGGACGTATGCCGAATCGACACCACTGTCAATCAAAAATCTCTTTGTGAGATTGTGTTAAGTTTGGTTAGGATATTGGAGGCTGAATCACCTATTGTCCGAAAAGAAAGATGATTCCGTGCTTCGGAACGCCTAGATAGTAGGCGGGACCAACGGCCTAACGTGCCTCGGTCGTTACATGAGCCAAGTTGATGAACGCAACGGATCTTTTGTACAATAGTACGCTAAATGCCCGGAATACCTGGAAGGATAAGTTATTTCTAGCCTTTTAGCGTAAAAGTAAATATAAGGTGCTTTGGAGTAAGATTGACATTATAGCTGTTGAAAAATATAAGCGGACTGATGATCGTCCCCCTTGCATACTGTTTGACACACTAATTTCTCTCACCAGTGTAAAAACAGGAAAATACTAGTTGTCACACTGGTGTTACAACTTGGTGTGACGTGGAGTCGGGCATGGAATTTTCAGCTTAGGTGGACCACGGACAACGAAGAATAAAATTACGCAGATTCTCTTAAATTCTTTTGGATTGATTGGACGTGTGAAGTGTAAACCTTCAATTTCCAGGATAGCGATCTGCTATATCAGGCATCTGGAGTACATGTTGGCAAGTGGTGCTTCGGAAGACATACCATCGTACTTCGAGATCCAGTCTTCGGACATGAGGAGGCGGCATCAGAAATATTAACCACCTCTTTAACTAGCCCGCAATTAGTTTATATTATACGCTAGAGCTAGACAGCTATTGTTGTGGAAGAAATTGTTATGGAGCTATAAGGCTACCCAAATGATTTTCTATACTATTCTATCTGATCGTTTTTTTCCAGTATCCATTAAGGTATAAATAAGTAAAGAGGTCCCTCTAACGTACAATAATCACGTTTTATAAAAATAAAGTTTAATAAAAGCTATAAACAAGATTTTTTTGTATTTATTTTTAAGTACAAACCAACCAAAACAAATACAAAACAAATTATTTTACATTTTAATAAATGACATGACAGGCACTTTAGAAAATTGTGGAATTATGTAGTGTGTTCATAATAAAAAAACATATTATAACAACGACAACAACAACAACATGAATATTTTGTCGTTCTCTTATTTTATGTCGATCAGCTGATCGTACAGGTTTCGTGGAACGCCAAAACTTGAGCTTCGACCGAAACTCCACAAGTGGATGGGCAAGTGGTACCTACTCAACTCCACAAGTGGATGGAGTAAGTGGTACGACTCTACTCCACAAGTGGATAGGGCAAATGGTACCAGGCTAACATAAAATGAGAGGTGCTATATGCTTTTTCTTCTGATTCTCCTCTCTTTAGCTTCTTCAATTTCTTTAAGCTGCAACGCATGCAAATAGTCCATGTACATGCACTTGATTATGGCTGGGAATTTCACTATGCCTGTAACATGTACGTATTTATAGAATTTAAATATGATTATCAACCTGCAGCACCTACTTAAATTGTTTGGCCCTGATTAGGGAAGTCATGCTCTAATTCTAATTTTAAAATCTAGCTATCCTTTTAGTTTTTATGACCAATGAAAGAGAGGTGGATGGTGTTAATTTGAACGAATGATAACCTAAAATAAGGGCATAGCTGTCAGATTAAGATTTTTAAGTCGCATGTTTTAAGTGCTCTCTAAAATTGTGCAATCGACACAGCCATAAAGTTCAAATTAGAAGTTTGACAGCTCTAATATTAAGGTGACCTTATCCTGTCCTTTTTCAGTCTTTAAAAGGTGACAAGGACGGACGAACTTAAATTAAGGATTAGAGTGTGACAGGCAGAATTACCCCCAGTACCTAATTCTATTATAAAGCTCTAAATAATTGTCCAAGCCAGGTCAGATCGCCCGCATCGAATAGCGAGATTAAACATAGAGATGTTAGAGTTCTTCGCTTTGATCACAGTGTGCGTTGTAAGATCGAATAACCTCCCAATTTCTGAACTAGGGTAAACAGGTATTTGTCGACCAAACTGATCATGAAGGACTGGTAGACTTCACTCACATACTTTTCTTTCTGTAAGTTTCCTCGCGATGTTTTCCTTTATAGAGCGTCGAATTCTACCCTACCAGTTCAAACCGCCCCGCCTCAAGAATAGAAGGCGGTGGCCGCAGTCGCTAAACCACAGATGCTACAATAGAAAATAAATATTAGGGTTGCTACGATACTTCTGATTTAGGTAGGTACGTAATGCTTAACCGCACTGGGCCAGCGTGGTGGGCATAATCGCCGAAATTCAGGGTAGGCTCGAGTAAGAGCTGTTGATAATGAATGAGGTACAGAGGACAAAGTATATAGTCAGGCCAGACCGCTTGAAACGGTTTGAATTTATTCAAGAGGTTTTTTTTTATATGATTTTTTTACATGTATAGTTTAACTGCACAATAATGCGAAATTTCATGACAAAGAATAAATAATAACCAGAGAAAACTTAATCCGTTTCAAGCAGCCATATCCTTTGTCCTCTGTACCTATGTAATAAAAAACAGTACCCTAGAAGCAGGGAGTCGATGCGGGGTGCAGATTGGCTGGCTAGACCTCACAAATACAACCTTCTTTCCCGAAATCAGTCCCTTTCGCGACCAGTCTAGAAGATAAAATAAGAATAATAAATATTAATTAGATTTACCTGAAAATACGGTGGTGACAAGGGTTTTATACGCAGCATACACCGGGCCCGTCAAGGTGTCTGAAGTTGGTTTGGTCTGTAACAAGATAAATTTAAAATACTAAAAACTTGATCTGCGGTCTAGTGGTTTTCGATGTTCCCGTGGGAACAGCAAGGTATTTCTTTTTATTGTCAGGGTTATTAAATCGATAACCCACCTCTCGAACCCAAAGGCTGGCATGGCCCATGTAGCGAATATTTTCCGTAAATAACAGAGCCGAGACCCGACTTAGGGTCGGGCCACACTTATCGCCGCTTCGATGCGAAAGGATGGCCATACTAATCGCGCGTTTTGTATAGGCAAACCGTCGATCGCCGTCGATAAGTGTGGCCCGACCCTTAAAGGTGCCTTCCGAAGCACGGAATCATCTTGCTTTTCGGACAATCAAGGGATTCGGCCTGCAATGCCCAACCAAACTATTGACAGTCTCACAAAATTAGTTTCGTTTGTCAATGGTGTCCCTACCAAGATTCGAACCCCGAACCTCCTTAATGAGTCTTCATTGCTGATCAAGATCCGAGTATAATGTCCCTCGATGAAAATACAACTTCGTCATATTAACCGTTAGAATGTTGTCTTATTCTTACTAGTAGTATTCCCAGCGCAAAATGATAGGGACAAAAACATACAGCAACAAGTTGCTGTTTGTAACAAAGTTCTATCTGATGAAAATACAACCTTGTCACACTCAATATTATGATGTTTTGTCTTATTCCTACTTTAATTAGTATTCCCAATACAAAATGGACAGCAACATAGAACATCAAGTTGCTTTTTGTGACAAAGTTCTATTGTTCCATTTTCATCATCTTCTTCCAACGCCATTTTTGACACGAGACTTTCGAAAACCAAAGAAATAGGACATGACATACGTATGTAAGCTAGATGACGACGACAAGCAATCATCATCATCATCCTTGGGCTAATCCAAGTCATCATCATGATTATCATCATCAAAGGTATACAGTACCGGCTACGCTACGAAATAAAACAAAAAAATAATCTGCCTATAAATTGTTTGATTCAAAGTGTTGGTACTAGGGTGTATAGGTAAGTAAGTCATCAACAGCTCATATATGTCCCCACCGAAGGGCTCGAGCCTACCCTGAATTAGGGTGACTAGGCCTAGTCGACCACGCTGGCCCAGTGCGGGTTGGTTGACTTCACACACAACCTTTAAATTTCTTCGCCTCCTGCGCTCCTGTACAGGTTTGATCACGATATTTTCCTTCACCGTAAGAACGTCGAATAAAGGTACATTATGAATTCGAAAACACATAGGTACGTGGTGGGGATCGAACCCGCGTCTCCCGGACGGGAGGCAGCGGCCCTAGCTACTAGACCACCGACGCTCTCGACGATCGACGCTATTGTTTCAACTTACGGGCTATTTGTTAATGGCTCTGTCAATGATATGACCCAATTGTACCAGGACATTATCAATGTAAAGGAAGTTGTATCCGCTGAACTTACAGTGGGCGTTTGTACTGAGCGTCATACTTTGTGACCTACCTCATCCCTCTTTACCCTTTGAAACTCACGAAGCAAAGGAGGGTTGAAATTAAGTTAAGGGGTCTATAGAAATTGGTCGACTGAAACGTAGCGCTATCTCGGTGTCAGCACTGAAATACGTTTTAATTCTGACTTTGGCCTTCTGTGAGACCTAAATCGATTACAATGTTTTTATTTAGCAAGGCCGCGTTAACGATACATAAAATAAGCAGCATTCTTCTATGATACAAAATTTGAATCACATTGCAACAAACTTTGGTCGATTTTGTAGGAAATCGTTGCGAATAACTTTATCGTAATTATTTGTCAATTTTAGCAGCTCTGAAATGTATTTTGAGAACCAAAACCTAAAAGCTCAGTTAAAATGTATTGCAATATGGCTAAATTAGGTAACACTAAATTATCTAGGGGGATTTAAAAAAACATTGTTTGGGCTATTATTTTAAACAAACTTGAATAGAAAAGAAAGCTTTTTGGTCTTCATTGAACGGTACAAATGAATGAAACTCATTGATGTGCAAAAAGTAGAACGAATGGAATGGTGCAGGAACGGCGTCCCTCGTATGCAGTCCACGTGCGAGTACTAGGATCATATGACTGTGAAGACCTATCGGAATCTCGTCAAACCACCGAGGCTTTTCCGACGTTTCATCGATCGGCTGCCTGGCGAGGGCAAAACGGACTAAGTCACCAGAAAATGGCGTCGATGTATCGTATTCAGGCTCTATCGTGCCTTTCAGTCGCTCTCATCTTTTCAATCTGAATACTGCTGAAATGGCGTCGTATTACAAATTGGGATGAGCAATCCGCGCAGGGATCTTGGGACGGGCAGACGTTTGCCAAACCGGGCTATTTCCGATACGAATAGCCCAATGCTCTTTGAGATAGAGCCTCTATGTACTAGGGATGCAGACATTAAAGAGAGTATTCCGAAACTGAATTTCCACTGAGCATAAGTTTTCTTTGCAAGTGGAAAGTGGAGATGTTTTAAAACTTTCTGCAAACTTTTCTAATTCACTTTTTTATATTCGCACTAAATATAAAGCTGATATTTAGTTCTTTTTTTACTACGAAATAGAAAGTATTTGATAAACTAGACAAAAAATGTTCATAACATAATCAAGTGATTGGTTGGTTACTGGTTTGCTACCAGCTCATATTCGTCCCTAGCCCCACCGAGGGGCTCAAGCCTATACCTATAGAATGATCACTGATCTACGTAGCATCACACTATTGATCAAGCTGGCCCTGTGCGGGTTGGTTGGTTAGATTGATTAGGTACGTACCTACTCCACTTATAAAAAAAAAAGTAGAGCTTACACTCCCTCTACCAGATCTCTTCTCTATCCCAATGGTTGACAGGTCGAAATTGCTTTAAAAGAGATAAGGCCGTCAATTTGCTCGTCTTTATTTTTTCTATACTGTGTAGACTGTAGACTTTCCTCATGAATGCAATAAACACTTCTTTCTACACCCCACTCACTCAGTAAAATTACCGATGACGGAGGTACCATTACGGGGTAACCTTAGCGACGGCGAAACTGGTGACGTAACTACATCCACCAGGATTACATGACTGGAACGAAGGTTCGTTTACGAGTTACGAGTATGGGTAGCAAGGGAGGTGTGGTGTGGGGTATGTGCCTGTGGGCTATTGTGTGGGCCTTGCGTATTGAAAAGGTAGAGTCCATGTTTGTTTGTTTACAAACATAAGCATACGAGTAACTACTCTTAGTTTTGTAAGTGTGTATTGTCCGCTTCTCTGTGTCGATTTGTTGAGCTCAGTGAATGTGTCCTTTTTTTCTTTCAATCGTACATTAAACATGTCTAGAGATATGATGTGAAACTATATAATTCAGATTGTTATATGCTTAAGCCTGTAATTTTTCATGACAATGTAGATCTAGGTTAACGTTGTAATGAGCTTGTTCCGCAACTTTATTTACGACTAATATTTAAATACATTTTGAAAGAAAGAAGGTAATGCAACTTACAATAACTTTTCCGCACTTATCAAAAACAGGAGGGCGCCTAGAGACTAAGCTGCGGCAGTACTCCTGCCATCTCTTCATGCACTCGGTCACATCCTGCTGGTCGCCCCAAATTCCTTGCGTGTACGTGAAGTAAGTAATCCCTACCAGGAGCCCAGCCTGCGAAAGAGTACGACAGGCTGTTGCAATAGTCTTGTTACTAACAAACACGAAGTTCATAGGAGGTTGGAGTTTGTAAACCAAAAATAGCTTGCTAAGTTTGGTTTTGTCTAGGAAACATGTAACTTTTTAAAATAATTTAGTTCACTTCTTACATTCTTGCATGAAGTCGTTTTCAGTCTGTGTTGATTTTACATTAACAGCTCATAAACATCTTCACCGAGGGGGCGATTAGGTCTTAGTCGACCACACACGCATACTTACTTACATATATTAGCTACATATTATTTTTGATAAACATTGAATCCTAAGTATTTTAGATTCATAGAAAACAACCAAAAACGTAAACCTTCTGGCGGAACTTGAACCCACGACATTCGGCCTTAACGCAACCAACGTGCTTACCAACTACACCACGGAGGGCATAGTGGCAGCGCCGAAATTCGTTCTTGTTTGTTTTCTATGAAATTATGACGTCACCATATAGGCAACCGCTTGGCACGTTACCTATAAGCGTGCTTAATTGTATCCTAACTTTATCCTAAGCTCTATCTAAAAAGAAAAACACATTGTGAGGTCCAGAACTAAAAATACTTTCCAAGTAACTCAAGCCAATATTGAATTTGAATTATTTCGTACTCGACCTGTTTTAAAAATGAAATTACTCGTAGTATGTTAAGAACTAACTTTGACAAGATACATGAATTTCCCATGGCCGGGGTGGGGATGCACGGTGATGGCGGGACGCGGACAAGTGCACTTTATGTAGTCTTCTTTATTGCACACTTTGATACAGGTTGGCGTGATCGGCATTTCTGAAACGAAAGATAAAAGATCAAATTAAAGGAAAGAATATTAAGAAGTGTTTTCACGAATCCAGCATTGTGTTAATAAACCCACCCAAGGTATAGATTTCACGGTAAAAAGTAGTTTATGTTATTCTGCAAACTATACACTGGCCTCGATTCGGGATGTCATGCTCTAATTTTAAAATCCAGCTATCCTTTTCGTTTTTACGACCAATGAAAGAGAGGTGATGAACGAATGATATTCATTTGAACGAATGATAATCTAAAATAAGGGCATAGCTGTCAGTTTAAGAGATTTTCAAGTCGCATCTTTAAGTGCTCTCTAAAATTGTGCAATCGACACGGCCATAAGGTTCAAATTCGATGTTTGACAGCTCTAATATTAGGACGCCCATCTCCTGTCCCTTTTCAATCTTTAAAAGGTAAAAAGGATGGACTAACTTAAATTAAGGATTAGAGCTTGACATCCCGAATCGAGGCCACTATCTCTACGCGAAAAATGCCGATCTGTTGCTTCGCTGCTACATTACGAAGGTACGTGTTCGCTGCTACATGAAAAGTAACAAACAAAATTTATAATTTACTTGGTACCCAGATGATTCGAGATTGATGCTCGATACGCAGCTTTTAACTTGTATACATTTTGTATAACGATGCGAGGAGTCTTTGACTCAATGTGCTACGAATTTCGTAGGCGACCGCGTAGCAGTTTAGTCTATGATTGTTACAAAAGTGTTATATCGAAACCTGTTATAAGTGTATCGTACAAATTATGGTCTAAATAAAATTAAACTGTTTTGTTGTTACTAGTAAAAGCTAATTGACGTACTTTCTAAGTCTGATTTTGTGACCTTCGTAGCACGTAACCGTAGTTTAATCTAGGCCTAGATTGATGAATGAGATTTTTAAAGCGTTTAACTTAAAAATGTTTGAGTTATTTTAGGGTCGGGCCACACTTATCGACGGCGATCGACGGTTTATTATGGAAATCCTTTCGCAACATTCGCCGCGTCCGATGCGAAAGGATTTCCATACTTTGCGCGCGTTTTATATAGACAAACCGTCGATCGCCGTCGATAAGTGTGGCCTGACCCTTATAAGAACTTATTAGTGCACAGGAGTTAGTTGATCTTTTCTGTAATATTTAATTTGGTAACTGTTCAAAATGCCTGACAGAACTATAAGAAGAAATATTACATAATTTGTAACATTATTACCAGGCTTCTAAAAACAAGAGGAGGTATACCGTTTACATGTTAGGGAGTCGAATCTCCCTTCAATGTGGTAGAACGAGAGAGCTTTTGTGGCTAGACATATAGGAGAGAGTGAGTCAAAAGGATAGTTTATACCTACACATCCCAACGTTCTGCAAACTGTAGTAATAGTGGTAATAGGTAAAGCCTTCGAGCAATATAAACAACACGGGGTGAGTAGAACAACAGATAATGGTTAAATTATAATTTAAGATAAAATTAGATAATCTTTGAGATAACTTAAAAGTAAAAGGATACCTATTTAAAGAGTTTAAAAATCAACATTTGATTTAGAAAATCTTGTAATAAACAATCTTGTAATAAACACTAAACAAAATATATATAAAAGCCTTATGCTGACGAATAATCACTATTTTTTCATACAACAATTTTCGGCTCCAATATATGAGGAATATTCAATAAAGTGATGAATTTTCACGCGAAAATTTATAAATGTAAGTTTTATTTTACTGAATGTAGGCCGTTGTTACATTTACATGATTAATAAATAAACAGATAAATAAGAAGACCTTGTTCTATCATTTCCCAAAGAAAGATCAGATTAATAAAAACATAGGTACTTACTTACTATCTTATCTTGGCTCTCTCTTACTTAGTACAGAATAGAAGATGGAAATATTGTTACATTTAAGCTATGAAGTAGATTATTAGTAGCATGTAAGATACCAATGTGATCAATGTGATTTGTATTGATTTGTTTATTTTTTATTTGATTTGTAATATGACAATATCAACGCGGTAGTAATAATGTCGTTATTGTGGTGCGGATCCACAAAACATCGGAATAAACCGAAATATGAGTCTGCGCAACAAATATTGGAAACTGAAAATTGAGGAAAGCTAACTAGCATAATTTATCTATGTGGCAGGCTAACTGGTGTTTCTACTTCCTGCAGTGATGATGAGAGGAGAAAGAAAAAGATAGTATAGCCGACGGATTAAAACTTAATGTCAAATATAAATAAGTATATATTTTGTATTTAAACAAAAACTGAGAGACAACGCATAGACTAAAAGGGTGGGTCTAGGAGAGACAACCACGCAGAACAACTTCTAGAAGCATGAAAATTTGCTTCGGAATTTAGGTAACGTAGGTAAGGTAACAGATAACCAAGATAGGATTTGTGACAAAACAAAATCGTCTTTTGGTGAAAAGGGCTTGAACTAGTATGGAAGTTAGTAATTTCAATGGAAAAAATTACGGACACACAAGACGTTGCGTATGATGACAGAGACTCCCACATCACAAAAAGTGGTGATTATTGGTTGGTACTGTCGCCTTCGTACCTTTTTACTCCATCTTTTCTCTATTACTGGTTTTATAAACTGTCTGTATTTTTGAAAGGCATTCAATTTGGTTCGAACGCGCTCTTATTAGGTTTTTCAGTTCAGTCTATTGTTAGCTCTTGTATAGAAAATATTATATTCTTTATTGCACACTTAAATTTACAGGATAATTATTAAAATTAGTTATAAAGGCGAGCTTATCTCTATAAGAGATCTCTTCCAGCCAACCTACAAGGTGGTGGAAAAGGTGTAAAACAGAGCGGGCACAAGGATGTGCACTAAATAAATTAGCCTAAAATAAAAATAAAAAAGAATTTAAAATAAAACCTAAATACAACAAAATATCTACATACTATACCTAATAAATAGGTACATACATACATACATAATTATGAAATTACATAATACTACATATTATACTTTACTTACATACCTAATAAAACACATATCATAATATATGAAAAAGTTAAAAGTTTTATCCCCTTTCATTTGATAGAATCCAGTTATAAGTAGGTAAATCACAGGATACGGTTCCCGTACCGGAGCTCTCACCAGACACGATATCGCTACGACCCTCAAGATTATCGCCGTACCTTGTATAGGCAGGCATGGTGGCGCGACTTTGCATTTGTCATAGATGAGCATGTTCGGCTTCTGCTCCTTAGCCCTCGCCAGGTTGATGGTACGGCACGCCTCGCATCTTATGCGGTCCGGGGAGAACTTCTCACAGTTATCGTCACACATTTTGGTAAATCAACACAAAAAACAAAACATATAAAAATAAAAAAGGGAACTGGAAATTTATTGGAAACATACGAATAATTTTTCAAATATCCTACAAAGACGAAAAATTTAGCCAATCGTCATGACAGCTGAGTTATGTTTTTCGGGGGTTGACACGTTTGACACTAAACTGCTTGAAGCTTTGGAATAAAGTTTCTTTGTGAAGAATAGGATATTGCATTTTTTTAAAGAACTCTCCTTGGAGACTTCGACTTGGAGATTCGTAGTCGCCAAACCAAGACAGTTTGGCGACTACGAATCAAAGCTACGAAAATGCATCACTTGCTAAGCGAAACCACAGGCAGAAAGAAGGTAGCTAATGATGTGGATCGACGACTATTTTATTAAAATCGGGGGAAGTAGGCATCATTGAGTAAAATAAGCTTAATTAAAAATCCTTTTTAAACAAGCTTTTAAAGCCGTGGAGTGGAGTATCCTTGTTAAGACAAATCCAACGAGCCCAAACACGACTAGGTTGTGGTGTGTGTATGAGTTCCTATGGACACCTTCCGGCTCCATCATGAGACCCTGGACATCACGCATGACTAAAGATTTTGTTAAGACAAATCCAATGAGCCCAAACACGACTAGGTTGTGGTGTGTATTTAAGGAGTTCTTATGGCCACCTTCCGTCTCCATCATCAGACCAGATCCATGGTACCATAATATTACATTGTCATTGCGGTTACATAAGTGTACCAAATTTCAGCAAAATCCAATAGTAGCAAGTGCTTCAAAATTGAGTTGCAAGATTTCGCCCGAACATACCCACATAAGTACATACAGCGCAAGCTAAATAAAAGCTTGTAAAAACAGGGTTTTTTTTTTTTGTAACCCTGAGTTCTAAAAGCATCTTCTCATCTACCAGCGCAGCGGTCCACCCGCAGCTACGCTCGCATTTTGGAAGAAAGATTTTCCCGTGGGAATAAGACTTTTTCCCGTAAAAAGTATCCTAAGTGTTAATCCAGGGTACAAACTATCTCTGTTCCAAATTTCATCCCAATCCGTTAAGTAGTTTTTGCGTGAAAGAGTAACAAACATCCATCCATACTTACAAACTTTCGCGTTCATAATATTAGTAAGGATTATAAGTATTTATTGGTGATGTGGTTTATCCACATTTGTCTTGATACAAAATATCTATCATCCAAACATCTAAACCTATCTATCTATAGCTATATACAATACCTACAAAATCTAATTACAATAATATAAATACTATATAAAGTACGTACAATATTAAATTACTTAAGTTTGTCTCCGTGCTAAATAGAGAAGATAAGGAACTTCTTACGGCGATTTTCCACGGGAAGCAAAACAGGACATGGTCTGTAACATTTTTTCCGAGGCATATTTGTTTTGCAAATTACTCATGCATGTCTAAATAATTAATCGTAATTCTAGATTAGTTGTTTTGTTATAATATGTTACATTTCTTTTACACTTTATAGATTTTCTTGCATGATGTAAAAAAATCTCAATATTGTCAATTTTAGCACAATCATGGCCTCAGTGATGTGTGAGGTACTGTTTTGTGTTAGAATACCACCACCGAAACCTAAACCACCTATCTATATGACGCAGTACTTAAATTATATATATTATATACCTAATTTGAATATTCCGATATTATTTCTCAATGTGTTTCATAATCTTATTATCATCATTACAAATCAATCCCGATCTTGCTAATCTTGTTCTTCATACATTACACTTTTTCAGGACATTTTTTATTTATTTATTTCATTCAGATCACAGATCAACAGTCATTGAATCAGTACAAAAATTGTTTTTTCAATACACCTTGCTCGAAAATTGAACTTACGAAGGCAGTAAACTGTGCGGTAAATGCATTTTACCGCACTAGTGCGATATTATTACAATTTTTTTTAAATTTCTACGGTCTTCAAAGTTATTATTGATAATAAAAAATATTTAAATAGATTTATACAAAGAGAAAAGTATTTTGTGTTTTTTATTTTAACAAATTGTATCAAAAATATTATCAGCCAGTAATATTTTAATTATAAAAATAAAATTATCTCGATTTAACTAAGAATCAATTCGTAGAGGCTGAATGTTCGCCAGAGCCTTTTCTCCTTATAAAAAAGAAACATACATACTTATTATTTCTGTGTGTGCAATAAAGTATATTCATTCATTCATTCATTCATACTAGCGTTTGTTTGTGGTTGGCGCCAAGTTTGTAAAATTTTCATTTAATTGTTTTACATTGAATGTTGTTTTATGAGTGATTAAAGTGTTGATATTTAATAATAAATGTGAATAGTAAGGATACTAAAACTGCGCGCGATATAATAAAGGTTAGTTTTTATAACTTCTATATGATCAATTTTACCTGTAGTATCATACATAGCTTTTGTAGGGGTACCTTTCTTAACCATTTCAATTTATTTATTTTCTATCAGTTTTCTCACAAGTGTATTGAAAAACGTCATACAGATACAACACACGGATCTTAGGTTTTATAACAAACTCTTGACTTTATAAACCCTCGCCTGCGGCTCGGGCTTACAAAAGTCACTCGTTTGTCATATGGCACCTACGATCCTTGTATCGTAATGTACTATTAATAAATAAACTCTATTTTTTTAAATATAATAAATAAACGTTTATTTTCATAACATTATTTAGTTTTGTCCACAAATTAACAATGATTTGTATTATTTAATAAAAAAAAAAACAGTTTATTCGGTATTTTAAAAATTTGGCTGTATGTAGCTTTAGCGTCTTTACCAACATTTTCACGCAACATTCGGAAAAAAATAACCCGCGCGCCATTTTTCTCAAATCTTTTCTTTGTAAGTAATTTCTTCATGATTTTTTATTCTGTTTCTTCGCAAGTGTGTTGAAAAACGTCGTACGATATACGTGCGTATATTGGTCATACACACTCGGCTCTATTACGCCTCGTGAGTTATACTCGTATTATAACTAACCTAACGCACTTATATCGTAATGTACTATTACGATGTGTTTCTTATAAATGCCACCTGGGGCGTTTGCCGTATGAGAGATACCTAAAGAAATTTGATCTACTGACAGTCTCATCTAGACGCTTATTCCTTGAAACGATGATACTATATGATATATGTCGACATAAATATGACTCAAATCAAAAATCAACGGCCCGTTACAGTCCACTGCTGGACCATGAGCCTCTTCCACTTAAGTGTTTGGTTTTGCCATAATCTCCACGCTTGGCAGGCGGGTTGGAGATCGCAGATTAAAAGGTTACTGTATCAGAGAGCGCTGCTGCCCGTTCCATGTTCAATGTGTAGTCCCTAAGTCGCCTCTTACGACACCCACGGGAAGAGTAGGGGTTGGTGACAAATGTATTCTACTCTGCCGTCACCACACAGCGGCAAATATGACTGCACAGACTTAATTAATAAATTACACTATAGTGTGCCTTCTCGATCACATGTTCGCAATACTCACGGGTTATTTGCAACAAAATTATGTCGTACAAACGCAGACAAACTGTCACCTCTATCGGTACCGTATCGTTAAAACATTTGGTGTCGATTCGGCATACGCCCAACTCAACTAAACTAAAATTAGTCTGTCACTTTCTGTCATTTTAAATTGAAAAGGGACCGAAGATCATCGGTTTTGTTTTTGTCTTTGACTTCACGACTAACTGTCAAATTTAGTTTTATTTTAGTGGCTTTTTATTCGTCATGGGTTCAGGTAGTATTTACATAAACAGGTGCGCTTCACCAGAGGTAATAACCACATAACATAAGCCACAAAAGCAAGAACGAAATATTAAAGATTCGCAAGTACGAGGAGCTAACCGGTTCCTACATGTCCTCACCCCTGGGTTTCGAGACTATGGGTACTTGGGGCCCCAATGCTAAGAGCCTCTTAAAATATATTTCAGTGCGCCTCATTGAGACCTCTGGGAACCGCAGAGCTGGCAGCTTCTTCGGGCAAAGAATAACCCTCGCCATTCAGAGAGGAAACGGCCAGTCTGTTGGGCACCATGTCTTGTGGAGACGCACTGGAAGATATAATATTAATAATAATAAAATCTTTATTTAGTTCTCCACAGACAATCTTTACAAATTCTAACTTAATTAGTATGGTGCCTGAAATAGACGGAGGTCTGTGATTCAGGTCACCAAAATCCCAGGTGTACTTCCCCAGATGTTTTCTATTTGTAAATACTGTGTATAATTTCCTTTCTTTTCAATATTTTTTTTGTTGTAAATTTATAAACGTTTTATTAGTTTTTAGGGTTCCGTAGTAAAAAAGGAACCCTTATAGTTTCGGTCTGTCCGTCTGTCTGTCCGTCCGTCTGTCTGTCTGTCCGCGGCTTAGCTCAGAGACTCTTAGTACCAGAAGGCTGTAATTTGGCATGGATATACATATGAATCATGCCGACAAAGCTAAAGAATAAAATCTTAAAAAAAATATTTTTTTAGTGTTCCTCTGGTACACGTCAAGAGGGGGTTATTTTTTTTTTCACGATTACCTTATAGTTTGAGGTATCGTTCGATAGGTCTTTTAAAAACAATGGGGGTTTGCTAAGACCATTTCTCGATGCTAGTGTAAGTTTTTGAAATATTCCGTTTTAAAGTGCTTATTTTTGTCAGTCAAGTTTCCCCCCCCCCCCCCCTAACCAGCGAAACCGTTGTATTTGGAAATGTGAAAAAATTCACGGTAGTAATGTATATGATGAATTTAAAAGGAAAACTATCAACATCATGTAGGCTTTACAGGTTAACGAATAATATATCAACTTATGAAATGTACTTGTACTAGTAAGAAATTCGGTACAAATATCATAAAAAAATACTTTGATAAAGTTTAAACTGTCTATGTAGTAAATTTAAGTACGAGAAAAGTAAAAAAAATGTGAAATAAGTAGGCTTGACAGGTTAACGAATAAAATACCGACTTTAAAATGTACTTGTGCTAAGTAAGAAATTCAGTACAAGTATCATAGAAAATGACTTGATGGAGTCCGTCTATGTACAGTGTATCTCTTTTTAGATGTCTTATTTGGTAAACAAACCACTTACCTCGACAAAATCTCAAGTTTACGGGCTGATCACACTATAGAACTAGCCCAAAATATTAATACACCTGAAACAAACACTTATCAAGCATTCACTCACAAATTCTGTTAGAATTAATCATCGAAAACTTAAGTTTTTCGCAAAATTATCAATAAATCGTTCTAACCTCAAACCATATTTCGATCGGGTATCTCTACATTATCTTTGGATTTTAGAGATGAGGTATATCACGCACTCATACACAATTCAATTATTTAATCGGAATAGACTGGTTGAATCTTTAAAAATATAAGTAGACAGAGAAAAATAGATTCGACAAATAAGTGGTCAGACGTGACGTCTCTATCCATTGCAATTAAAAAATGTATGTTAAATGTTATAATGAATGAATCACGGGCGCGTTCCGATACACGCTTAAGTGACTTTCGAATCAAACTGTCAGCGCCGTCAGCGATCAGATTGTATGAGTTTCGCCTGCTGACAGTAATTCAGTACGCGCTTTGAGTGCGCTGAAATCGATTTAAGCACCCGTAATCGCGTTCCGAATTACTGTCAGCTGTCATAACTCATACTTTTTTGCTTTTCTGATCGCTGACAGTGCTGAAAGTCTGAATCGGATTCGCACTCACGCGCCGCGCGCCGCCGCCGCCCGCCTCGAGTCGAATCAACTCGAGTTGCGACTCGAGTTGGCTACCATTTCAACTCGACCTACTCTAGACAAAGCGAGTTAACCCATCACTACAATAAATACGTCAATGATGACAAATTAGAGTAAGAGATATACGACGTAGGATATTCCGAAATGCTTGTAATTACCAATTACAATTAATCACCAATTCAATTACATTCAATTAAATCAATGAAATCTATTATTTGGAAGCACTATTTTGTGTCTATGGTCACCTTATCGCCATGTTTGTTTACCAAATAAGACATCTAAAAAGAGATACAGTTTAGGTAGTAAATTTAAGTAGGTATTAGAACAGTAAAAAAAATGCGAAAAAAAAAATCATAACATCATTTGCTAAAATAATTTCATAACCTATTTACCTTATTTACCAGTCAGTTTTAAATGTGTAACAATCGCGAGTTGCCAATGGAACATTCGAAACATTCGAATAAAACTATTTTGAATTTCGAATAAAGCGCGCCGCGCCGCCGCGGAGCTTATGGCCCTGCGGGGCTTGCGCGCGGGGAGTCGATGTAACAAATAGAGCGGCAGCCGCGCGCGCTCATTAGCGCGAGCGACTGGATGGTGTTCGGATGTGCCTCGAAATTCTACCTATTAGATTGCAATTTTATTAGCACTTTGAATATTCAAATTTTTTTATTATTTTTGTTAGAATTAAGTATACTAACATATGAAAGACTTGAAATTACAATACTATTTCAATTCTAGTTAGAAATAATTTTATTTAGAAATTTAGTCTAGCCTACTTTTATTTCAAAAAACTTAGTTCTCAGTGGAGCAATTTTCATTCGTAGTACTTATATAATATTGTAGATAAAATTAAATAAAAGATAAAATTAAGTTGAAAGAGGTCGGTATACACGGCGATCTCCTTAGATGGATTGAGTCTTATATCAGTAATAGAAGTCAAGCAGTCTCTTTGAAAGGATATACCTCAAAACTTCTTCCTGTGTCCTCCGGTGCCCCAGGGGTCCCATTTGGGCCCCCTACTATTTATTCTGTATGTTAACGACGTGTGTGCATCATTTCGGCATTCATCCCAACTGCTTTATGCTGATGACACAAACATTTTCAAAGTTATTTCTTCTCGGGAAGACTGCAATGTACTACAGGCGGACTTAAACTCTTTTTCTTCTTATTGTAATGACAACCTTTTACAGCTAAATGTAGATAAATGTTATGTAATTACCTTTTCATGGCAACACAATCCTATAACGTTTAATTATACTCTCTCTAATAAAGTCATAAAAAGAGTTCTGGAAGTCA
This sequence comes from Carpatolechia fugitivella, assembly GCA_951230895.1. NCBI lineage: Eukaryota > Metazoa > Arthropoda > Insecta > Lepidoptera > Gelechiidae > Carpatolechia > Carpatolechia fugitivella. The sequence continues at coordinate 14,792,484 of OX579662.1, read as the reverse complement.
GAGACTTGGGTGTCAATCTTGACTATAAGCTACACTACAATAAACATATTAATAATATTATTGGAAAATCTTTCAAACAATTAGGCCTTATACTAAGACTATCTCAACCTTTTAAACAAGCCAACGAAGCCATCTTGAATTTGCAAGTGTAGTTTGAGAAAATACAACACAAATTCATTAAATCACTAGATTTTCGCACAATTATATTCAAAATTATTTAGAGTCTGCGCAACGACATCGAATGGCCTCCCTGGAAGAGCGTCGGAGTTATTTAGATTTATTATTCTTGTACAAATTAATCAATAATAACATAGATTCTCCATTACTCTTAGCTAAAATTAATTTCAAACTTAACCGTATCTCATCACGTTCAAAACCGACTTTTTATGCCAATCCTTGTCGCACAAATTATGCAAAATTTCATATTTCAGACGTGCAATGCGTGCGTAACCACAACACATTGATCAATGACGTAGATATCTTTGTCTCAACTTTACCATATTATAGGAAACAGGTAGCTAACAACTTATTTGCATGCTTAAAGAACACTGATCAGAAACCACACTAAATACCCTGCGTGTATACTGATTTAACGTAAGCTCAATATGTAACAATAATATTTGAATCTAATTTTAAGGAACTATAGGTTTTTAAGTGCATATGTGCATGTTTATAAATTGAGATATAACTGTATGTTTTCTGAATAAAAAAAAAAGAAAATATAGGTACTACCTATATAATAGGTTATAGGTACGTTTCTTTTTAAGTTTCTCTTTAGCTATTCTTTTGTTAGGCAACTACGGAACCCTACACTTTGCGTGGTCCGACACGTGCTGGCCAGTTATTTTTATTAATAAATTTTGAGTCAGACTATAAAAAAAAGTACATAACGAAAGGTACCGTAACGTAACGACATTGCGTGAGGTCACAGAACATTAATAATAGTACTATTTACTAGGTCACATCACAACCCGTGTAATGTAGGTATTTCACATTCCGAACATGAGACTATCAGGAGCTCGTTCAGCAGGATATAATGACTTATTTGCGGTTCACACGTTAAACATGTAGGTACGTGTTCTAAAAAATCACATTTTTGCATGTTGTCATCAAAAGACATAAAAACAAGAAATAGATTTATGCATTGCCTAGAGATTTTTATGTGGATTTAAGCATAGAGAGGTGAAATCGCTGTATTAGTCGAACGCGCTTCGTCGATTTCACGCACAACCTTGAATTTCTTCGTAGTTTATCTCACAATGATTTCCTTCACCGTGAGTGTTTAATTTTAAGTACTCGTCGAATTCGAAATTAGTAATTATTTTGGTACGCAAGCGGTGAGGTACGAAGTAGTCTGCCGGACGGAGCAGGCCCTAGTAGACCTTCGTCCAAGAAGTGTTTTTTGTACCTATCGTACTTTCGTGTCAGAATATAATATTCATAATAATATGCGAACTTGTGTGATGTCCCTAGATATCGATGTCTGCCGAGCCAAATAGGAAGCGTCTGGGAGTTATGTCACTTTGAAAAGTGCTCCAGATGTCGAAAAATTACCTATCTTACTTTTGAAAAATTCTTTCTTAGGATCGTTTGTAGCATTGTTGTGAACAGCTTAAACCAATTTCCAGACGATTTACAGGAAGCATTTGGAAAAGCAGACGGTTTTTGTAGGTGGGATTTTTACCAAGGAAATACCTATCTTACTTTTTGACGAAACTACATTCAGGTGATAGGGTAGCTCTCATACAACAATAAAAGTCAAGTCCTAAGCAAGAAACGTAACTACGCTTCAAACTTGACCCCACCAAATGAATACCAAAGAACCCGGGGGAAAAAAAAACTATACCATACCACATTCGAATACGCGGTACAATGATGTTTTATTTGTCTCGGTGTGTAAGAACATCGAAAGTAAGCTTCAATGTACAGCAGCGGCATCATCTGCCTGTCTGTCGTCGTGGTCGTCTGTGCGAGTTAGGTGGTATGTTTTAGCCAGAGCTTCGTGACGCGCGTCGAGGGAGCGAACCTATCGTCTTTTATTCCTCTGAGGTATTAGCGAGCTTTGCTATGCGGTTACTCTTCTTGACTATTGTTCACTCGCTGCATAATTCGTTGTACGTTGTTCCTAAGCTTAAAGCTCACTCTAAGAACTAATTCAGTCTGATTGAAGCTTAGCCGAAAGCTGTTCCTAGGTAGAGCGTAAAATTTCACGTGATAATATGTGACTAAAAAGTTGCGAACAAGTAGGCACATATGAACAACATTCGGTAGGTTTACACGACCGGATGGCGCGATAGTGCGCCCACGCAGCTTCTGTAGTGAGCTGTCGCAAGCCGGTCGCTTCCGCGCCTATCCTAGATAATGGTTGCGAAATTCGCCAAAAACCCTTTACTGTTCAAGGGCTGGCTGGATTACTTTGCGTTGCTACGTCCGCTAACCACTTCCGATAGGTAACAAGTTTAATGGTCGTCATGCTTCTATCCCTAAAGGAGTAAGCAGGGCTTTACGTTCATTTAGTAAATCTACGACTGATTTCGATATATCCTCAGTTCATTTATTTTCCCACCTAAGAACTAGAAATATAGGTAGTATTTGGATTGAACATTTTTTATACTCCAAGTTCGATACTTAAAAGCTTTTAAATCAAATTCTGTCCTTAATCAAATTTGATCTTGTTTTAAAAAAAATGGTTAATCCTGACATTTTAGAAAAACCTCACATCTTTAGGTAATTTTGTATTAAGTCACCTTACGACGAAGATGTCCCTTATGCGTATATTACCACCCTTCAATAACTCTGACCCCCTGATCTGATCCTTTACTCTTTGATGTCACTTTTAGAATTAGCCTTCCTTCAGGGACCCTAGTATGATCCCTTATTCGGAGAAGTATTTACTGAACCTGATTTGTTCCCTTGTTTGTAGTCGTAACCCTTAGAAGTCTCCAATGAACCTGATCGGGATTAATTCAACCATAATATACAAATCATAATCTTTCGATCTAACCAATAGATTTATATTAATCATCACCGTATTTCCTGGTGACCTAGCGACACGCATTATCGCGCATATTTTAATCGTAACACCATAGTGACAGTAGTGACATGTCACCCACCCACTATTTCCTACACGTGTCACACTCGTGAAAATTTTGCCAGTATCAGGAATTTCCCCCTTCCCCCTGTGCTAAAGTGTAACATCAGAAACCTGTCCGTGTCTGTGCTACATCTTCAAGTGGTTTAAAAAAAACTAAAAGAAGATAGTTCACTGAAAAAACCCTCAAAGAACGACCACAAAAAGTCGTTAGCATACAAACACGCTCATTGAGCTGCGGTTTCATGAATGGCGTCATGGTGGGGGATGCGCCTGCGACTCAGCACGCAACACAACGCAAAGCCCGCGCGCTCCAGAACCTGCGCACACGCCGGTCGACTACCGCAGCGACTGAGCGGACGCGACACCGCGAAAATTCAAATTTGAATTCCGAACTTCGAACTTAACTTTTTCATTCAGTGAACTAGCCAGTGCAGTTTTTCAGTGTTTCTTTTCTCTATAATTCTGATAAAGGTGTTTACGTGTGTAGCATGCTGCAGTAAAGATGGGGCCTATTAGAATAAGGTAGGAAAACTTATTAATAAATAATTATAAATGTTAAATTATAAAAAATGTGTGATGTTAATACTCGTAAATATTACTTCAATTTAAAACAAAAATTGCATTTGGTTATTCTACTCTAAAATTCTGTGTGTAAATTTAAATTTTTACGTACGTTATTGGATCTACTGTACTCCAAGCGCAATGTTTATAAGGTTTTTTTTTTCGAAGGTGAATAAATAAAAGTGCATTTCGAATGAAAAAAACTTTATACCAATACCAACTAGAATATCTAACATAAATAACTACAAAACTCATTTCTGCGACTTTGCAACAACAGATCAACTAGGCGTTAGATTTCGTGTCAACTAATTTCGTACGTCGAGTCGGCAAGGGTTTATTTGATGATGAAAACCTGAAAGGAAGGAAAAGCATATCTACTTAATATAGGCATTTGTCGAACCTCTTGGTACGTTCTGTGTTCTTGGTGGGGACACTATAATTATGTGATCTTTTGTTTATTTTCAAGCATATTGTTAATGAGTTAAAAGAAACCAGAAAAGCATTGCTGTCCTTCCTCGCAGAAGTTAGGTTTGATTCCCGGATTATTTAGGGTCTGCGCGTTATAGTGTTAATGAATTTTAGTCGGGGAGCTATGCATTTATAATACGTCTTACACTTATTTTAATGTCATACAAAAGTAAATAAGGTTTTGTAAAAAAAAACATGATCTGACTGAGCAATTTAATTCATCTTTGTAAACTTTACAAAATAATAATGTAACTTAAACAAGAGACGGTTTCATTTGTATTAAAGTAAAGAAAATTCGATTTTTAAAAATGTTTTGTATTTGAAAATTGAAAGAACTGTAATCCGGCGCCAAGAGCCGACCGGAGCACGCAAATTGTGCGTTTGCGCTTGTCATGTCAGCCGCGGGGTTCAGGGCTGCCCCTTAATAATTTCTGATACTATTTGAAAGGCAAGATAGCTGTTTTAATGTTACGTTAAAAAAAATATCAAAATTATAATATGCTATCTACTACCATCTACTTACCATTTTGTAAGTTTTCGTACCAAAAATCACTAGAATTATTACTATTTATTTATTTCTTAAATCAAAGAAAAATTCATCATTTTCAGCCCACATCCACCCACTGCTGGGTATAGGCCTCTTCTCGACTGTGCCACTCCTCACGGTCCTGTGCCATCCGCATCCAGCCTGATCCTGCCAGTTTGGCAATGTCATCGGACCATCAGGCTGGTGGTCTGCCCACTGGCTTTGTTGTTCCCCTTGGCCACCACTCTGTGACTGCTATGGTCCACCGGCCGTCATTCCGTCTAGCCAAGTGTCCTGCCCATCTCCATCTCAATCTCGTGATTCGTTTGCCTACGTCTTCGACCTTTGTTTTTCGTCGAATTTCAACGTTTGGCACACGATCAACGAGAGAGGCACCCAACATGGAACGCTCCATCGCTCGTTGCGCTACCTTAACTTTATGCATATTATGCTTAGTGAGCGTCCACGTTTCGGCACCATAGGTGAGGACTGGCAAGACACATTGGTTATACACCTTGGTCTTAAGGCACTGAGGAAGTTTAGTCTTAAATACATCTTGCAGTTTTCCAAAACCAGCCTAGCCTAAACCGATACGTCTTTCGATGTCCTTAACCTGGGTTTGTCGGTCAAAGGACAAACGACGCCCAAGATAGACGTAATCGCTGACCACCTGTATGGTGTCATTACCTACAGTTATGTTAGGCACACGTATAGGGCGATTTGTCATGATCTTAGTCTTGGACATATTCATCCTTAGACCGACACACAGGGATGCTTCGTGCAATTCTGCGAGCATACTCCGGAGATCTAATGCCCCGTTAATGTTGACTCCTTTCTCGCTCCAATCTAACGTCTTCATTGTCTTCCAGAACGTTAGTGAAGAGTTTGGGCGAGAGAGTGTCACCTTGTCAGACTCTTCGTTCTATAGAAACCGTGTTGGTGTTTCTATGCATGCGCACCTGCATTTTCGCGGACCTGTACAGCTCCCGGAGGATTTCCACATATCGCTTGTCAACACCGCAGCGATGGAGAGAGTGAAATACGGCCCAGTGCTCGGCACTGTCGAATGCTTTTTCGTAATCGACAAATGCGAAACACAGGGACCGGTCGTATTCTTTGGACTTTTCCATCAGCTGCTTGACTGCGTGGATGTGATCGTTGAGTATCTACTCCGGAAGCCAGCTTGTTCGACAGGTTGGTACTCGTCAAAAGTGGTGGTCAATCGTTGGCACAGGATTTTGGCGAATAATTTGTAGACCTGACAAAGAAGGCTAATGGGACGGTAGTTCGACAGTTTTGTCTTATCACCCTTTTTGTGCAGGATCGTGACAATTGCGTTCTTCCACGAACTCGGTGTGTTACCCTGGGATAGAACACTGTTGAAGAAAAATTAATCAATCTTAATTTTCAATTCTATCTACTTACTCACTATAGGACTTTTCCACAAAGTGAAAATTTGCCTGAAGAGCAGGAGTTTTAACACGGCAAATATTTAAAATTCTAGTCAATCATTTCGACCACGCTGCTGAATTTATTAAGTCTCTCATTTGTTTGACCTACTAACATTTATTAAACTAAACTTTATTTTTATCATTCCGATTCAGTGCATTTCAAAGGGTTTATCATCATGATTTCCTGTCAGCTCATAATAGCTAAACCGGTCTCTTTTATCACAAAGCTTATCTTGGGTTATTCTGAGGCCTAACATATTTTTTAAGTTGTGCAATCCTTATTATCAAAAAGTGTAGTAGGTTTTTAATGACACCCGGCCACTAGACAGCTTATTAAGCATTGTTAATTAAATCGAGTCATCCGGATCTAACTACAATCTAAGGCCAGTTAACAAAGTTATTGATATTTTATGTTAAAGTATACCAATGAGTAGATTTCTGGCAATAAATGATTTTTATTTAGATTAAGATTTTATTTAATCTATATTTTACAATAAAAATATGTATCTCATGTAGTTTGCGATAACCCTGTCCTAAATCGAAAAAAGGGGAAGGGAGAGGGGGCGGCTAAAACCCGCACACGAACTGGATTCGAACTGGCCGACAAAAAAAAAGAATACAAGAAAAAGTTGAAAAGAGGCGCGATTAAACTAAGACTATTGTTCCTTCGGGAATCCTGGCCCCGGGACTCCGTGGAGAAATGCCAGGAGACAGCTCATGCATTAATTCATCACTGGTTTCGTGGCTTGAGTATCATTAAATGTATTTGAAACTGTGGCACTCAAAGTTTCAACAGGTCCTGTGGTCTCTCACAAAAGCTTCGTGTTTGGGCTTACTAAGCCCAAACACGAAGCTTGGTGAATATTTTAGAATTAAGTGATTAATATACTTCTAAACGCAGTTCAAATATTGAAAAGTTTAAATTTTTAAATATCTGCAAGTTTAAATAGTGTGTAGTCCTTCTTTTACATAAAATCGGAGCAAAAAAAGTTGTAATTAAGTATAGGTATAGTTGTGGGTCCGAAGAGTTGACTGGCATTATTTTTTGAGACAGGCAAATTATTTCAATAAAATTAAAAGCTATCTAGGTATAAAGGAAAAATAATCGTGAAATATAAATAAAAGATGAACATTTTGATTAAGATTCTTGACAGTTGCTTACTAGTGTATAGTTAGGAAAGATTAACAAGAACATTTTGATTGCCTTCCGAAGTGTTCAACTGTTTACTCGAACGAAAGTGCAAGTTCGCTTCACGCTACGGCAATGCGACGCTTCACAAAATCCGTTTCCATTTTAACCCTTTAAAAGTTTAAAGTGTTCTTTTGTGGAGCGCAAGTATTCATTTATTTTAGGGCCATAAAAATACAAACTTTTATAGTTTTAATAATTTATAACATTTCCTATGATGTAAAACTGTAAGTAACAGCTATCTGTGTTTTAGTGATTTGAGTAAAAATTGTCTTCTGCAGTCAGAAACTCTGCGTATAATTAAAAAGCTCAAGCGACATTAACTTTAAATAGAATTTAGATAAAAAAAACCACTGCCCTGAAGGTGTGAGAAGGTGTCAATTGTTTTTAACATTTTACTAAGATGTGAACAAGTGCTAACAAGTAAACAAACTGTGAACTATCATAGCAATGCGAGCTAACAGCACCATATTAAAATTTGTTCAAATATATCCCACGCCAATCATACTTACGAAGTGTGATTCAATTTATTCAATATCTTGTTGATGCAAATCGTCGTGGGATAGATCTGATCCTCCGTAAACGATAATTTGTTACTACATAAGATTCATGAAATAAATTATACTTGTGCCCCATTTATCGCAATCATCACTGCATCTAAATAAAACCATAAAGAATACACTTGAACTAAATCAGCATTGAATAATAACAAAGACTTTTATTATAAAGAGCCTGAGACGATGACCATTTAGATCATTGTGCGGTGAATGACATTGACCGGTTAACGAAATGAGCCCAATGAGAGAGTGAATGAGTGAATGAGAGTCATTCGATGGGAATGGGTAGTGATTTGTTTATGATGGTCGGTCAGTAGGGTACTATGTCTTCAAGAGACTTCTACAAATTCTACAAAGGACAAAAGATTGATATCGACATAAAGAAATGTAGAGCACATATTTTTTACTTAGGCAGGTTTAGATCAGAGGTTTATTTATGTTAGGATATTTTAAAATTGTAATTTACTTCAGTAAAATTACTTAAAGAAAAGTACTACTTAATTTTAAAACATTGCTACACAATATTTTGTTGAAGTGCCTTAGAGGATTGGACATTAAAAGTCTATCCTTAACTCTAGCCGATGATGTAGAGAAGTTTGTAATTTATCTCTATTGTTTAAATAATATTTTTTCCTTGTAATTTCACAAATGTAATTAATATTTTATTATAGCCCAGACAACATTATTAGAAGTAAAGTACCTGGATGTACTGATTACTTCAAGTATCATGGTCCGCACGCGCTCGCCGGTCGCCCGGTAAGCCCGCGCAATGTTAGGTACCGAGTACGAAGTCTAGTACTTAAACCTCCTGGTAGTCGTGTGGTCCTGGTACATGTAGGTACAAGCGAAACGCCCGTTTAGACTGAGTCTGGATCCCAGACGGACTCGAACGAATCTCACTTTGGCTACGTCTGGCGGGAATCCGTCGAGAACAGGTTTGCGTATGGCGGCGGCGGCGGCGGCGGTAGGTTTTTGTACTTAGCTTTTTACTTAGCAGCGCGAAACAAAAGGAGAGACTGAAAGATAATTTATTTGCGATGCGACACATGGGTATTTATTCATTAATAATATGGTAATAAAAATGTCCTCAATCCATCCACCGCAAGTTATAAATAACTAAACGATCAAATCAAAATAATAAGCAAGGGTCTTTTTATAAATTGCTAGTCAATGTGCTGTTAAAAGTCCAATTAGTCTGAAGATTCGTAGAAATTTCAATCCAATGAACATACTGTTTAAAATCACATTGCATCCTTCAATTTTGACTTCCAAATTCGGCAATAGCTTACACCACAATATGAACTAAAATAAATAGACATAACAAAGAACAGTATCCCATCTTGAATTCTGTAAGTAATCTACAAAGAAACTATTAATATATTATACCCAATATATATATATTAATATATATATTGGGTACACCCAAGGCAAGTCGGTCAAGGTTGGCAGCATGGGAATATCATAGGTTATTATGGTTTAAACTCCATGACGCTTGGGGAAAGTGCAATCGGGACTTTTATGGATCTCAATCGTTTTATGTCGGCATCGAATGGGCCGGGGACTGGGTGGGCTCGTGCTTTATTGGAAGATCTATTTAAATGTGAAAGCTATGTAAATTATCATTTTAATATCGTCAACAAGGGAGGACTGATCTGAAGCTAAGAGTGCCAAATCTAAGGTAAGGTATCTCGTAAAGTATTATCATCATCTTTAAGAGACAAAAGCATTTGTTTTTTCTTGTCCATGGAGTAATTTTTGACTTTCTGTTACGACATGATATCAACTTTTTCCTTCACTTGGTCTATAAATTGTAGCGTTGTGTTACGCTTCGGTGTTCGAAACTTTTTTCGTGTTCTTCTCAGTTTTTTTTCTTTTTCAAATTTCAAATTTTGAATTCGATTTTGAAAGGCTTTTGGTTGGTTTTGTTTTTTTTGGCATTCAATTTCTCGTATCGTTTATGAGCTGTCGTATACGTGCTGCACAAATTGCTAAAATTGCTAAATTGCTTTTGTTTGTAAATTGTTTTGTGCATATTCTATTTCGAATATAAATATTTATTACAATATTTGAAGTTATAATGGTTTGAAGTGACAAAAGCTTTAAGCCGAAAGAAAGCCGATTGTTGGAGTGGGAGCCATCCTATAACCGATAGCCTTGAGGACGGGGCATCAGGTTCGAACGCGTACCCGCGTGAGCGAATAGACCTGGCCGAGCCGTCGGAGTCTGGCGCACTGGACCTGGGGTCGCTTCAGTGGTCGCACGAGTGACTGTTCCCGGCTGCAGACCCGCCGCTACATCGGAACCTGAGCTTTGTTGCCGCGGGGATTGCATGTGCGGACTGGAAGTTTGGTTATAGTTTTAGTGTACCTTTTTTTAAACGAACTTTTTGAACTCAGTTAGGGACTTCTTGTGAACCATCCCTTAAATTGGTGCGTCGCAAGTTTGGTTTGTTATTTCCTAAATTCAAACCGGCTCTCCACACCACCGTTAACAACTCCTGGCAAAGACTTTTGGTACAGAACGTTTCACCTTACTTAGTCTATAGATTTGTTGCGCAACGATCCCCTAGACAGGTAGGGCATTATTTACTCCTCAATCTCTTACACTTGTTGAACCTTCACTAATTTTGGGGAACCGTTAGACCCTAGTTCCAAATTATTTTTGTTATAATAGTCAACTTCTACCGTGTTACCGTTCTTTGTTTTCTGTTTTTTTTTTGTTTGTGTTCTATTTTGTTTTTTTTGGTAAGTAACTTTTTATCGAATCTTGGCCTTTTTACCTTTTTTTAAAATCGAAATTATATACGTGTAAAGTAGTACTTTTCGGTTTTTATTTTTAACACTACAAAATGTTTGTCTTGATCTTTCTAAAGGCCTACTAATAAGCAAGCAGGTGATTTCCCTGAGTTAAATATCAGCTTCTAGTAATAAAATAAAAAAATGCAGTTGGTTAAAAAAAATGCTGCATCTATTGTCATGCATGTGCAAGCAAACTTCAATGGAGCGAAATGTCCCTCTAGTCATTCATAACCCATTTGGACCGGTGCGGAAGTGACCGAGACCGTCGTTAACACGAGCCTTAAAGGCGACACGCCTCTACACGACACGTAAAAACACTCCTTCCAGACACATAACTTCTCCATTTACAGTCCACGACTACACATACTGCAAGCATCAAAGAAGCTAACTCATAAAACATAACATCTCATCCTGCGCCTGCGTTACTTTAAGTAAAAAATTTACAAAGATCTTAATTTCTGTTGTTGGTTATCTCATCCTGTCATCGTTTTTGCGTAGCGGTCGTAAATTCGTAGGCCGTGACATTTTAGGCCGAAATCTAACTGCCAGCTAGCCTAAGAAAGCGCGCTTGAACCTCCCTCGTTCTTTTAAGAACAAATAAGACTTCGTTCTTTTCATAGCAGTGTACTACCCCACGAGTAAAGATCCTACCTAAGCCATTTTATTTAAAGGGTCTGTGATTTTCTTCTTTTATCCAACTTTTCAATTACAAAAAAATACTGCTTTTATTTAGCACTTGTCTTTTTAGGATATTTTTACATCTATTTATTTATCTAATTGCCTATAAATTCAAGATGCATGCTTTCCATAAACGTTTTCCCCACATTTAGACTATCTACTATACCGCATAGATAATTTATTTTATAACTAAGTAGATTTTTATCGTACCGAGCGAGACGTTCGTAAAGGATGCTGCGTGGGAGTTCTTTTACTGCTGTGTCATATCATAATTAAATTCATATTAACCGAGTTTTAGTCGTAAACTTTGAATATATTTAAAGGAGGGAGACTAATTTAACTTAGGCAAGGTGTCACTAAATAGAAATGGGCTTCTTCAGGGAAAGTGTACATGTCTTCACCTCTTTCTTCGTCTGGTAAGACTTAGGTCAAAGATTTTACCATATTAATACTAGGTAAAAAAGGCGCGTTGACTTATGGATGGCATTGATTTATTATACGTTCTGAACTTCATGACGTTTCATATTTTACCCTTTCTTATTTTAGTAAAATGTAGGATTGCAAAGTTATTTCAGTTCACGTTAAGGCAGGTTAGGTTATGTCAACAGAACAACCGTGCGCGTCGAATGTTGGCGCCTTGCTAACGATCGCATTGACGTATGCATCGCTAAACGTTGACACGCAACACGTGTTTTGATCATTGTTGGTAGACTGATGGCATCGTAGCATTGAAAACATGGATTGATCACGGTTCAAAGTCACGGCACGGTGTTCTGGGAGTTTTCTTTCGAGCGTAAATATTGCTAGACTGTCATTTTTATCTTGATAGTCAGAGGTCTTGTTGTTTGGTTGGTTGCTTGAAAACCTGGTTACAGGGTTACCTAACAATGCAACGAAGCTTTTTATATAAAAACTGATTCCTTCGAAATTCTCGAATACCTAAAAAATATTTTTTCAGCTTAAGAATAACAGATCACACGTAGATTAATTTTACGTGTGAAACCAAATCTTACCCAAATACAAAGTCTACAGCGACAGCAGAGTTTTCGGCGACGCGACGCTCTTTCAGAAAAGTCGTGTAAAAATTTTGCTGTCAGACCCAAACAATGGCTGATATGGCTTCGATTGGCACACAACTTTGGCACACATAAGTATCGGAAAACATTTAAAGCACCGGGCTATTAGTTAATAGGGAGGTTCTTATAACCCTTTCGCTGCAGTACCAGGAAAACAAAAACTCTAAGAGCTAACTTTGATACTTTTCTATAGCATGAAGCCAGCCAGCGGTAGACCGGAAAGTCTGGTTCTGTCTGGATTTGTCATTGGAATAAAAAAGTAATTCCCAATTTTATTACAAAACTCGAAGCCACATGTCTAAAAAAACAATCTCCGGCGACATTTATATGAAATCAATTAACTTTGAAATGTATTTTCCAAAATCTATTTATCAAAATCACATTAAGTCAGATTGAAATTATTAGACCAGTCAATATCGACATCAAACATCGCAAACGCGCATGTATCTACGATTTTTTTATATGTTGTTAGGTTCTTTGAGAGTAGTTTACACCCAAGTTTGCAACCCTGAAAACTCTGTGCTACCCTCATGGTGCTCGAAAAACTGCGAAATTTTGGCACTTGCTTCAGTTTTTTCGAAAAAACTACCCTAAGGAAGCGTTTGTCAAGTATGTTTGCAATATAATTTAATAAAGTTTACTAAATTTTCTACAATTTGAGTTTAACCTTAGCACTCTAGGTCCATTAATTGCAGAGATACAACTTGTCAAATGTAGGCTATTTAAAAAAAAGTGTATATTTTGTGTTTGCGTCATATTCAAAGACACGTACTGGCTAAACTAACGGTCCTGGTGCTGCTTCAATTGTTCATCTGATTGTTTTGTGACGCACTTTTTGGAATATGGTAAAGGAATCAACAGTAACTCTCTTGTAAAATACTTTCACAGAGGTGGTGACTGATGCCAAAGTCTTCACTTTGTCCTGGGTCAGCGTTTTTCGCGATTTCAGGGTTGCAAACTTGGGTATTAACTACTCTCAAGGGACCTAACAACATATAAAAAAATCGTAGTTACATGCGCGTTTGCGATGTTTGTCCTTTTTTGTGTTGATATTGACTGGCCTATTACTTTTGTAGTTAAAAAAAGAACCGAAATTTGACATCATCGTGCGTCGTCGCGTCGATTTGGAGCGTTTAAAAGTTGATTGATATCGGAAAACGTTTATACCGCCCGGCTATTAGTTAATAGGGAGGTTCTTATAACTCCCTCGCTGTAGTACCAGGAAAATATGAACGGTGAGGAGTTATTTTGTTAGTGTTCTATAGAAATCTACCTAGCACGAAGTCAGCCAGCCGGTAGTTATCTATAGGTAGGTAGTATGCGCCAGCGAATTTATGAAACTCGAAACTCTTATTTGCCAACTAAATATTTGTTGAGCGTTGGATGCCTCGAGCGTTTAACTTGATTGATATCGGAAAACGTTTAAGCGCCGGCTATTAGTTAATAGGGAGTTCTTATAACCCCTTCGCTGTATCACCAGGAGAATATAAACGCTGAGAGTTTTCTACTTTGAAACTTCCATCGCAGCCAGTGACAGCTAGACATGGGATGGGAACTTGTACTATTTGTCGCTCTGCCGCTACACGCATGCGCACCACAGCCGGGGCACACGTGTGCGCTGTCACCCGAGGGGGTGGGTGGGTGGACACATGGATTCTTGTTAGGGTTGACTCGTATAAAAAGTTTTTCGAAGTTACTTTGTGGTGTTGGCGATATGACTTGTTGGTAACCAACATGTAATAGTTAGTTTATACAAATTATTATCTTCAGACGTTGTTGATGATGATGGTGATGAGCTCCTGAACATTTGGGCCATTCCAGACCTTATTGTAAACAAGTTATATAGAAGACTATCCTTATTTACTCTCTAGTGAGTGCGTTTTGGTACCATTATTGATACATTCGTGTATTCCTGAGAGTAAAATAACTAACTATAGAATATAGATTTAAAACTCAGACAAGAGTTCTCATTCAAAACTATTGTTAATAAATAACGTGTTCAATGTCTAATTCAATTAATCATTTTGTTTGCTCTACATTTGGGAAATCTCATCTTATTTAGAAAAGTTACTGCGGCTTTCAATTAGCAAATAAAACGTGCAACCCTACCATTGTTTTGGCCAAATCACCTGCCAAGGATCGCGCAAGCGTTTTATGGACCCGTCTTCCCGGCCATACCTCCAGTCCTCATACCCTTTACCATCGACGACCGCCTCACCCCACTGAGTGCCACCGCCGCCGCATACCAACGAACTCTGTTAGCTTCTGCGATCCTAGTACCCGCGTGACGCAGTAGAGGAGGTTGAGGAGAAAAGAAAGGGGCCCATTAAAAACATAATTAAAATCTGAATGTATGTACAAAAGTTCAATAAAATACGTACGTATTATACATATAATATTATCGAATCATCATCTTATTATCATCATTATATTTGGGTTTTATCAGCAGTTGAAATGTAGCCTTAGATATAAGAGGTTTCCAAATTATCTTGAATCATTATTGTCAATCAAAAGAATTACAATTAAAAATTAATGAAAACTTGGAAAGTATTTTACATTGGTCCTAAGTGCTCGAAGATATTTTTGTTTATCCGTCCTGCATTTTTCTTCTCTTAATAATTTTGCCAGCAGTATGACGTTTCTCTACAACCCGGGTGACATAACCAGCTGGACGTAAAGATATTGTTGGAACTGGCAGCTTATAAACAATCGAAAGCGAAACCGTACACGACGTTTCCCCGCTATGCTTGTGAAATCCAGAAGAATAGGTAATAAGTTTACTTACTAACTCGTATAATATTTCTTGGCATTTTCATATTTGTACCTCAAAAACGCTTTTAGACATTGAGTTTTTTAAAGTGGAGACAATTTCGCAATATAAACTTATAGCTCTTAATCACTGTGACAAGAAAAAAATATAAAAGTACTTACATAATAATATAATTAATATTTCCTAATTATGACTTTATGAGTATTCTCCTGTGCAAAACAAATTTTTTTACTTTTGGCGCAAAAGTCAAGTCAACACATTTAATGAAACTTTCGTCCCGAGTAGACCTATATGTCTCAATTATATATTCGTATCTACCTAACTTACCAATAGATATAAAAAGCGACGAAAGGTTTACAGCGCTATAAAAAGGCAATCTAAAGTTTTATTCTTTTAGCACAATATAATTTACTTTTCCCTATAAAAAGTTCAAGAATTTAACAACCGGTCTCTGGACTGCAGGTTTAAATCCCGCCAAGTCCATATTTCACTTCTCTTGCTTCCCTTGCGAACATTCTTCCTTCACACGTAATGATAGCTCTGCGAACTTGGCGAAAAGGCGAAAATTCTATATTTTCCGTTTACTTCGTAAGGAATCTAACAGGGCTAAGTCCAACCTTGAGTTTGGGTATTTCAGTCCATTTTCTAATGGCGGAACAAGTAGGAAGTCTACAATGAAATTTGTGTTAGTATTAATCGTGCACAAGCTAGCTCCAGGTTTAGGATTTGCGAACACTTTACATTACATTGCTATCCAGCTTCTTCCAAAAGAATAATTCATATCGTACATGACTGTTATACGTTATTAATTTCTTAAGATGAAAGACTTTTTAGAAATTACTGGCTAAAAATA
Organism: Carpatolechia fugitivella; assembly: GCA_951230895.1. NCBI lineage: Eukaryota > Metazoa > Arthropoda > Insecta > Lepidoptera > Gelechiidae > Carpatolechia > Carpatolechia fugitivella. The sequence continues at coordinate 14,776,463 of OX579662.1, read as the reverse complement.
ATCATAAAATAGTTATTTGTTAGGTAAGAAAGGAATGTTGATTTTTCCTCAGAGAACTGATATTGAATCCAGAGCATGCGAAGGAGTCTATAATAAAAATAGACTCCTGAAGCTCGCGAGGGATTCTAAGGTTCGAGGTGAGGATAAGATTCCTCTCAAACCCAACACATTATTTTTACCTGTTCCGGCAAGGAAATCATTAACTATTTACTTACCTACAAAAACAAAACAAACATAAACTATTTACTTACCTTATATTACTTAAAAATGTACAAGAGTTCTCATATTTTCGATATAATTCTATAAGTTAAGACTTAATTACTATATTTTATCATAATACTTTTTATTTTTTAATTAAAAAGATAAAAATAAACAACCAAGACAATAAATATATTTTTAGGTTATATTTTTTTAGGATGCGTTCCAAAATTGTATTTAAAATTTAAACCTACAAAAAAAAATTGGCGCATGTCAATTATTTTACGCGCGGATACACGAAAACTTTTTTCCTGTGTAAGATAATGTTCGAAATTCAAACGAATTTTCCTATCTTGACATGAAAATGATTTGCATGTCTAGAAATGAATAAGCGATTTTCGGCCTTGTTTTCCGAGGTGGAGAGGTGAAAAAGACTTTTAGTTTTATTTATTTTTTCCTCATCAAGCCAGTTTGATTTTTTTATTAAAATCTTGCCGGGAACAGAAATGTTCTCGTTTTTTGAATTTCGAAAGCTCGATCAAAAGCTCCTTAGTACTTGGCAATGTATTTCGAATTAACTCTACGCTCCACAATCCATACAGGGCCTTACGATTTATTTTAGAGAATGCTCGTCCCTTCTGGTGTTAAACTCTTGCTTTTGTTGTCTTGCTATTCTCAGTACTTTATTATAGGAAGAGACTGTTGTTGCATTCTGTTGTTGTAGTCGGTCAATTTCTAGTACTTAATCGCTTCTCTTCCCTTATTTGGGTATTGAATGGGCTTTTTAACTCACGACTTTTATTGTTAAAAGTTTTTTTACAAAGGAAACTTAGACAACAAATGCTTATTACTTGTTGCCCACAGTAATATTATACCGGAATAAAGTACTTAAATACATTTTTATTAAAAAAAACTTCACGCTTACACAGGATACAGGTCTAAGTCCGAGTTAAGTACCTCATCAGTCTAGGATACTTTAAAAATAAATTATATGAAAGATAAGTACTCGCGCAATACACTGAATGCTTTGTAATGATGAAGGGGTACTTAAGAACTTTTATTTTTTTAAAGTCAGAAAGGCGAAATAGGATATTTGTGTAAAGGCGAAATAGGGTATTTGTGTAAAGGCGAAACAGGGTATTTGACTTTTCCTAAATTTACCAAATAAAAATAAATTTACCATTCGCTGTGTGGTGACGGCAGAGTAGAATACATTTGTCACCAACCCTTACTCTTCCCGTGGGTGTCGTAAGAGGCGACTTAGGGACCACACATTGAACAGGGAACGGGCAGCAGCGCTCTCTGATACAGTAACCTTTTAATCTGCGATCTCCAACCCGCCTGCCAAGCGTGGAGATTATGGCAAAACCAAACACTTAAGTGGAGGAGGCTTATAGTCCAGCAGTGGACTGTAACGGGCCGTTGATGAAATTTACCATAGGTATTTTATGAATTCATTTAAAAATATAGATTAGTAGCAGACGATTCGCAAAGATAAAAACAGAATCGGTTGAAAAACGTATTTACAGTGATTTTTTAAAGTTTCAATATGTCTGTCTCTTTCAATAACGATTTCTTGTATGGAGATTATATGGCGTTACTAGCAAGTGACGTCACATGCTAGTATGTGCCTCGCTGTCTAATCTTGAATATCAAACTTTTATAACTCGGTAAATTTTAAAGATTCTTTTAGTGTTCGATAGCAGAAACTAATTACCTGAGTAGGAGATAAAGAAGGATTTAAGAAGTGGAGTCATTTTAATATTTGTTTCCAAAATGTTTACGATTTTGGATAATGTAATTATAAACATGGTCCCAGTTCTTAAATCCTTTTTTTAAGATCCTTAGAGCTTAATTTGCCAAAATAAAACTTTTGTTACTTAATAGCCTTATAACTAAGGCAACTTATAAACAGTTTTTGACAGTTCGTGAAAATGTAATGAGCTTTTCCTCCTAATTATGTCACTCAAGATTTCATAATCGGAACAGGTTAAAAACTCCAACTCCCTCACTGTTGTTTTAACCTTAAACATTTTATCTTAACATGTCGGGAGCACGAGTAAAAATAAACGGCATTACCTGCAAAGGGCGATCCGCCGCGCCAATTATTCTTATCGCGGGATCACACACGTCTTGCAGCCTCATGTGACCCTGGTACTTTTTACACGGTATTTACAAGGTCCCTAGGGAACGCTCGTTGTCATGGAAACGGGAGACTACTCTTTGTAGAGTCCCGTTAACTCCCGTTATAATTGAAGTTTGCGTCTCTCTTTTGTCTTTAGTCAATATCGAAACAGGCAAAGTCAAAGTCAAAGTCAAAGTCAAATTAATTTATTTCCATAGGGATTATTACATCACTTAGATCCGTCATTACATTTTTTTTTGGGTGAGTTCACTAACACAATGGCGGAATCTGTGGAGAAGAGCTCACCGAAGAAACTCCACAGTCGTCGCATCTTTTGCGTTTCCTTTTTTAAATAAAAAATTAAAATATTACAAAATTAATGCTAATTAAATATCGAAAAGGCCTGCCACTCAAGCAATCTATTCCCATGGACATCTGTCCTCTAAGTAATCAGATATCCTATAGTAACCTTTTTATACAATTTCTGTTTTATAATTATTTTAAACTTGTCTAAAGGCAAGTTTTTAATATCAGTAGGGACCTTATTGTAATAGCGTATACAATTGCCTTTAAAAGAATTACTAATTTTATGTAGTCGGCTGACATAAGCAACCAACTCGTCTTTATTACAATTGTGTATATCACTGTACTGTATCACATGTACGTCACTTATTCACATACGAACATCTCTTGTAAACTTACTATTTAAGTACATGATTGCAATAAATGAATTATGAATTATGAATTACTTCTGAAAATTACTCATATTTCGTGTTACATACACAAGATTGTCATAGATATATTGAGACACAAATGTCAGAATATTGATTTCTTTAAACTTTTCCCTCAGTGACACTCTAGGCAAATGAGTCTTTTTTTAGAGAACCTAAAGAGTGCAGCGGTTCTTTTCGTTTTCGTCAAATAGATACTTATACAGTTAATAGAGGTAATAAATAATAAATAAATAAAATTTAATTTTATTTAAAAATTAATTATATTTTATGTGTTGAAACTATAATTAAAAATAAAATTTGATTTTAGGATAACTTCAATGAGTTTTAGTTTAGTAAAGTGTTAATCACTTTCAGAGAAAGTAGACATAATTAATATGGATAATAAAATAATAATCATTTAAAGATAGAACATAGAAATCCTTCTAACGATCCCTGTAGTACATACAAGTAATGGGTTCTAAATTATATTAATAAGCAATAACAAACTGGTTCAATGTCTATTAAATGTGGCCATGCGCTCTCGTAAAACTAAGAAAAAACTAAGAGAACTTGTAGTAAATTGTGTATCAGAATAAATTTAGAGTCTTTTAAGTACAAGATGTCCCACAGTGCATTAATATTAACTTTTTGTTAATATTATTCTGGATTTTTAACTAGCTCTCCATTCATTGTGCAATGTTTATTCAATTATCAATTCAAGTCATGTCTTTTGGAGACGCATTGGAAGATGTTTTCTATTTGTAAATACTGTGTATATTTTGTTTATTATTTTCTATTACAATTTTTTGTTTGTTTTTTCTTTTATTGAGTACCTATCTGTTTTACCCCAATGTAATATTTTGCAAATAAACTTACTAATTCAAGTTATTATTACTTGTTACGTCATTTATTATAAAACGATAAACAAAACAGAAAAAACGTAATAGAACAACGGTTGTGTGACGGCCACAGGGTTCAAACCGCACTAGACGTATCAATGTGTTCAACGCTCTTACAGTAAAGGAATACGTCGTGAGGAAATCTGCACAAACCTCACATAAATATGTGAAGATTTTTTTTTTAATATATGGATTGTGAAATTGATCAAACAACATTAAGTTTCTTAATACAGGGAAGGCTCGAGCCCCTAGGTAAGGACGCATAATAGCTGGCGAGAACAAATAAAAGAAACAAAAAATCATAAATCTAATGTTATAAATCTACCATACAAAGTTAAGTAAAAAGTTTTTCCTAACTTTTCCGCGCTACGCCTTCTAATAAGTCCCGCCCCTCACGCTCACACTCTCACGCGAAGTTAGCTACATGTGTACGTAACGTACGTAGAACCAACGACGTACAGTATATCTCTTTTTAGATGTCTTATTTGGTAAACAAACCACTTACCTCGACAAAATCTCAAGTTTACGGGCTGATCACACTATAGAACTAGCCCAAAATATTAATACACCTGAAACAAACACTTATCAAGCATTCACTCACAAATTCTGTTAGAATTAATCATCGAAAACTTAAGTTTTTCGCAAAATTATCAATAAATCGTTCTAACCTCAAACCATATTTCGATCGGGTATCTCTACATTATCTTTGGATTTTAGAGATGAGGTATATCACGCACTCATAGACAATTCAATTATTTAATCGGAATAGACTGGTTGAATCTTTAAAAATATAAGTAGACAGAGAAAAATAGATTCGACAAATAAGTGGTCAGACGTGACGTCTCTATCCATTGCAATTAAAAAATGTATGTTAAATGTTATAATGAATGAATCACGGGCGCGTTCCGATACACGCTTAAGTGACTTTCGAATCAAACTGTCAGCGCCGTCAGCGATCAGATTGTATGGGTTTCGCCTGCTGACAGTAATTCGGTACGCGCTTTGAGTGCGCTAAAATCGATTTCAGCGCGTCTCGGAACGCAGGGCACATCAATTCCTTTATTTGCGCGACCCCTTATATCAGGGCTGCCAGAAGAAATTTTAGTGTGCAAACTATGTTCTTGTAATTACACGACAAGTATGTGGGCAACATAACAACAATCATAATTTGGTATCTTGTTTAAAGCTGATCTGATGATGGAATTGCGTTGCGAATATGCGCAGTGTGATTGGCTCATTATTTAGTCGAGTCGACTCGGCGTAGATATTTTGTCTTGATTCGATCGAAATCGAATAACGTGCGCGCGCACTTCTAGCAACCCTGCGTTCCGAGACGCACTGAAATCGATTTAAGCACCCGTAATCGCGTTCCGAATTAATGTCAGCTGTCATAACTCATACTTTTTTGCTTTTCTGATCGCTGACAGTGCTGAAAGTCTGATTCGGAATGCGCCCCAAGTCGCACTTACGCGCCGCGCCGCCGCCGCCGCCTCGATTTGCGACTTGAGTTGGCTACCATTTCAACTCGACCTACTCTAGACAAAGCGAGTTAACCCATCACTAAAATAAATACGTCAATGATGACAAATTAGAGTAAGAGATATATACGACGTAGGATATTCCGAAATGCTTGTAATTACCAATTACAATTAATCACCAATTCAATTACATTCAATTAAATCAATGAAATCTATTATTTGGAAGCACTATTTTGTGTCTATGGTCACCTTATCGCCATGTTTGTTTACCAAATAAGACATCTAAAAAGAGATACAGTTTAGAACCCCCCGAGACCTCGCCTCATGAGTCTCCCTTGCTCTAAGACCTCCACCGCCCTCCTGGTCGCCTGGTAGTTGCCGGGCGTTAGAGCACCGCACGCCCGCACCGCGCACACATGCGCACTGAAGCACATAACTACACCAATCGTATGCGACTATGCGACTGCTGCACGTCATTGTAATTTTTTCAGAAATTGACTGGTTTACAGACTTTGATGAAAACGTTACCCTATTTTAGCCCCAGATACAGCTGCAAATCTGCTCAAATCTATAAACATCGACGCGAGAAGAAGAAAAAGAAAGCCTTATTTATAAAAAAAAAAACAAAGCCATCATCATCAACAGCTCATATACGTCCCCACCGAGGGGCCCGCCCGATCCTACCCTGAAGTAGCCATACTAAAGTTTCAACATTTATCTGCAAAATATCTGGCTGGATGGGATGCTTTTGAACTAAGTACTTACTTAAAAATAAATTGACTATGAAGTTGACGCTCACAAAAAATAAATAGAGCAAAAAAAACTGATGTTTTTCAATTTTCTGTCAGGGTTTTATTAGACATTTAATTCTTTCTTTCAAATAAAGAACTATCGAGTTTCATTTATATAGTAAAGAAATTGCATTCAGTCACTTGACTTGACTGACCACAAAAGGCACATAAATCATTCAAATGCTCGTTCGGGCATGAAAAAATATCACTTGATATGGGACAAAAGTGCTCCCGTTAGCCGAGAACCCGTTTTTGTGGTTTCCAACAGGATGAATTGAATGCCAATGTTGACAACGACATGATAGCAGGAAACCACAATAAAAGAGCACGAACTGTACCTTACAAATGAATGTAGTTTTTTAAGTAAAAGATCTTATTTTTTTGACCAGAAGCAGACGGAAATCAAACGCGAGCCTTTTCAAAATATCTACGGCGGCGCATGACAAGGGGACATTTTCCCGAATGTCGCCGGCACATTCCTTCGTACCATGTTCTCCTGGTAACTTTGGTGACAATTTTCGTTGGTGTGATAGCTATTTAGTACAACGCCATCTATTGCGCATTTTATTAAAAACACCCTCTATTTTCTTACCGGAAATTTAACGACACGACTAGTATTGTCTGGAGGGAGCCAGACTATAATTTGCAAAGTTGTTTACTCATTAAAGTAATTTATGTATTAATTTACACTTTGGTCTTTTAACGTTAAGTGTAAATTAATTTAGATTCAAATTATCCAAGTTAAAAACTGTTATTCTTATTTGAATAGCATAGCACGCAGCTAACAAAGAACTTAAAAAATATACCTCGTATTGTATTACAGTATATACCTACGCAAAAATTTTTTCGTTTGCATGTCCGTTGACTCACTCACAACCTGATATACAGACAAACTAAAGTATTATTTTGTGATTAACAATAAATTCATGAAAAAACTGTTTTGTTCTTTGAATTTGTACTTCCGTTCGCCACTGAATCACTTTATCCACAGATTCCGCCATTGTGTTAGTGAACTCACCCAAAAAAAATGTAATGACGGTAATAAGTGATGTAACATCCTATGGAAATAAATAATTTTGACTTTGACTTTGACTTTATCACTTTATTTTGAAAATTGTATAATTATCAGGTTTATTTGATTTGATGCTTCCTTTGCTAAGTCATCATCAGCAATTCATATACGTCCCCATCGAGGGAATAGAGTCCTATGTTCACAAATAAAGATTTATTATTATAATAATAATAATTATTATTATTATTATTAGAGCCTACCGTGAATTCGAGCGATTGCCTAGTGCGGGTTTGTCAACTTTACACACAACACAACCTTTGAATTTGTTCGTAGCCGAGGCGACGACGACGCTAGTGCCAAATTGCTTATTCTATGTCTGGAGTGGAGAATTGTATGAACTAAAACGAAAACATGCGAAAAAACCTGCTATATCTAACCATATATAGCAGGTTTTTTCGCATGTTTTCGTTCGCCGTAAGAGCGTTGAATAAAACGTACATAATGAATTCATAAAGAATACATACTCGATCAACATTCATAATGTCAACACAACACTTACCGCTCTCTTTATCAAATTAGTATTTGGTAACGGGTACCTGCATCAAATTCCTCGAATAAAAATAAGAAAGTAGTATTTTAGTCTGTTGTATTGTAATACTAACAGTTGATTGACAATGTAGAGCAATTTTGAAATTAGAATTTCCTATTTATGCCTTTTTGTAATACTGGCCACCCGTGAAGAACAAAGGCTCAAGGGTTGGCACAAACGCAGCGAATTATGAAATTGCCGTGATGGTGCTAATTTTATCCCTTTAATGTTCCGCCTAGCACTGACAGGCCGACAAAGACCGGTTTGTGATAGGGTTGTAGTACAAGATGGGCATTTCCTTACTATTGATCTGTTGACTGAGCAGATGTAGGGTTTTATCAACCTGAAGTTTTCATTTAATTACTGTATTTTTATGCGTTGCACTTGTATATTTTGCTTAATTTAGCCTACTGCTTCTTGACTGAAAAAACCTAAGATTTCATCAAAACTGACAGACAAGTCATGAATAATAAAAATAACCATGACAGTACACCGGTAGAGCAGACATGCCTTTCTGTGCATCTGTCAAAACAAAACTGCCAGAGTTACGCAAACCGGCGCGCGCGCATCTTGGGGCATACGCGAGACTTAATCCCGTTTATGGGTTTTCACGGATGTGCCGTAAATCGAACTATATCGTCAAAATTCATAAATCAATCTAAAATAACCTCTGCTGTTGTTAGTATTACATGCCCATGTTATTGCAAAACATTAAAATTATACTAACATTATCACAATTTGCGGGTTTGTTACCACGGCTATATTTAATATTACCTCGATATTAAAACATATATTAAAATTATATAAACTTAACACTGCTGACCGAACTGCTATATTGTTAAAATTCTACTGCAGAGATTTGAAGCGCGTCGCCTATTAAAAATATTTAAAAATAGTAACGTCATTTTGGAACCTGTTTTGAGCAGGGACTTTAGAAAAGCGGGATTTTCCGGCAGCCAATTAAAAAAAAATAGTTCATAAAACTTCGATAGATAGCGTATCCACGAATCGTCAGATTCGTGGATCCGAAGAAATCCGGCGAGTCACACAGGGCCATAAAAGGATTAAAAAAAAAGAATCCACGAAGTACACCTGGCGCCATCTATCGTTATTTTTATTTTTTAAATAGCTGTCAGAAAATTTCCCATTTACTTTGATATGGCACAGAGTTTGAACTAAGAGTCAAAACAGCATTATGACATGCGTTCACTGCCTTACGGTTACGACAAAGGGCCGAAGTTTGCTCCAAATTCTTTCTCTTTATGTAAACTAGAGCTAAGAGGTGTAATTGTTTCTTAAACAGCCAGAGAAAGGGGGCAAATTAGAAGTGTTAGTGGAGTTTGACCCTAATTGTTACTGGGAACTGTGTGTCGACACATTCGTATCGATATGATGACAAAATATAGAGTAGGGGAGTAGATTTATATTTAAACTTTATTATATGTGTAGAATACAAAACGTATAATAATTAACCTTTTAATCTATGAAACATTTATTTTTGAACATTTCAGACCAGAGTGTGTCTCTTAATTTATTAATTCAAAATGTAGAGCATTTTTCTTGCGACCTGACGTTGGGTTGAAATACTTTATTTTCATAAAAAACTAAAAAGAAACATAATAATGAGATGACGCCTATTACGGAGGTTCCGGGTTCGATTTCCGGTGGGGACACTGTCAAGCAAAATCTCTTTGTGAGTCTTTCCCCAGTTTGGTTAGGACATTGCAGGCTGAATCACCTGATTGTCCGAAAGGAAATATGATTCCGTGCTTCGGAAGGCACCCCGGCTACTATCTAGTCATCACACGACCCAAGTTGGTGGCCTTTGGCGGCTACACTAACACCAGGGTTTGTGATGTCGGTTGTCGACCTTACAACCCACACGATGAAGAAGAAGAAGGGGTTAAAAACGTGAAAGTAATTCTGTCTATCACTGCGGTTATCATAGTCTTGTATCTGGAGAAGATCACACATACACTACAATGTAGAGTCTACCTACATCATACGGGAAAACATCTGAAAATGAATCGAAAAATCTATTCCCGCAGATGGACAACTACTTGACATTTAAAGTCCTACTATAGTTTCCTTCCTGCGTCTTGAAGTCGCGCAACAAACGATTGCCGCATACGGAAGGCGACTCCCGCGCATCTATTTCAGTGACCGACAATGCGCGCCGATATTTGTCTTGCGTTTTATGGCGGACCCATAAAATTATACTGCTACGCTTAAGATCACTTCAGTTATTTTAGAAATAGTGATCGAGGAAAGGATTTTTATATATTATCAGATTGAATTTTCGGAATTAAAGGAGCGTCGGTGGTCTAGTGGCTAGGACCGTTGCCTCCCGTCCGGGAGACGCGGGCTCGATCCCCGCTACGTATCAATGTGTTTTTGAATTTCGAATTCATATGTACGTTTATTCGACGCTGCTCTTACGGTGAAGGAAATCGTGATGAAACCTGCACACTCCTGCGAAGAAATTCAAAGGTTGTGTGTGAAGTCGACCAACCCGCACTGGGCCAGCGAGGTCGGCTAAGGCCTAATCGCCCTAATTCAGGGTAGGCTCGAGCCCCTCCGTGGGGACGTATACGTGAATGAGCTGTTGATGAAAGGAATTTCGTTTTTAATTAAAACTTTCATGCAGCTTCAGATTAACATATTTTCCCTGGGGAAAATGGTTTGTGTTTATGCTTTATAATCAAATCCCTTAAATGTGAAGAACACCAATATCTTATTGTTTTTATTAAAAACGTTTATTTTTTTCTAAGAACGCTCCTATAGAGTTTGACGTTAATAAAATAATAATTAAAATCGAAATGACAACTTTTGGTCTAAGCAAGCTTTTTTTTTGTTGCAGGTAACTTAACGTCAATTTTCTCTTAAAAAAAAAAGGAGAAAGACAAGACTAAAACAAAAAAAGACATAAAAATACGAAAAGACAAGAAGAAAAGACTTAAATAAATAAATACCCTGGTGAGTAGCTTGTTAAAATCATTTTGACTTTCAATGATTTTAAGTAGGCAATAATTTAACTCGCATTACAAGACGAAGGACCAAGTGTTTCACATTTACATTAGAAGTTCATGTTGGGATTTATTAGCCGTCGAGCTAAGATAAATGTGTCGGTGCGCGCAGGTCGGACTTTCCCTGCGTATGCGCAGTGTGCGGTGACCCTAACATCTGCAGGGTGCGTCTGTAGGGTTGATACGATAAAAAACAAAAAAAAATTGAATGAATAGATATCGCGAAAAGTTTTCAAACAGCCAAATAATGTAGTCAAAACTTGGCTTAGCTACTACTTTGCATTAAAATCACCGTGCCTTCTGAAGCACGGAAGAGGTTCTAAATAAAACCACATGGTGATGACAGCTGACTCTTTCCTATCACGAAGGTTAAGCAACCGCAAGTATGGTATATGGATTGTAGCGTTTTCCGTGTTTCGGAAGGCATGTTAATGCTACTACGTACTATCATAGAAAGTGGTTGTTATATTCACGCAAAGTTTGTTTATTATTGCAATAGGGGATTGGATTACTTTTTTTTATTTTATAAATCCAAACTTTTTAGTTTCTGCTATCGAACACTAAAATAATTTTTGCTCTATCTTTAAAATTGACCGAGTTATAAAGGTTTAGAATTCAAGATTAGACAGAGAGGCACATGCCCATTTGTGACGTCATTTGTTAGTAACGCGCCATATAATCTCCGTACAAAAAATCGTTTTTGAAAGAGACAGACTTATTGAAACTTTTAAAAATCACTGTATATTCGTTTTTCAACCGATTCTGTTTTTTCTTCGCGAATCGTCTGCTACTAATCTATAAATAAAAATAAATAGAAAATAAAAAATAATAAATAGTAAATTTAGGAACAGTCCGATCCCCTATTGTACGTACACTTTAAATAAGCTGAGTAGCTGGCCTCGGTATATGAGTGCATTGGTGCATGGACGGATGCATCGTCACTGTCACTGAGTAGGACGGGAATCTATTAAGTTCTCACATTTATGACGTCTCCTACAATTGCACATGCACCATGTGTGTGTCTGGTTGTTTGTCCTACTTATTCTGTTTCCCGGTGGAGCTATAAATAGTTCCAAATTAATGCATTGCTTTGAATTTTCTTCTTCATCATGCGGGTTGTAAGGTCAACAACCGACCTCACAAACCCTAGTATCAATGTTATAGAGCCGCCAAAGACTTGGCTCGACTTGGTAGTAGCTACCGAAGCACGGAATCATATTTATTTTCGGACAATCAGGTGATTCAGCCTGCAATGTCCTAACCAAACTGGGGAAAGTCTCACAAAAAGATTTTTGCTTGACAGTGTCCCCACCGGGAATCGAACCCGGAACCTCCGTAATGAGCGGCGAAATCTCGACCACTCGGCCACGGAGGCTGTTGATACAACTTGATACAAGCAAAAAAACCAAAGTCCGCACTTCCTATTTTACCACTTTGATATACATAGCAATTTCAGTTAGGTAATATTAATAGTCGTAGCCGCAATGTGAAATCATTAAACGTAAAGTTACCACAGTACCAAGAATCAACAGACTAAAAATTCGGTGACCACTGTCCGATCCGAATTCTTTATAAGCGGAATCCATGTTCGTCCGTTTTCTCGAAGACGACTGTCCAAAATTTCCTGATTCGTTCATTTCCCCGAATGACCACAACCTAAAGTTTCCTTGTTGGTCCATTACCCAATTCGTCCATATATCTTCCTCCGCGTGACCAGTGTCCAAAGTTTCCCTATAGGCAAACTTTGCTTTGCTTCCTAATTCGTCAATTTCCCAAATTGAGTTCGACCGTCAAGCAAGACAATAAGTAGCTTAATATTCCAGCTTCTTCTAATCTATGGTGTCCTATTACTAATATCTTCTCAGCTTACGTCAGAATGTCAAAATTCGTTCAGAAATGCAAGTGGCGCCCGCGCACCATAAAAAGGGAGGATCTAGTGGCCCAGTTTATGGAAGCGAGTGGAAAAAATAAACAAATCTGTTTGATTATCTGCCGTTTATGATCACAACGGCCAGCTTACAGATGTTTCCATATGTTTGGGTACATGCCGGAAGAAAAGTATTTGAGTGTATCTTTAAAATCGAAATATATCGTGGAGTTATGCCAAAAATATAGAGTTCAAAACAGAAAGAAAAATTATATACATCTTCAATTTAATTGTTATTTTGTTTTTTTGTAATTTTAGATCTTAGGTCTCAGTCTAATCTCTCAATCTGGATTGTCTAAAACTACCTTATCTTAAAATAATTATAAAAAAAAGGAAAAAACACACATTAAGAGACGTTATAATAATAATCTTACTCGTGTTCTGGAAATAAATATATACTACCAGATACGTACAAAATAAACATGTTCATGACTGTACCGTATTTAACGTCATCTCCTTCTCATCACACTAGGAATTGAGGATTCAGAAACACAACACATCATCACGTTGTAAAACTGTTAACATATTCCTGTAAGTAATAAAAGAGTCTAGACCGCAACGATCCGTAACATTTGGCCTAAAGTAAATCCGAAACGGTTAGTCATTTCATCGAATTAGGTCATTATCATAATTATGACTAATTCTGGCAAATTGTAATACTTATCTTTATATTGATAGTAACTGTCTGCCCACGGCTACGCTCGCGCTGTTTCATATTTTTACAATAGGAATAGAATTGAATATACTTTATTGCACACAAGGATATATAGCTTGAAAGTACAGAAGATAGATAAAACGGTGTACAGATAGGCGGCCTTATTGCTAAGGTAGCAATTTCTTCCAGGCAACCTTAGGGTACAAGAAAACTTCATTGGAACTGTGGGACGGTGCACACAAGAAAAATAGAATAGGAATAATGTGTTCTCCTGTGGTAAATGCTACTTTCTGGTCTGAAATTCCTCTATATGAAAAGAAAACCGTGGATTCGTTGCTTTATTGGTGCGTGAAGAAAATAAAAAATTGCAAACCAATACACATTTTATAATTATAATTTTATTAAATATACGTAAATAAATTACTGTAAAACAAAACTGTAAGTACCTAGGAACTCTATCAAGCAATCAAAGTATGAACCTACTTTCAACTTCATTTAAAATACATTACAATACATTCAATCAATCAATCAGCCTATTGCAGTCCACTGCTGGACGTAGGCCTCCCCAAGGGTACGCCAAAGCGCACGATCACCCGCTTTCCTCATCCAGCCACCACCAGCGACCTTCTTCATCGGATAAGACTAAGGTCATGTTCAACGAACTAAATCACTCCGGAACCGATCTCGATCAATGGCGAAGTGCTCGAAGTTGTCCAAGAATATGTCTACCTCGGGCAGACATTGCAGTTGGGTAGAGACAACTTTGAGCGTGAAATCGCAAGAAGAGTACAGTTGGGCTGGGCAGCATTCGGAAAACTGCGTCATATCTTCTCGTCGCCGCTACCGCAATGCCTGAAAAGCAGGGTTTATAACCAGTGTGTCCTACCCGTTTTGACATACGGAGCCGAGACGTGGAACATGACAGTGAAGCTGGCCCACCGGCTACATGTCACTCAGCGAGCTATGAAAAGATCTATGCTTGGTATTTCGCTACGGGATAAAATCTGAAACGAAATCATCCGGCAAAGGACCAAGGTGGAGGATATTGTCCAGAAATGTAGCAAGCTGAAGTGGCAGTGGGCTGGCCACGTCTGTCGCAGAACCGATGAGCGTTGGAGCAGACGGGTTCTCGAATGGAGACCGCGTCTCGGGAAACGTAGTGTGGGACGCCCCCCTGCCAGGTGGACTGATGACCTGAAGAAGGTCGCTGGTGGTGGCTGGATACAATACATTACATATTTAAAATACATATAAAATGGAAATTGTTGTTTACTGTGTGTCGTAAATAAATGTATTCTTATTCTTATTCTTAAATACTGCAATACTCAGGAACGAAACTATAAACCCGTTATAAGACCTAAAATTACAAAAACGTATATATGTATAAATACTCAGAGATGTAAGTATAAAAGCGGTAGATAATGTTATAAAGCTTTCGTTTTTATTCTTAGAAACTAAATTAGCCGGGATAAGTAAGGGGTTATCTCAACGACCTTCCACAATTTACGAGTGCTACGATGCAGCCCTAATCTTTACATATTTAATTAAATTAAAAGGGCTCTATATCTATCTATAGAAAAATGAAAATGAAAAATAAATTTATAGAAGCTTTTATAGTACTTCGTATTCCTTGCATCTACGAGTACTGTGTTGTGATTTTAGCTTAAATAATAACTGGTTACTGAAATTTTGATTCGTAAGTTGCTAGAAAGTCCTAATTCTGAAATAATTTTATACAAATGCTTCTTATAATATTACCATTGATCACAAATCCCACACATAGACGAAGCGTGAGAAAAAGTAAAGAATAGATAGAGTCATTTATATTATGTGTAATAAGTACAACTCATCTGCTCACTGATAAATAGATGCAACGATTGGGCGTGATTTATCACCGAGTTACCGGCTTGATATCTCAGATATGAAACATGAGGAAATAACAAGTTATGGAACTCACAGCTTCCCTCTGAAACCCCAACTAGGGGCATGAGCCCATTTAATTAGGGCGATCAGACCACTTAGGACTCGTGGAATGATCAACTTCAAAAACCATTTTATTTCTGCGCAGGAGTGTAGATTTTTTCGCGAGATTAGAAAATCAATAGCAGTTGTGTTTTTGACAATAATAATTGATAGATAGAAAGAGGGACATCCAAGTTAATAAATAATAAAAATGCGACCAAATTCAATCCAAGTTTCACAAAACAAAAACAACAATCAACAATCTTTATAAACAATCAAATATATCTAAAGAATATATAATTCTCTCTCTATGTACAGCGCAGGCGCGATGCCGTGGGATCAGGCGCATTAGCGCGCATTTAAAAGTGCATCAGTCGACGCGGGCGCAGTCGAGATCTATGGATCATTAAGATATGACAGTTATGTACGGGATCAATGGGAATACGGGTTATATTAGGAAATATTTGATTTATTTTGTTTCGATTTTTGTTTGTAATGTGTGTTCCACAGCTTCTCTTGATAGATACCTACTCGTACAAGGGATCTTAGTAAGAATCTACGACTGTGTGTGGTGCGGGCGGAACAGAGTTAATTAAAATAATTACTACAGAAAACTTCATTGGTTTTGATTCACCCTATGTTTTTTATTATTTGAAATTTCTATCTTGTATCAATTTATGAGTAGAGCATATTATAATAAATTATTATCGAATTATAGCTATTTTACATTTTATTTTTTTGGCTTACGTCTTATTTATATATTTATAGATTAGGAACAGAGAAGTACACGTCAATTTATGCCGCGTTTGCCAGAATCAGGTTAATTTGTTCAAAGGTAAATTGTCACATTACGGATTTTAAAGGTTGACCATGTGGTCAACAAAGTATTTTACACAAAGTATTTTACGTTAAGATATTACATAATATCTTAACGTAAAATACTTTGTGTAAAAGTTTTAAAACAACTTTAAGTAGTATTAAATTATACATGTGACAATTTTGCATTTAAGCCAGATTATAACATAAGTAATGCACTTTAGGGTCTGGAAGATCTAGGGCTTCCATTTTTAAAGGTCCAGTCACCAAATTGTCCAACGGTCTATCAGAGATTGGTGTTTTAGATTATATGCGGCAATAAAATACATATACGGCCCTTAAGCTTTACATCCAAACACATGTAACATTGATTCAAGATCAGGGCACTAAGGGTTACCTAATACTTGGTAAAATAAACTGCTCGCGTCTAGTCGAAGGTGCAGGGTATCGAGTTGCCAACCGTTAGGTGGACCACCGCTGAGTTTCCACCTCAGTGGGTATCCAGGCGACCCATGCTTCCCTGGTATTCCCAATACTCTTGGGGTTTCTTTAACGTTCTAGGAGATAGTTTTATTTTAATGATAATGCTAACACCATCTTCTCTGAAATATCTGCATTAATTATCTAACTTGATATCTTTACTTAGTTTCTTTTTTCTTTGAATGAACGAATAAGCAATCAACGATATGTAATTTGTTGGCTCGCTCACTTAATCATACCTAAGTTGAGCGAGCTGCATCAATTAAGAAAATCTGTTCTCAAAAAGTGTTTTGTCGAAATTGGTGCAGTTGGTTGGTGTTACATATTTAAACTCGATTATTAGTTTTGATTTATTATTTAATTCATCAACATCAACGGCCCGTTACAGTCCACTGCTGGACTATGAGCCTCCTCCACTTAAGTGTTTGGTTTTGCCATAATCTCCACGCTTGGCAGGCGGGTTGGAGATCGCAGATTAAAAGGTTACTGTATCAGAGAGCGCTGCTGCCCGTTCCCTGTTCAATGTGTAGTCCCTAAGTCGCCTCTTACGACACCCACGGGAAGAGTAGGGGTTGGTGACAAATGTATTCTACTCTGCCGTCACCACACGGCTAATTTAATTTAATTGTTTATAATTTAATTTCATTAGATAAGCAATTATCTGTACATAAAGAAACTATGAAAAGTGTTATAGGAAACGCCATTGATACTTTAATTCTTTATCCTGTCGGGTTGTTCAAGGACATCAGTCCAGTTGTTTCTTGGAAAAGGTGACGGCTCACCAAATTAAGTAACGTGAATATAGCAGAAGATAACGACTGTGTGTGAAGATGTGCCGACTGCCGACTGCCGACACTAGGGCAGGACGCAGGAAGCCGACGACATATCGAGAACAATGTCCACCATTGTTGTTTCATTAACATGTTGTTGTTGTGCAAAATCTTTCCTCGTTTTAGCGACACTGGATAAAATTACTTCTAATATTCAAGGTGTTAAGTTTATAACTGTTAAAAAGATTTTACATCACTTTTTCGTTCTGTTATGTTAAATAAAACTATGGGTTTTTGTGTCTATTTGCCTATATGTTTTATCTGTATTTTTTTAATCATAATTATTTTTTACTAAAAATTTATTCAAATTAAATTATGTGTTATTTTTAATATCGTACTTATAACTGAACATTTAAATCTATTTACATCAATAAAGCTTAAAGCTTTGTTTTTTCAAATTATCGATCATCATCATCATCATCGTGTGGGTTGTAAGGTCGACAACCGACCTCACAAACCCTGGTGTCTGTGTTATAGAGCCGCCAAAGGCCACTGACTTGGCTCATGTAACGACTAGATAGTAGCCGGGACCAACGGCTTAACGTGGGAGTGCCTTCCGAAGCACGGAATCATCTTTCTTTTCGGACAATCAGGAGATTCAGCCTGCAATGTCCTAACCAAACTGGGGAGTCTCACAAAGAGATTTTTGCTTGACAGTGTCCCCACCGGGAATCGAACCCGGAACCTCCGTAATGGGCGTCGAAATCTCGACCACTCGGTCACGGAGGCTGTTGTTATTATTATTTTTAAATTATCGATGTTTTATGTTACATCACTAAATATATTTTATCGTTAGTATAGATTTTTTACAGCCCCTTAAAGTCTATCCCACTCTGCAGTCGTTAACGTTTCTTTTATTTCCTACTTTATCCCCTTAATTTAGGGTTCAGATTATCTTAGCCATTTAGAACGAGCCGATTCGTTTATTTACAAGGGCTAATGCGGTTTTAATAAGCTGAAAACTGTTTTAGAATTCTAGAAATTATGAACGTTTTATTTTTACAAATTTTAATGACATTTTGATTACAATTTAATGCTAATTTGAAAACCAATTCGCACTGTTTAGGTTAGAACGAGATTTTTTAAAGCATTATCTACTTTGATTCGTGCATTGCGATTCACTGAAGACGCTATAATAAGCTTAATTAAAAATCCTTTTTAAACAAGCTTTTAAAGCCGTGGAGTGGAGTATCCTTGTTAAGACAAATCCAACGAGTCTAAACACGACTAGGCTGTGGTGTGTATTTAAGGAGTTAATATTGACACCTTCTGGCTCCATCATCAGACCAGCTCCATGGCACCATAATATTGCATTGTCATCGCGGTTACATAAGTGTACCACAGCAAAATCCAATGGCAGCAAGTGCTTCAAAATTGAGTTGCAAGATTCCGCCCGAACATAAACCTACATACAGTGCAAGTTAAATAAAAGCTTGTAATAAATAATACGTGTTTGTGTCTCGGGTGGTAACTCTGCCCATAAAACTGGACAAGTGGGACTTTTTCGAAATCACAATTTTTTTCATACAATCCCATCAGCTAGCCGAGTTAATTGTATGAAAAGTACTATTTAGTGTTATTTTTTTGCTATTTCGGAAAAGTTGCAGATCAATAGTTGTTCAGTTTCATGGGCTGTGTTACCAGTTTACCACCCGTGAGATTGTACGTTATTAAAAAAAAAAAAAAAAATATTTTATTCGAATAAGATGTTTACTAATCATTTTTCGACGTCAAAGCTATCATGGATGGCACGTTCACTACCAGTGTACGCCCTCTGTGGAGAAGAACGGCCAGAAGAAACTCCACAGGAGTTGTATCTTTTGTACTTTTCTTTTAAATATATAAAGAATCATACATGAGTCATAATTACAATCTACTCCGCTGATTTGGAACAACAGTTGACCAGACGTTTTTATCGTCTAAGACTTTAGACTCTAAGTAATCATTTATCGTATTAGTTAGGCCTTAGAACATAACATATATTTAATTTTAGTTTTAAATTGACTATCGGACAGATTTTACAATATCATCTGGTATTTTATTATAGAAGCGAATGCAGTCTAGTCACACAGTTATTTCAGTAACTTTTTTTTTATTAGGATATCCAACAGCTTAACAATGTTACATTTAACATGTGGAATGAAGTATAGCACTTGTTCGCCAATCATAGAATACCACAGATAAAGCCATGTATGGAACTTAAATTATACAAAAGTTACTTACTACATTGAAGTTAAGAAATAATTTCGAGAAAGAAACCAATTCCAAATAGCAAAGTGTCAATAAATGTGTTAATTTGTCACACATAGGTAAATAGAAAACTAGCACAATCACTATAATATATAACCACGGGAGGAAAAACGATTAAGCATTAACATGCCCATCCTTGTAATTTTGCAAGGACACGAGTTTTAAAAACAGATTTAGATAATGCATGTATGTCAATATCACTAAAGAGAGCGTTGAATGTGGTGGTAGCACGGGTGACATATTCGTTCTTACCATAATTTGTGTGACTGGATGGAACACAAAATACGTTGTATGTTAAGTGTCTAGGCCATCTTTGAGGATCAATCGATGTTTTACATACTGCGACTGCGCCACATGCCATAAGTATCGTATCGATATAAAGTGTAGAGCGTCGGTGGTCTAGTGGCTAGGGCCGCTGCCTCCCGTCCGGGAGACGCGGGTTGTGCTTTCGAATTTCGAATTCATATGCGTCGAATAAACGTACGTTTATTCGACGCTCTTACGGTGAAGGAAAACATCGTGATGAAACCTGCACACTCCTGCGAAGAAATTCAAAGGTTGTGTGTGTGTGAAGTTGACCAATCCGCATTGGGCCAGCGTGGTCATAGTTAGTCATTCAGGGTAGGCTCGAGTCCCTCGGTGGGGACGTATATGAGCTGTTGATGATGATAAAGTGTATTATTTTATCTGAGACTAAAAATCACGTAGAGATAACATGATTTAGATAATAAATAAGTTAAATAACTCTTACTCTTCCCGTGGGTGCCGTAAGAGGCGACTTAGGGACTACACATTGAACAGGGAACGGGCAGCAGCGCTCTCTGATACAGTAACCTTTTAATCTGCGATCTCCAACCCGCCTGCCAAGCGTGGAAATTATGGCAAAACCAAACACTTAAGTGGAGGAGGCTCATAGTCCAGCAGTGGACTGTATCGGGCCGTTGATTTGATTTGATTTTTGAGATAATAAATTAAAGAAAAACGTTCCGTAACACGTAAAAGATAAAAAAAAAACTTTATTTCACTTTAGAGGTAAAGCGTGACTTACGCTAATAACTAATATTAATTTGATAGCAGGTATCGAGGCAGCCCTAATCGGTCAATTAGCTTCATCCAGTAATGGGCCGTAATGGTGCATGATAAAAATGGGAAAGGGCCTGTGGTAGGGTTGCTACTTTTACTTTTATCCTACAGTGAAAAGAAAATGTTTTTCACATGTATTTTTTTATGAATCTTATGATTATTGCTTCATATCATCCGGATCTCACAGATCCGGACGATGAGATCACCGTCGCGATTAAAGCTGCCATTGCGTGTAGGCCACACACTAATACAGAATGCCCTTCAGGTAGCAACCGCCCCCGCCGGCGGGGACGCGGAACTAATAGTAGAATTAATTCAGTAAGACCCGGTAGGGGTCATTCTTCTCCGACGCGCTTCTCGCCCTGGCAACGTTCTGGGCCGCGGTCCGAGCCCGTCTGAGGGCGCCCCAGATACGTTGTCATAAAATTCCTAAGGGGTACGAGCCTTCTGCTCCCCCGCAAGTCCGCGCCCACTATATTACCACTCTGGTATAAATAGTGATTAGGTCCGTCAAAAAAAAAAAAAAAAGCTTCATATCATTTATTGCTTCATGTGGTACACATAGGTGTAACATATAAAAAATAGTGCACACACGCACCCTGTAAGGGCACTGCAAAATTCAAAATAACAAAATATAACTTATTATTTTTAAAAACAAACTAGTAATATGATAATTATACACTATAAAAATTATTTATCTATTTGCAGTCGAAAAGCTCCTGCAAAGTATAAAAACACTTGTTTATAAGATATTTCGTTAATTTATTATTTATTGAATAAGTGTGTTTCTTTAATTGTTTTTATTTCCCGAGCTATATTTAATTATACTATTTTTAATTTAGTAAATGGTGCTGCCAATCTATCTTGTTGCCGTAGGTTCCGTTTTTGTAAATAATTATTGAGGTATCAGTTAACTTTGCTCAAGACTCTTCTTTAAATATGTTAATGGCTGATGGGCATTGTTTTGTGTTTAACCTATCGATATAAGAAATTTAATTCTTAATAGTAATAATGTGCACGATACCAGCAATTTTCAGTTTACATACTAATTTTAAATGATGTTCCTGTTAACAGCCTCCGTGGCCGAGTGGTTGAGATTACGACGCCCATTACGGAGGTTCCGAGTTCGATTCCCGGAGATACTGTCAAGCAAAAATCTCTTTGTGAGACTTTCCCCAGTTCGGTTAGGACATTGCAGGCTGAATCACCTGATTGTTCGAAAAGAAAGATGATTCCGTGCTTCGGAAGGCACGTTAAGCCGTTGGTCCCGGCTACTATCTAGTCGTTACACGAGCCAAGTCAGTGGCCTTTGGCGTCTCTATAACACTGACACCAGGGTTTGTGAGGTCGGTTGTCGACCTTACAACCCACATGATGATGATGATGATGATGTTAAGAATAAAAAAATCCGCTATAGAATGTTTATCTAATTTCATTGTTTAGCTATTGGGCTATGAAAAAGGAACAAAAAGTTACGTTTACATAGTAAGTTAAGTGGCAGCCCTACAGGCGATAAAAATAGTAGAGGCCCTATGCACTGTTGCGCAACTCTGTGGGAGAAACACACCACGTGCGCGGGCGCATCTTACAATATGCAAAGATCTAGTATACAGGGTCTTACGCGTCTCTCTACTCGCTACCAAGCTTCCAAATTATGTTATTAATGTGTGTATGATTATTTTATACCAGGGGTTCTGTGAGGTGTGTACGCGTGCCTCGCGAGTTTAATTTTTTTTAAATGGCTGAAATGTCTTTTTTTGCGTTTTCAACCCTAATATCTCCGCCATTTTGAAAAATTCCGAAAAACTGGACTCGAATATTTTTTTTATCGTGTTTTTTTTTTATTATGGGGAAACTTCTTCAGATCACCTTTAAGGGGAATTATTATTATTATTTGTATGAAAAACCGACCTTAAGCAGGTTTCGCACCGCTTGAGCGCTCGCTTCTACAAGATTGTATCGTCATCGTCGTGTTGTCGTCGTATATAAAGTAACCTAACGTTTGTGAACCTAATCTATCTTGTCTAGATTATTCATTTAAAAAATAAAATAATTATCAATTGCTTAGTTTCGACGAATATTTTTCGCCAGTGAGATCACTTCGTAAAAGGAAGAAAAGATGTGAATAAGCGTATATAGTATAAAATTGTCATATAAAGGCTCTGTTTAAGATCTTTAAGCACTTGGGTTGACTAGGACGCGTGACAGAGATACTTTAGAGATGCTGGCTCGTTAAAGCCTTATAAGGGAAAGTAATTCCACTGTACTGTGCTTGTTGTACAGCTTAACCCGCCTACATAGATTTTATTACAGTTTTTGTCTTTTTGTTACTTATATCATTCAACGGCCCGTTACAGTCCACTGCTGGACTATGAGCCTCCTCCACTTAAGTGGAGGGTATTGCCATAATCTCCACGCTTGGCAGGCGGGTTGGAGATCGCAGATTATAAGGTTACTGTATCAGAGAGCTCTGTTCCCTGTTCAATGTGTAGTCCCTAAGTCGTCTCTTACGACACCCACGGGAAGAGTAGGTGTTGGTGACAAATGTATTCTAATCTGCCGTCACCACACGGCGGCACTTATATCATTATACGGATTAAAACATAATATTAGTATATAAGTAATCTGAAAACCGTTCATCATTGAGTCAGAAAAATCTTTTCGTCATTATTCTTGTAACGACAACTCACAAAGGAAATTTTTGTTTTACAGGAAGATTCCAATGGGAAACGAATTTTCGTCTGCCGTAGAACGAACATTTTCTCGTCGCGAAAATTAACCCATGTAACCATGTTACCCTCTGGCTCATAATTTATGCAAAACATTTTGCTCTGATGCACCTACTATCTGCATTTTGCTCTCATGCGTTTCGTGGTTCGGTATTTGAATTCAGAAAGTGATAACGCGGTCGGAGGAGGAAAACACTTAACACAAGATGCCTATTTACTCTTCCTTGAATACTCCTAGATTGTATCCGTCGTTGATGCTTCGTAAAAAGCACTAATCGACAAGCAAACAAGCAAACTTTCTCATTTGTGCATATGATTGTAATACGTACATGATGTATTGTACTAGGACCGCATCAGCCAAGAGTGTATATACCTAAACGAGTATATCCCGTCTATTTGAACGTTCACTTTCATATCCGTTCCTCATATGCGGCCATTTTCCCGAACGCCATTTGTAGGTTAAGTAACGGCGTTTCCGATATCTGGATAGTATTGGACGAGGAATTCCTGTAAATAATAAATACATCGTCTAAATATAAACCACTGCGAGGTCGGTACCGGTATTCGCAATGTTTATTAGCTCATGCCCGTAACGTTCATAGAATTAATAAAGCAGGTTGTAATGTGATAGGTACTTCAGATTCACAAAATTTATAATGTTGACCTTGAATGTATAATACTAATATCTCCTCTTTCTCATTAATAGCATTATTTTTTCATTAATTCCGTAATGCATTTTAACAAAAAAAATAATATAACCCTCTCCTTCATCATGTGGGTTGTAAGGTCGTAAAGAGACCTCACTAACCCAGGTGTAGCGTCATTGCATTGTTATAGAGCCGCCACGACCACTGCAAAGGTTCATGTAACTTCAACTTCCGTAGATAGCAGTCGGGACACGGCTTACCTTGCATTCCGAAGCACGGAATCATCTTTCAAACTGGGGAAAGTCTAGAGATTCCTGTTTGACAGTGGCCTCGATTCGGGATGTCACGCTCAAATCCTTAATTTAAGTTAGTCCGTCTTTTTTACCTTTTAAAGACTGAAAAGGGACAGGAGATGTCCATCCTAATATTAGAGCTGTCAAACATCGAATTTGAACCTTATGGCCGTGTCGATTGCACAATTTTAGAGAGCACTTAAAAGGTGCGACTTAAAAATCTCTTAAACTGACAGCTATGCCCATATTTTAGGTTGTCATTCGATCAAATGAATATCATTCGTTCATCACCTCTATTTCATTAGTCAT
This sequence comes from Carpatolechia fugitivella, assembly GCA_951230895.1. Classification (NCBI taxonomy): domain Eukaryota; kingdom Metazoa; phylum Arthropoda; class Insecta; order Lepidoptera; family Gelechiidae; genus Carpatolechia; species Carpatolechia fugitivella. Next base: position 14,751,651 of record OX579662.1, on the reverse strand, counting down.
AAAAACGAAAAGGATAGCTAGATTTTAAAATTAGAATTAGAGCATGACTTCTTTTTTTTTTTTTTTGACGGACCTAATCACTATTTATACCAGAGTGGTAATATAGTGGGCGCGGACTTGATTAGAGCATGACATCCCGAATCGAGGCCAGTATCCCCAAATTCAAACCTGGAACTCGCCTCGCAGTCTACCGCTGCTGTCTGTCTAGTCAAGGTAAACGAGGTTACTGATATACAATGCAGAACCCACTTCATTATCTTTCGCCCGTTAGTAAAATAAACAACGTTGTCTAACATACTCGATTTTTTTCCACCTGTTTTACCTATATACCAATTTCCTACGTCCATGCTTCGAAAGGCTCGCACAAGTCCCAAGTCCGCGCCTGCTCTAATACCACCTTGACATACATAGCAAATATTTAGGTCAGTCATAGGATAAAATAAAACTAAATATAAATAAGGCTTATAATATCGCAGATAAATAGATAGATAGATATAACGTGGGAGTGTGGTGACGGCAGAGTAGAATACATTTGTCACCAACCCTTACTCTTCCCGTGGGTGTCGTAAGAGGCGACTTAGGGACTACACATTGAACAGGGAACGGGCAGCAGCGCTCTCTGATACAGTACCCTTTTAATCTGCGATCTCCAACCCGCCTGCCAAGCGTGGAGATTATGGCAAAACCAAACACTTAAGTGGAGGAGGCTCATAGTCCAGCAGTGGACTGTAACGGGCCGTTGATGAGATATAACGTTGTAATAGTGATCAGCGGATTGAAAACTTGACAAATGTAACTACTCCACCTATTAAACCACTATTATAATAATTGAAATATTTCTCAATAACCCGGCTGATTAAAAAAAACAATGTTTCAAATTGGAACTGCCAGACCATGTCAAATAAATTCCCTTTTTTTGAACAAATCCGAGCACGCCCGGCCGAGTGAATACAATTTTTGTCACTGTAACGGGCTGTTGATGATGATATGGGATCAATTCAGTCAGAATTATTTAACAGCCGCCGCCGGGTTTGCGAAGTCGGTCATTGATTTTAAAACCAACACGATATGATGATGATCATCATCATCGTGTGGATTGTAAGGTCGACAACCGACCTCACAAACCCTGGTGTCAATGTTATAGAGCCGCCAAAGGCCACTGACTTGGCTCGTGTAACGACTAGATAGTAGCCGGGACCAACGGCTTAACGTGCCTTCCGATGCACGAAATCATCTACCTTTTCGGACAATCAGGTTATTCAGCCTGCAATGTCCTAACCAAACTGGGGAAAGTCTCACAAAGAGATTTTTGCTTGACAGTATCCCCACCGGGAATCGAACCCGGAACCTTCGTAATGAGTTTCGAAATCTCGACCACTCGGCTACGGAGGCTGTTATGATGATGAGTTGTTCAGTTTCTTCCATGGGCTTGACTAGCATTTCTCTGCTAGCTGAAGTTGCTTAGGTGGCTGTGCAGTGCCAGTGGGGCTGCATACGTTTACTTTCGCTGGCTTATTTATTGCTTGTTTGTGTTGTAAATACTATGTATATTCTGTGGAAACGGGTTAGTTCAGTAAGTATTAAGTACTTGTTAGTAGTTTTTGTAGCTGAAGCTATGAATGTTTTAATATAAAGGAATGAGAAAATAAATAGATAGAAAGTCACCGTCGTTGTTTCCTGCCGGCCGTTGCCTCTGATTGGATACTTGTATTTGGTTGGTAGAGCGTCGGTGGTCTAGTGGCCAGCCGCTGCCTCCCTTCCGGGAGACGCGGGGTCGATCCCCACCACGTACTAATGTGTTTTCGAATTTTTAATTCATATTACGTTTATTCAACGCTCTTACGGTGAGGGTAAACATCGTGATGAAACCTGCACACTCCTGCGAAGAAATTCAAAGGTTGTGTTGTGTGTGATGTCAACCAACCCGCACTGGGCCAGCGTGGTCGACTAAGGCCTAATCGCCCTAATCCAGGGTAGGCTCGAGCTCCTCGGTGGGGACGTATATGAGCTGTTGATGATTTGGTTGGTTTGTCGATGCAAATAAGTTTTCAACTACTTATTCTTTTTTTTCCATCGTATAGGTTGAAAGGTCGACAACCGACCCCACTTACCTGAAGTCAGTGTTATAGAGCCGCCAAAGGCTACTGATATGACTCATGTCTTGACTACTTCCGTAGAAATATCAGCCGGGATACACGGCTTAACGTGCCTTCCGAAGCACGGAATAATATATTTATTATCGGGTAATCGGGTCAGCCTGCAATGTTCTAACCAAACTGGGGAAAGTCCTCCTTCCTCTTCGATCCCTCTTGTATGTTAATAGATCTTTAGTGGCTTTAATAAAACAACTTCATTGAATTTCCGCATCCAACAATACAGTTAACTGGACGGAAACCAGTGGCAAGTGTTAATTTTGCATTCAACTGTTAAATTCCCAGCTAAATTCGAGTGTGCATGTTTGAGCAATGTGACCATTTTAAAGATTTTTCCAGTTTCAGGGATTTTCGTTGTCTTTGGCAACTTTATTCATGGTGTCGAGCAATCTTCGGGGGAGACCTTTGATCAGAGGTGGCCGTCTTTCAATAGATGGTATGATGATGATTATAGTTACAGATTACAGACAATATTTCATAGTAGGTATATTGTGAAATTCGGTTACGATGATTTCTAGATAATAATAATAACTTTATTTATTTCCACACCACAAGAAAAATAATTTTAACATACACCAGAAACAATGTCGTGTTCTTGTGGAGGGCTGATGCCTAAGCTAGGTTTATATATAAACCTGTATTATAGGTCAAGTATAAAAATGTCTTTCTTCACTACAAGTGTGCGCTCACTGTGGAGAAGAACGGCCGGAAGGAAGAAACTCCACAGGATTCGTATTTTCTGTACTTTTCTTTCAATAATAAATCATCAGCTCGTCCCCACCGAAGGGCTCAAGCCTACCCTGAATTAGGGCAATTAGGCCTTACTTGACCATGCTGGCCCAGTGCGGGTTGGTCGACTTCACACACAACCTTTGAATTTATTTGCAGGAGTGTGCAGGTTTCATCACGATGTTTTTCTGTACGTCGAATAAACGTGGTACATATGAATTCGAAATTCTAAAACACATTGGTACGAGGTGACGATCGAACTCGCGTCTCCTGGACGGGAGGCAGCGGCCTTAGCCACTAGACAACCGACGCTCTAACGCGATAATCAATATATTATTAATATTAGCATCCGAACAACTTTTCTCTCTCATTTCTGACTAGTTCTAATTGACTGGTACCTACTTCCATTATGCCCATAGATATTGTTATCTGATTATACTCGTATTTATTTTCTGTTATTTTTTATAAGCGGATTAAACATTTTCTCCCAAGAGGCAACATTACTTGTCTAATGGCAATATTGGTTTGTTTGCGCATGTTTTATTGTGGCTGTCGGGTCTGTTAGCGGTGAACGGTCAAAATTTACATAAGACAAGGGAACAATCGCCGTGCTACTGTTCTTCTTAGAGGAGTCTTTGATTGCGCTGTTAAACAATCGGACGTATTGACCCTTTGTGGATAAAGGTTAAGAAGGGTTTGGGAAGATGTTATTGGCCGCGATTCGGGATGTCATCCTCTAATTCTAATTTTTCAAATCCAGCTATCATTTTCGTTTTTATGACCAATGACAGAGAGGTGATGAACGAATGATAACCTAAAATAAGAGCATAGCTGTCAGTTTAAGAGATTTTTAAGTCGCATGTTTTAAGTGCTCTCTAAAATTGTGCAATCGACACGGCCATAAGGTTCAAATTCGATGTTTGACAGCTCTAATATTGGGATGGCCATCTCCTGTCCCTTTTCAATCTTTAAAAGGTAAAAAGGACGGACTAACTTATATTAAGGATTAGAGCGTGACATCCCGAATCGAGGCCATTGTGTGTAAAGTTTATGGCATTTGAATAAGCAATAGAAGGAAAATATAACTCTTGAATACTTTGCGACACCTGGAATAGTCCTTCTTTATCATTATAATCGTGTGGGTTGTTAGGTCCACAATCGACCTTACAAATTCTAGTGTCAGCAGCCAAAGACCACTGAAATGGCTCGTTGGTTCCGGCTGTTACGTGATTTTGTGCTTCGGAAGGCACGTTAAACCGTGGATCCTTTGACGGCTTACACGTCAAGTCATCTGCACGTCAAGGATGACTTGACTTTTGTAAACGCCTCTATTCCGTAGCATTAAGCAGTTATCACCTGTCGTGCTGTTCAGTTGACTGCGCACCTATTACAAATCAATGCCCAAACCGACACATGTACACAATGAAAGAAACTACCAACTTCGTGTTTGTTCGTACCGTAATATTCATGAGAGCCGCAGCGCATGCGCGGTCGGCCATGTTTGGTTAACTGTCAAACGCATTGACAGCTTACCACGAGTTGTTGCGTCTACCAATTAGATGCTGGAGACAGAATTGCTCAAGTTTTGTTCCAATTTAGCATGATTAAGCCCTATTTTGAAGCCATCATGTTGTTTAGATCAATGCGCCAAGAGATCAATCAATCAGTCAATTTTGATGAATATGTTTTGACAGTGATTGTCGCACTTCGTCGTCTCGTTCGTCTTTCATATTTATTAGTAACCAAAATCTTAAAATAACAAACCTGAAAAGATAAAAGTAAGACTGGCAGCTTTGGTAAACAAAGTTGTGTCGAACAACGCTTAAAATTGGTCTATTCAAAAAATACTTACAAATACCCATAGAGTCGCTTCACAAAAAAAGAAACGTTTATCCAAATTAATAAGCTAGCAATACAAAACCTCTCACACCTCCACGCTCCAAGTTTTTATAACCAATTTATCATCGTCGAAAAAAAAATACAAAAGTAAAAATTAGCCCACAGAGAGAAATGTTTAATCAGGGGTATAAAAAAGGAACAAATAATTTCCCTTTCGACGAGAATCCCGGTCCCGAGTCCCGTAGGAATGTGACGCTATCCTTTTCTTTGTCTATCTCTCTCTGTCGCTCGTAGAATAAACTGGTTAAGTTTGATTAATGGTGGTGGTATCTTTTTATTGGCTGTCCCGGGGTTGCATACTAATGTAATTAAAGTAGAGACAAGGCTCTAACGAGAATGTGTAATAAAGATTCGTTTTATTAACTCTATGGTTGCTTTTACTTTTATTTACTGTATTGGTATTACATGTTTTAAACTGCAGTTAAACTTTTACTGAATTAAATGTGTGTGCTATAAGTATAACTTGAAAAAAGTTAGTTATAGAGCACTTTGAAGTATTTAAGTTACTTATACATTTCGTAACTTTAAACAGCTTTCCGTTGGATTTTTTTTATTTTGTACTATATCTCACGTTTATTCAATGCTGTAGCTTAGGATATTATAGCGTTGTATGAATGTAACATATTCCGTAATAAAATCTTTATACCTATCTGTTATATTACAGCAAATTGCTCGTAGTAAAAAATACCATACGAACCACGTTAGATATTATAAGTCTTGCAAAAGTTGCGTGCCAAACAGAATGTAGAGCTGTTGGTGTGTGTAGCTGTGGGAGGCCGTGTGTGGAGGCTTCCTAACTCTTCCCAGTGTAGCGTGGTATAGCAACGCTCTCTTCGGTTCTATGTTCGCCTAGTACCTCGGCACGAACGCTAGACGTCACGTTTTCCATTTCGTTACCGATCCTCCCCGAACATTTATTTTTCTTTCTCCTAATTATATTCTCTATCTCTTTTAGTGAACTCGTGAAGCAAAAATGCTACTAACTCTTCTTTAAGATGTGCTAATTCTTAAACTCATACTCTACCGACACTAAATAAAATTAACATAAATCGTAACTTTGTTTACTTGTGTGGCAAAAGTAATGACCTACATCACCTACATAGCTTAGCTCCAATCCATATCTTTCTTTCGATCTAAATAGTTTCGAGAAATCTAGTAAAAACTATTCTGTAAACATCTGTCCAGGTAGAGATGAAGTGTTGCGTAGGAGTCGATCTATGCGTCTGGCGGTTGTCTTACGTCTTCTTTGTGAAAATTGCACCGATTGAAATAAACAGGAAACTCTTTTTACGAACTTTTAACAACTTTTTATAGAGTTCTTTACTAAAATACTCTTAAGAAAAGATTTTTTACTCAGCAAATATTTTTTCAGATTAATAGAGCCGCCAAAGGCCTCTGAAATAAGCACTGTGTCACATGTCTTATCGATAATTACCGTAGATAATAGCAGAGGCCTTTAGCCAAACATGCCCTTCGAAGCACGGACACATGTTATTTTCGAATAATTAGGTAAATCAACCTGCTATGCCCTTACTAAATTGGAAATTGTCTCAGTAAACGATTTCAATTGACAATGGATACATTGACAATTATTTAAAGGGATTCAAACCGAAAACCCCCAAATCGAAAGTAGAACGCTCTAACCGCTAAACTTCAGAAGCTCGCTAAACAATCTCATACAATCAAGCTGTCATTTATGTCATCCATCGAAATAGAATCATCGATGGCGCAAGGAATTCATGCGCAGAACACGCATTTGTCGCTTGGATGCGCGCGATCATTAGGACATAACGATGCGTGTGCGGTCAAGCGTGCGCTCCTGATCGGCTTGCGATGTTACTTATTTTTATTTTATTTTATTTTATTTGGGAAGTTAACAGCAAAAAATTTTACAATTTGAACAAAAAATTACAACACTAAATGCCAATAACAAACTTCCACATATGTGCCGAAAATAGTTGGACTCCTAACAGCACTGCAATTAAAAAATAATAAAAATAACTAAGTAGTATCAATACGACACAGTACGAGTTAGAAGCCCAAGCTTACAAATAACTTAAGCCTAAAGGAAAGTCGCAACATTGTACTTTTGACGCTACGAACACTGCTGGTAAACAAATCGATCTGATCATCCTGGTTGAGCTTGTTGAACTGCTTTATGTTTCGGGGAAGAAAACTATTCTTTCTGTAATGGGTGCTAAACGGTCTGAATAGTAAAGTAGGACTTCGAAATCTGCGGGTAGGAGTAATTAGCTTAATCATACTTAGGAGCTCCGGACTATCGATTATACCTTGGGCAATTTTAACCAATAAACTAATATCGGCAATTTCTCGTCGGGTATGGAGAGGCACTAAATGTAACTGACTGCACAGTTGCGTGTAATCCTGTTTCAGTAAATTGAATTTATAACATAAGAAACGCGTAAATTTCTTCTGAATTCTTTCAATGCTAGCCGAATATACATTATAACAAGGATTCCAAATTTGAGACGCATATTCCAAGTGACTACGAACGTATGCACAGTATAGTATTTTTATGGTTTTCATACTTTTGAAACTTTAAGAAGCGCGAATTATAAAGCCAAGAGATTTGTAAGCTTTGCTCATTATACTTGAAATATGCTGATCAAATAGCAACTTCCTGTCAAGGATAACACCAAGGTCTCTGCAAAATTCCACTCGCGCTAATTTTTCGTTTTTAATCACATAGTCAAATTTTGCAATATCACGCTTTCGTGTAAAACTTATACAGAAACACTTGGAGACGTTCATATCCAATTTATTTGACTGACAGTAGCTATCTAATCAAGTTACAAGACTTCAGCCTTAGGAAGGTGTACTCGTAGCGCTAATATAGGCTAATAAAACTTTTTCTTACATAGATGATAATATTGAGTCTGTAAGCCTAGCAATCTTCAGTTGAAATTCTGAAGACTTTGGTTTATTCGTAGGATAATTTTTGAGGACTATACAATACAAAAGACGGCATCTTCTGTGTAAGTAAGTTTTACCTTCAGTTTCGTCTGTCTTCACTTTCCTTCCATCAGGTGAGACTGAGGACAAACTTCAACTCTTTTTCTTAAAAGAATATTTCATACATTGACGATGATGTAGCGAAAACAATTACTTAAACACTTATTCAAGAACTTTCCTAACTCTCAAGTAATAGAAAATCTCAAGTCCGTTAACTGAAGACATCTTGATAATCTCGGCGATGTGCGATTTTCTTTGAGATTCTCTAGCACTCAGTCGCGATGCGTTAACTTAAATGCCCAAGAGTGTTCATTCAGTACACTTAACGGATTTATAGGTACCGTATTCAATTATTAACGGGTCATTTAATGCATTAAGTTGCACTTCAGAGTCGCATTCAATTAAGAGATGCTAGTACAGTGCTTTGAGACTACCTCTTCTAAGTGAAACTGCGTAGAGAAAAGCTTCAAGCTCATTTCAGATGTCGGCCGACTCACGCACACACGCATATCGAAAGCACACACAGGCTTTCGACCAGTGTACAGACTTACGCACCCTTCAACCCCTACGCACGATTAGCTAATCCCTCGATCCCCGGATTCCTCTACTCCAAGCGCCCTTTTTTATCGAGTTTTGTCCTAAAATGGAAAACAAGTAACAGGCCTACAGAATTTGGCAGCAGTGGTCCTCTCACCCTTAAAGCCTGCTCAAGAATGCGCAGACTCAAACTTGTCTTAATGTGCCCGCAATCCATGTCTCATATCTAACTCTGTCTAACGCCAGCCTTATCAAGCTACAAGGCTTCTCTTTCACACTTACTTGGTGAGGGTTGTGTTCAATTTACAGATGTGTGAAATTTGGGGGGCAAGTAAGCGACCTGGGGCAGCAACCCCTTCGATATGCGATGCGTGTGTGGCTATGGCGTGTGTTATATGTCTCACACGGAGCCATACGTGAGGAAACTTCCTGCAAACTCCTATACCCCTGGTACATGAGTATGTGTAGAGATTAGAATTTGCTAAGCAAACGCTGGTTTTTTTTTCTAACACGTGCACGTGTGATGCTAATGTAGGTTTCTAATATTCATATCAAGGTTGTATTGACTCCGTTGCTACACACGTGAATTTCTAACTCGAACCGTATTTTCACACGCTTAGAAGTGAATGGAATAGAGAGAGGCTTCAACCTTCTCTGTCTAGCAAACGGGAACGCTGGGACGCACACGATGAGAAAATTGTTCAATAGAAATATTTTATACATGATTTTATTTATGCCATTACGATTGGGAATTTCAACGTCTGTAAGCATTAGGTTAGTAAAGTAGGAATATTTCCATTATTATTGCTGCATCATCTTGATCAGATCGGTAATTGAATAAGTAGTGACTTGCATACAATGCGTTCGGGAATGAGGCTCGGAGAATGTTTGCCGGGCCACTGGAGATGTACACATACTCTAATAATGTGTAGATGTAGGCAGTGATTATGCAGAAACTAAGCGGACAACGAACAACGAAGGCTTTGCTATTGATTTTTCATGAGGTTTAGCAGCAACGCGGGCTAGGGATGTGTGGAGAGGGCTGCTTTTGTGCAACGCACGCGATATTTATTTATTTTATTTTATTTACATGGAGAAAAAACAGAAAAGCTTAGCTAAGCAATTAACAAAGGATAGTAAATTTGCATAGCACTGCTCCTATAGAACATTTCTCGCAGAGACATGACAAAGAAAAGTAATTTACGGTACGGTATAGCAAATACACTCTCTAAAGCTCAAAAAATACTATTACGTAACATTGCTACGGTTTGCTACGGGGCGTAGCGATCTCTACGAATGTCGTAGCTGATTAATTACATAAATTATGTTTTATTGCAAAGTTTTGAGTTCGAAAATTGTTGAATCTGCGTCATGATTACTAATCCGCACCCTCGTAACCAACGCTGAGATTAAGTGCATCTGTCAGCATCTGCCTCACGAGAAAGAAGTTTCAAGTTCGATTCGGTCATGTCTATTGTGTATGTTTCCAATGGCTTTACCCCAAATGTATCCATCAGTAGTGGTACAAGGCAGTGCTACAGCAAGTCCGGTGCCGATACCTGTTAGATGTGGTGGGAGCGTAACCTTACGAGTGTGACCTTGAAATATGTTTCGCGCCATGTTTTTGAACAAGCTGTCTCCGTACACTTGTACCTCGAAGGTCGTGCGAGGGCTAGCGGTCCGACATGTTTGTGCTCTTGTCGCATGCTGTGGTACACAGGCTGGTGGGAAACTTAGCTGATAAATAATCGCATTCTAACTAAACTCAATACGATAAATTTTTATTAACACAAAAAAAAAAACAGAACAAATACAATTGAGAATAAGAAGGTCAACAGGTGACCTGATTGCTAGGGTGGTAATCTCATCCAGACAACCCATAGATGCTAGAAAATTCAAGAATTACTCAAGTATTTTTTCCCTATAAAAATAAGAATTAGAGCATGACAGTGAATATCAACCCCTTTAGTTACTTCGTCAGGCACTGCCTATGCCTGTATATTATTTAGATAATTTAAAAAAGCAATTTATTCTTCTAAATCAAATCATCATCACATCATGACATGACGTTTATATTTTTCTCGCTAATACTGCTTGATCTTGAAGAACTTAAAGAGGTAATGAAGCTTTGTGAAATTAATTTAGCAGGTAGACAGAAAGCTAAGCGGGGTAGACATCAAGTTGAATTTATTTTTGTAGTCTCCAAGATTCCATAAGCTTAAATCGCCTGTAGCTATCAACCTGTAGATATACCTACCTATATACCTATAGGTACAATAGAGAAGTACCGTGACTGCAGTACACTTGGCCAGATGTTTGGCCAGCTCCAAACGGGCCCGTGTTTGCCGAAGGTCGCAAGCGCAGCCGGGACCGGTGCGACTTTCTACCATTTTTACCGTTTTTGGGCAACTCTTCCAAGTTTGAAACTGTGTTTGCTGTTTATGAAAATTGTTTGGGTAATTGTGATAGTCTGCGTAGCAAGTTTGAAAACTTTTGAATTATTCTAGTCACTGAAGTTTTAAGTTAAAATTAAAAAGTTTTATATTTCCTTTGGTTTCATCTGATAAATTTCTTTTCAATACACCTTGCTCGAAAATTGAACTTACGAAGGCAGTAAACTGTGCGGTAAATGCGTTTTACCGCACTAGTGCGATTTTATTACAGTTTTTTTTTTTATTCCTGTTCTTCAAAATTATTATTCAGCCAGGATCATTTTGACACTAAAAAAAAATATTTAAATCGATTCATACAAAGAGAAAAGTATTTTATATTTTTTACAACAAATTGTATCAAAAATATTATCAGCCAGAATATTTTAATTATAAATAAAATTATCTCGATTTAACAAAGAATCAATTCGTAGAGGCTGAATGTCCGCCAGAGCCTTTTCTCCGTAATTATGCTTATAAAAAAGAAACTTAATATCGATTTGTGGTTGGCGCCAATTTTGTAAAATTTTCATTTAATTGTTTTACATTGAATGTTGTTTTATGAGTGATTAAGTGTTGATATTTAGTGATAAATGTGAATAGTAAGGATGCTCAAACTGCGCACGATATAATAAAGGTTAGTTTTTACAACTTCTACATGATCAATTTTACCTGTAGTATCATAGCTTTTGTAGGGGTACCTCCTTAACCATTTCAATTTAATTATTTACTATCAGTTTTCTCACAAGTGTCTTGAAAAACGTCGTACAACACACGGATCTTAGGTTTTATAACAAACTCGTGACATTACAAACTCTCGCCTGCGGCTCGGGCTTACAAAAGTCACCTCGTTTGTAATATGCCACCTACGATCCTTGTATCGTAATGTACTATTAACCACCCATATACGCTGAACGCTCCATTAAACGGCAAATAATTTTGAATAAAACATTTGAGTAACTTTTTCTAGAATAGATATTTAAAATAAATATTCACGAAAAAAGAAAGTTGAGCGCATACGGTAACTAGCATTGATAGTTAAATTTATAGGGCTGCCTAACGTTTGAAAATTTGCAGTTCAAGCCCTACCTCTTACTAAGTTGTTTGTTACCGACGTTCTTTCGGAGAAGGATAACATCATAGTACGGAAACCTGGTATTTAAGCACTACTTGAGACGAAATATTGAATCTCTCTTTCTTTTACAGGTAATGCGCCGACAAGAGCATCCTTTCATCAGGGGCCCGTTTCACGAAGCAACAAGTTACTAGTAACAAGTTACAATTTGATATTCATTGCGTAGCCAATTCGCCTAAACTGTAAATCGTTATCGTTTTATCTAATCGTCTACGCAATGTACGTCGAATTGTACTTGTAATTTGTAACTTGTAGCTTCGTGAAAGGGCCCCCAGGTTTATCCCGGGATTAAGGATGTAAATCACTATAATCCCGAGTCCCGGTCGCCGTGTGCGGCCAACATTGTGATCACGGTATTTTGGTAGCCCGAGAATTTTTATTATAGACTTAAGAGCTACGCCATGCCAATAGACCACGACAGTAAGTTAGTAAGTAAAAAATCTATAAGCTGTTTAGTAGAGCATCTGTGGTATAATGATTAGGGCCGATGCCTCCCGTTCGGGAGAGATGGGTTTGAACTTGGAACTTCACTACGTACTAATGTGATTTTTAGTTTCGAATTTACGGTAAACCAAAACAGTGAGGAAATCTGCAGTCCGTAATTCATAGATTGCATGAGAAATCAGCCGTAATGGTGTATAACCAGTATGTCCTACACGTATTGACATACGGAGCTGAGACGTGGAACATGACGGTGATGCTGGCCCATCAACTACATGTCACTCAGCGAGCCATGGAAAGATCTATGCTTGGTATTTCACTACGGGATAAAATCCGAAACGAAATCATCCGGCAGAGGACCAAGGTGGTTGATATCGTCCAGAAGAGTAGCAAGCTGAAGTGGCAGTGGGCTGGCCACGTCTGTCGCAGAACCGATGAGCGCTGGAGCAGACAGGTTCTCGAATGGAGACTGCGTCACAGGAAACGTAGTGTGGGACGCCTCCCTGCCAGGTGGACTGATGACCTGAGGAAGGTCGCTGGTGGTGGCTGGATGAGGAAAGCGGGTGATCGTACGCTTTAGCGTGCCCTTGGGGAGGTCTACGTCCAGCAGTGGACTGCAATAGGCCGACTGATTGATTCATTGAAAATAAGTTGTATAATTTGTAGTTTTGTATACTATATTGGGCGGCAAGAGATTGCTTCTGAGACGCCATACTATAAAGTCAGTTTAAATGTACATCCAGGGCTATACGAGTTATGTCACTTCTCGCGTCTACTAGCACGGTGTAATTGAGCCACGGATATTCTATCAATTCACTTAAATGGAGACTTTTATAGTATTTTTATACCGCTTCGGTGGCAAGGCGTCTCTCCATAATAATTAAAATTAGTAAAATGACGTGACTTTTATAAATACTTTTACTAGTTTGAATATGTACGAGTAGGTTCCATTAAACAAAATCGTTTTCATCTCGTCATACACGATAACACCTTGCGTCAAGTTGCGTCGGAGGAGGTCTAATGGCTAGGGCCGTGGCTTTCATTTCGGGAGACACGGGGTCAATCCTCACCACGTACCAATGTGTTTTCGAATTTCAAATTCATTTCTACGTTTATTTAACGCTCTTACGGTGAAGGAAAACAGTGAGAAAACCGGCACATGAAGTTTAAAGGTTGTGTGAAGTCGACTAACCCGCACTGGGCCATTGTGATCGACTAAGACCTGGTCGCCCTAATTCAGGGTAGGCTCCAGCCCTTCGGTAGGAACGTATATGTTGACTGTTTGTGATGCCAGTAAGCAAGAATCGTAACCAATATTGGTCAAAGTGAGCCAGTGTGCGCACAGGACGCGATAGCGTTCCCCCGGCGCCCACGCATGTCCTGCGCACGCACCGTCGTCGCCGGCGCAGCGGACTGACATGACATAACCGTTCAGGGACGGGTTGCGTAATTACACTATCATTTTTGTAATTTATTCATGAAAAAACGTATCTGTAAGGAAACGAGTAACGCAAAAATTGGGTTAGTAAGATTATGTATTTCGTTATACTTTTTGGTATGACCTATTTTTTTAATCACTTTCGCCACTACATTACATTAATTTTCTAGCTCCATCTAAAATAACATTGCAGACCGTTAACTAAAAATGGAGCGTTATTTAGAGAATTCATAATTATAGAAAAGTTAGAAATATTTTTTTTTTTTTATTATTATAAGGGAAACTTACAGCTTAGATAGTAATATCATAACTATAGCTAAGATACAATACTTGAGCCAATTACAAGCTTCCGCCTGTGAAACAATGTTGGATAATTTAATACATACACTCATAGATACACAAGTAATTATAAAATCTTAGACGTTCGCATGCTGAGAACATAAGTAAAAACGTGTAAGATGAAAAATTTTAATATAACAAATATTTATGGTTGAGAGAGTTATTGCTTTGAACTCTCTCAATCACTCAACACAACACTGGCACAAAGAACTTACTTTATTTATAGCCGTTATTTGTAGTTTAAAGTAATCGTCCACAGCTGGACTTAGGCCTCTTTTCCCAAAATATATTTTTCCATAATATTATTGCAGGTTTTCTTACAAAATTTCATTAAAATCAAAGGGTTAGTTTAAGCAATAATCATAAAGTGATTTCCTCTGAGGAGAAGCAGATCAAAAGCACTCGTAACATTAACGAACCGAATCTAATTTCATTGTTCTGCGCACGAGTCGCTCGCCTGGATAATTACCGAACAATCTCCTTAATACTAATTGTTATTATCTTTGACCTGAACTAATATAATCATGTTTTGGTCCAGTTCTGGTTTAATTGAACACAGTCAATCAGTTCAATGATTGATTAGTTGAATAGTGATCTTTCGGAAAAAGCTTTTATTCCATAATTGGTTTATTATTGTGAAGATTTCATCACGGTGTTTTCCTTCACCGTAAGAGCGTCGAATAAACGTACATATGAATTCGAAATTCAAAAACACATTGGTACGTGGCGGGGATCGAACCCGCGTCTCCCGGACGGGAGGCAGCGGCCCTAGCCTCTAGACCACCGACGCTCTATTAGTAACATGTTCATACATGATACCTTTTTAAACAGTTTTTTTAAACTTCGTCTGTTGTACAAAACCAATTTTGAACAAATGATATTCTAAGCAAATTTTAAATTTATATTCGTTGTAGATGCGTGTTTCCAAAAAGACTTACCTGTATTTTTTGTAAATATGTACCTATACACCGTGAAATTTACATCGTTTTGTTCCCGCCGTGTAGTGATAGTACCCGTCAAACTGAATAACTTTTCACGTAAAAAAAAATGTTTAGTCTCTCCATACAAAATGGGTCGCCCGGGAGTCTCACTTTGTATGGAGAGACCAAAAATTTTTTTGTCGCAGGAATTTTTTTTTTTCGTGAAAAGTTGTTCAGTTTAACGGGTACTATCACTACACGGCCGGAACAAAACGATGTAAATTTCATGCTGTATACTAATTTCATATCAGTATTCACACATCTCACGAATGTTCACACACCTCACGAATATACTCCACAAAAGAAAAAAAATGTCACGCATTATAATACGAAAACGAAAGTCAAAGGGTTGATTCTTAAGATGAGTCTGTGTATTTTTATCCTTTTTTTTTCACGTAGTAGCACTTCCTTCTCCGAAGTCCTTAGAGGGGCGGTATAAAAAGATCTGAGGTTTTTGTCCACGTCTCGAGTAACAGGTGACAGAGTGGCTTCCGTTCGAGGGAGAATAAATCTTTATAAGCTCTATATTCAGAAGTTGTAACAAGTGTATAATGAATGTTAGTGAGTGACTAATACCATACAGGTATACTATTATAACAATGGCCGCTCTAAGGTTCGTTCTGTTCCTTATCTTCTGTCACAAGATCCATATTTCAGTACGAATCTTCATGTTTGTTTTTGCCAATAGTTTTTATATTTTATGTTGAAGTTGGTACGCCTGGATGATATTAAAATTGCTTTTACTTGGTTGGTGGTCTAGTGGCTAGAGCCGCTGCCTCCCGTCTGGGAGACGCGGGTTCGAACCCCACCACGTACCAAAGTGTTTTCGAATTTCGAATTCATATGTACGTTTATTCGACGCTCTTACGGTGAAGGAAAACATCGTGATGAAGCACACTCCTGCGAAGAAATTCAATGGTTGTGTTTGAAGTCGACCAACTCGCACCGGGCCAACGTGGTCGACTATGGCCTTTTTTTTTAACTTGTATTCGCCAAACTGTTTAACAGTTTGTTGGCTAAAATATGCACTCACTTGAATATAACTACTTAACCAAAAGCATGCATCCCGAAAGCAATAAATTCTACAAAAATACTACTATAAAAATCTACTCAACTTCATCTAGCAATATAATTTTGAATTTAGCCTTAAAAGAGTTTAAATTACAATTACCCTAATTCAGGGTAGGCTCGAGCCCCTCAGTGGGGACGTATGTGAGCTGGTGATGATGAATCTATTCCAATTATAAATAATTGACCTTGACCTCTAAATACAGTCTTAGTCTTGTTTTTTTTTACAGCTCTTATTACTCGTTGCGCTAGGTAACATGGACCTTCCACGTATTTGTAAACGACAATATTTTATTTCAATAACAAAACGCAAAAGATGATACGACAGTGTTCTTCGGTGAACTCTTTTCCACAGATTTTGCCGCTGTGTTAGTGAACTCTCCCTCTGATAATTTAATTATGAATCTAAGTTATGTCAGAACATAAACACTTTTAGGTTATCGCGGTTGTTAATATTATTAACACACACATATCTACCGGGGTCTTCTGCCGTGATCATGACTCTTGCAACATAGTCGAAATATCGGTAAGCTCATTAAAAAGTTTATTTTAAACCAAAATCGTGGTAATAACCCGGTAGATATTATGTGTGTTACTAATATGTAAGAACATCCTATGGAAAAATAAAGGCTATTATTCGTAACACATTCGTAGCTACACGTGCTGGCTACTGTACTACGCCAGCCCAAGTAGTAAACAATGTTTTCAGAAACAAAAGTAGGCTAAGTAAGGTTGTAAGTTCATCCGCCGAAAAAGTCTGGGATTCAATTCCTCGTCAATTTCTTTCTTCTGAAATAGAAAAAAAAAATTGAATTAGATAGAAATCTAATTGACTTAGTTTAGTGTTCCTCTGTACATGTTAAGTGTAAATTAGGGTTTATCTGGCTGGCCACGTTTTGTAATAGTGCTGGGCCAGTCCTCGAGGAATTTATATCTGTCGCATCTACACGTCACGGCAGATAGCATCTCGGCTAAGTGCAGATAAGGGTTGAACTCCATGTCTGATTAGGTTTTTAAAGACTTGTGGTTTAAGATGTTTATTCTCATTACAAACATAGTCACTTACATGAGAAGAATTTGTTGAAAAGATCAGTTTGTGGTATTAGTATTTGTATTTTGTGAAGAGGGCGTACACTGGTAGTGAACGTGCCATCCATGTTAGCTTTGACGTCGAAAAATGATTTGTAAAAATCTTAATTCGGATAAAAAAAAATTACTTTTGAGTTGTCGTAAAGTTATTAGTCGCTATGCACAAAAATTCTCTTATTTGGTGTTTTAGGAGATTTTTGTAAAATAATATTTAAAAAAATGTTTTGTCAGACGGTACCTGGGTTAGTCCTACGTCTCTAAGCTAAATAACCTCAAAATGAAGTGTACCAGAAGCAACCCCACTCTATCCCTCGCTACCCCAACTTATAAATTTATAAACAAAACTTTCGCCCGAATGTATACCTTGCACAACATATCCGCTAAAAGATTCACGCATACTATACATAATAAATATATATATTTTTAATGAAGCTGCTAAGTGTAGTTCGAGCCTCCGAGTGCGACTTATAATCAGATGTAGGAAAGGGCGCAGGACCGGTTATTTTAATCCAGCCCTAAGAAGGGCATCCTCTTTCGTCCTGTCACGTCCTCATGCAAAAATAGCCGAGTGCTTAAAATAGTACCTGCATTTACAAATGTTGTAGTAAGGTAGATATATAATATAAGGAGGTAAGCTGGTTGGAATACTAAGATAAAAAAATAGATTTATAAAAGGGAGAGGGGAGGCTTACTGTGTACCACGTCGGAAACTGTATAGTACAAACTTTTTATTGGTTGTAGAGTTACCAACTTTTCTGTTAAGGAACTAAGCAGAATGGCATTTTCTTTAAAATATCATTAACTTAACTGCTTCCAAACTACCATTTTGCAAATCAACATCAACAGCTCACCTAAGTCGCCTTACAACTACAATAATCTAACCTTTTAAAAAAAGTGTTCTGTAATGGAAGTTAGTATACTTTTGAATTTAGAATCGGTATTTTCTTTCTGGGAGAATTTATGCACTCATCAACACCAGACCCACGTTCCTGTCTTGCGTTAGGCCCATGTTGCTTAAAAGCAAAAGCAAAAAAGCGCTTAAATTACTGCGTGCCTAGCGCGGCTAGTTCGACGAAATCACGTTGACGTTTAGTTGATATTTCGCGCTCTCTCGACGACGGATGAGCTAGCTAGAATTATGATGAGCTGAGAAGCCTAACCTATCATTACTTAAAGGTGGGAGCTATTCTGAACTCCATCATAAAACTTAATAAGAAAACTAAATCACTGGATTGTTTAGGCAAGACAGTCTAGTTGGCAGATCGGGTCAATCATTGGTCTTGTCTTGGGGTATTATCATAGATGGGCTAGAGATAATGTGGACCGTTGGCCTTTGGAAATACTGACAACTTGATATACAAAATAATATAGCAATAAATAACCTAAAAGAAATGAAACTGATAAGACCTTTAGAACCTTAAAGGACCCGGCGTTGGTTGTTGAGATAAGCTATCTCACAAATCGACTTTCCGATCTATCTAAAAGTAATCCTTTGTTACCATAATTACTACTTATATCTGTCGGCTTGTGCTACAAGTTTGATAATTTCAACGGCCTATCCCCTTTTAAGAGCGTCGGTGGTCCGGGAGACGCAGGTTTGATCCCCACCACGTACCAATGTGTTTTCGAATTTCGAATTCATATTATGTACGTTTATTCGACGCTCTTACGGTGAAGGAAACCATCGTGATGAAACCTGCACACTTCTGCGATGAAATTCAAAGGTTGTGTGTGAAGTCGACCAGCCCGCACTGGGTCAGCGTGGTCGACTAAGGCCTAATCGCCCTAATTCAGAGTAGGCTCGAGCCCCTTGGTGGGGACGTATATGAGCTGTTGATGATGCCCTTTTCTATGATTAAGTTATTTTATCCTTTTCAATATTTACTGATACACAATGATTTATAAAGGAGATTTTTGTTTTAAAGCAAAATATTTTCATTGTAATAACTTTTTTTCATATATTATATTTTTCAGAAAAATAATCTTATTTTTCCGTCATTTCATTTAGCTGATTCTTTTTAGTTTAAAATTTCAATACATATATGTATGAAACTTTAAAATAAGATAGCTTCTTTAATTTTTGCGACAGCAATTTTATTGCACAGAAGAAAAAAAACAAAGATGAAGAATACGACTACCTTTGCTGATGAAGGAATTTTTCAAATCCATCAATCACAAAAACAAGTTCTTAAGTTCCACGTTTTGGTCTCCCTTAAGTTCGGAATAGCCCTCGTCGCAGGTGTAATGACGCGAGGCGTGGTCTGAGATTACCTTGAGGTCTGAAATATGGAGCCGGCCCTCGCAGGTCACTGACCCCAAAGAAAAAACTGCAGGTAATTGATAAACTCGGCTTATTTACGACAGCGGAAGATTGTGGCTGTAATCATGACTGATTTAGCGAACAGTTTAAGGGTTGACGTGCTTGTAAACGACATTGTTTTGTTTTAGCAATTTTCTTCGGGTCCTATAAACTCTTACCTATTTTTTGTCCTCGTTTTTAGTAACACTATTTAACTTGAATTACTTTTTGTTACAATCTACGTTATTCAGGACTGAATGTAAAATACACCTTTTTATTAAAGAAACGCGTAATAATTATATTAATATAATGTCTGAATAATTTCTATGCATTCACCATCACAGGGGTATAGAATAAACAAACTATTGAATTCGTCGATTGAAAGTAAATTGAAACCCTCATACAATCGTCGTCTAAGCTAGACGCGTGTCGTCGAACGTGTAGCACGAGGCGGTCTACCAAACAGGTAAGGCCGCAAGACGCATGCGCCGCCAGGTACAACCTGGCCAAAATACAAAGACACCTAACCACACCCCTTATTCATACAACTCTAATGAAAAACTTACGGAGTCGGAGATCAATTTATATTGGCATCAGGTATACTTATGCCAAATTACACGGAGCCCTCCCAAAGGTTTTTATTCGTACGCTTCTCGTTTCGAACTTCATATGGAAGAGCTCAGGTTTAATTAGATTTTTGTATGCAAGAGACAGGTAGCCCAGGTGGGACGCATGCGCCAGGTGTGTTGGACTGTCGTTGACTCCTATGAACGCCTGTTATCCTGGTACTAGGCTGGCATCTTGCCACAGGTACGCTTCCAAACGGCAGGTGACAGGGCTCACGTGGCGCTCCAGTGGTGACCCTACATGTGACCTTGGCTTACCTGCCTCACCTGATTGATTGAGGCACTTTAAACTGCTTTAAGACAAGATTTGGACGAATTTAGACCTTATCGTAAAGAAGGAAGGCTTGGTAAGTTAGAGGACTTAGAGGAACTTGTTCCTAGTTCCCACGGGTACAAAATGCTTTCCCCAAGTAAGAAGTATGTTTTTTCTTTCTTTTTACTGTATGTACTTTATCATAAATTATAAAGAAAATGTAATTATAATGAGGGAAGAAAATAAGGGACTTACGTTGTAAAAAAAATAATAGAATAGATTAATACGACTTCATTCGGTGTATCATGCGCAGGACAGAGAGCAGCGCAGCGGTGGAAAAAATCGGGGAGGCCGTAGGCTAGTAAAAACAAAAATTCGGTGTACCAATACAAAATACAATATCCACTATAAATATAAATAAGCTTATACAAAATTATGCATTTCTAGGTTGGACTTGTTTTGAACAGAGAAATGGAGCTGATTCAAACTGACAAAATCAAATCGCCTTAAAAAATTCTTCAAACAAAACCAAATCCTCAATATTATTTTTGAAAAATTATCAGATTACCAATTAGTAAACTGTTTCTTATGGTCCTAAACCTACAGCACTAATAGCTAACAAGTGGCAATAATTTTAGCAACCGTAAAACTGTAATTCGTCACATCTAGACGTGCGTGACATACTTCTCAATCTGATTTAATGGTCGTAAATCGTAAATACTATAGTAATCAGGGCGTACGTAATAGGCAGTAGACTGAAACACTTGATAAAGAAATATGTCTCTAACAATGGAATAACTAGAAAAGATATCAATTTTTCGTTACTTGATACAGCTACTTCTAAATAAATTATTTCAAAATCTCTGATCACGAATTTTAAGTAAAGGCGAATAAACTAGGGCGTTTTTCCGTACTGCTTGATTTTTTTTAAAACAAGTTTAAAGAAATTTAGAAATAGAAGCTATTTAAAAAAAAAACTTGATTGAAAAGCAAATTACGAAAACTTTACAGTTTATTGTATTCCATCTGTTGTAAATCAATGTATTCATTTGTCTTTTGTATGTGTTTTAATTGATGTAATAATAATAAAATGAAAAAGAAAAGACTATTGTGCTATTACAGGTAGAGGTTATAAACGTTTATAAGTTTCCCTCCACATAATTTTTCCATGTACTTGTACTGGTGCTTTTCACTTGAGTAAACATGGAGGGGCGGGACATGTTATTGTAGTTTTTTTTTTTTTAATTGTCCACGTCTAGTATATGAAATGGTAGAGTTCGTCGCCCGATCAGCCAAGGATAACGACCGTTTCAGATTAATTAGAGCCACTGCTGTGTCTAGACCAGACTTCAGTCATAATACTTCACCCGTGACCTAGCCCAGCTACATCTAAAGGCTGTTTACACCATGCCAGTAACGTGACCACCAATCAAAGTACAGTTTGGTTTTTATGCTGGCACTGGCACGCACGAACCATTGAACATTTCAAATCATTTTGACGGAGTAAGGACCGTAATGACAATACTAGCATATCAGGCCAGACATTAGGATCCGAGTCTCTCTTTCGTTTCGTGTGAGTTGTAAGGTCGACAACCGACCTCACAAACCCTGGTGTTAGAGTATTCTCGAGAGAAGGCCTCTGATCTGAGGCTCTGACGACCTTTGTATGACCTAAGGAATTATTCTATCAGTGTGGTTTAGTTAGGCAACTGTTTTAAAATAAATAGATGTGTAACTATTTTAAATAGCTGGGAGGGGCTCGAGCCTACCCTGAATTAGGGCGATTAGGCCTTAGTCGACCACGCTGGCCCAGTGCGGGTAGGTCGACTTCACACCCAACCTTTGAATTTCTTCGTGTGCAGGTTTCATCACGATGTTTGCCTACACCGTAAGAACGTCGAATAAACGTACATATGAATTCGAAATTCGAAAACACATTGGTACATGGTGGGGATCGAACCCGCTTCTCCCGAACGGGAGGCAGCGGCCCTAGCCACTAGACCACCGACGCTCTTCATTTCAATCAACAAGTAGCGCTAGATTATTCAACAACTTATTGTCTGGAGGCTGGAGCGAGTATATTGGCAAGAAACAGACTTACATCAACTTTAATTAGATTCGATTGTTTTGGTCTATAAACTGGATTGCGACTGATCAGACTGGATTCTAAATATATATAAATGCCTGATGACGACTGTACCATGATTTAGAATAGAGCTTTTCAAATCTTTATATCATTTAGGTCCGATGACACAATGTAGAGTCTATTCCAAAGTTACAGAGATAGTCGGGAAAACTCGAATCCGAAACCTTTCAAAATAGAACCGCCAAAACGATTCGGTCTAGAAACTTTTAGAAGGAGATTATTTTTAGAACCTGGCAAAAACTTAGAAGATATTTTTGGAAATTTTCTTCCTAAGAAAGAAAAGAAAAGGTTGAAATTTATTTTAACCGATAACTACGCGGACAATGTCGCAGGCGGAATGGTGTGCTAGTTTTATAAATGTGTTTGTTTGTTCATTGCCTTTAGCGGCATCATAAAAACAAAACAACGCCAAAACTCCTCTAAACAAGCAATTAAGTTCTAAATGGCTGTGAAAAGCCGCTTATTAGTACATTTAACGAGTCGCTTCTCTACTCGGAAGAAAGGCATAAATCAATTTATTTGAGCTTTTACTAATTTAGGTCGGTTTGGTCAGAAAGTAAGTAGCTGGGAAAGGTCTGTCCCACTTGCACGGGAAGTTCACATTCAAATCAAATCAACGGCCCGTTACAGTCCACTGCTGGACTATGAGCCTCCTCCACTTAAGTGTTTGGTTTTGCCATAATCTCCACGCTTGGCAGGCGGGTTGGAGATCGCAGATTAAAAGGTTACTGTATCAGAGAGCGCTGCTGCCCGTTCCCTGTTCAATGTGTAGTCCCTAAGTCGCCTCTTACGACACCCACGGGAAGAGTAGGGGTTGGTGACATTTGTATTCTACTCTGCCGTCACCACACGGCAAAGTTCACATTACAACTATGAAAATTAAAATTTGATAATCGTAACGAAGTCTTATTTTCCTTGTTCTATTAAATTTGGGAAATAAAATTATTACATGATCTTTATTACAAAATAAGAAAAAAAAAACATATTTTGTCTGATGATGAAATTTCCATACAAGTAACTTCCCGCCTTCACGGTACAATTTTGATGAGCTTTGGTGCAAAGACAGTTTGACACCAAATAAAGGATTTAAGCAACTTTTTACCTCGGGAAAATCGATTCCCTTGGTAAAAATCGCATAATTCGCTGGCGGACAGTTTTATTATATCGTTTGTTGGACCACCCGTATTATTGACCATGTCTGTCGTGTTGCGCGCGCGGCTATAAAACACTATTGCCTCAACTTGCGAGCCCTAGTTCCCAGGATATTGTCCGGCTATAAATAGTAAACTGTCACGTGACATAAGCCTAAAACTAGATTTAGTATTTTTATTAGGACAATGGATGTTTGCAACTCAGACATTTATAGGCAGAAACTCTTTTATTGTATGTATGTATGTATGTGTATGTCTCCTTACAAGTGGATGAGTATAACAGACGATAACAAAAGAGTGAAGTTCAATATTCTAGTACAAAACACTGTGTTTTATATTTGGCGGTTGTTCAATCCGACAGAACTTCTCCCTTATTTCCTTTTCATATAAATCGATTAGTTAACCGAGTCACTTTGTACGAAAACTCATAACAAGAATTTCTAGAAGTTGTGGATCAAAATTTGTTCATTTGTATGGGCTACGTAGAGGTTTTACCTTTTTTTAATTCACACGTTGTATTTGCAAGCACTCTCGACGAGCACACTCTGGCGAGCGTCGGTGGTCTAGTGGCTAGGGCCGCTGTCTCCCGTTCGGGAGACGCGGGTTCGATCCCCACCACGTACCAATGTGTTTCCGAATTTCGAATTCATATGTACGTTTATTCGACGCTCTTACGGTGAAGGGAAACATCGTGAAGCACTCCTGCGAAGAAATTCAAAGGTTGTATGTGAAGTCGACCAACCCGCATTGGGTCAGCGTGGTCGACTAAGGCCTAATCGCCCTAATTCAGGGTATCGAGACCCTTGGTGGGGACGTATATGAGCTGTTGATGATGATTTGCAAGCACAACTTTACAGGTTTCAGCTAGAAAACAGCATTACGGACTTGCCGTCGAATATTTCTTAGTAAAAAGACAATATAATGTGACTAACCTGACAAGCGCATGTGGGTGGCATATAACATTAATAATCTAGATATTATGTCATGCATACAATATAAAATTCTAAACCTGACATGTGCGATATTTCAATACCCTGTACTCCAAATATAGATAAACAATAGACTGCCAAACTTTTGTATGAAGAATACAGAAGGACATTGTCATCGATTCTTACAGAACTAGGGTTACCAAATGGAAAGTAGAAAATTCCTGAAAAATCCCCCAGAAAAAATCCCAGAAATAATATGTCAACGTTTCGAGCAATACGTAGGCTTTTCGAAAACGGCAACTCCTCGCCGCCTGAGAGGACTTTCAGTACAAAATTATATAGCGTTCGTTTGTATGAAACTATAGTAGGCATTTTTATTGAGAATTGGCATTCAGCAATTAAACTATATCATATTTTTCAATCAAAAGACATGCTCTCAAAGCTCTATCTATCAAGAACCCTACACAGAATGGGTTTAGATGTTTAGGTACATGGTTTGATTTATCAGATGTCGAATTTGAAACTTAGAGATACGTTCAAACATATTTTTGAACAAAAGACGGTAGATAATATAAGATGTTGGGAGAAGACGACCAAAGAGATGTATGGATTTTGTGAAAGATGATATGTCTAGGAAGGATGAGAGTGATGAAATGACGATTGATACTTGAATCTTGATGGAAGAGGAAAACATACTGACATAAACAAACATATCTTTTGTTCCTTTTATATCTCTGCAAAATGAAAAGAAATTCTGTATTCGATGACAAAGTTTGAATAATTACAGAAATAGGTACATTGTGTTGCAAGATAATAGATAATTTACAGAGTCGCATGAATTATTGTTATGACCCTATTATACCTAATGGAAGTTGGTTTGGGACAGTGGATGCACATTAAAAAGTACCTACTTATATCTTTATTATTAAAACTATAACCACCCACGATAAAAGTTATCGCTTGCATTCATTTAGAACACTTTCTGTGTGGTGTTATTTATTAATTATTCCGTTTACATCGAGTTACAGAGCGTGAAATCTTCTTGGGACCTATCTTATTACAAGGACGCGATATAGAATAAATATGTATTTATTTAGCAAAGGAAAATATGGATACTGGACACAGTAACATTACATTAAAACCCATTTATTAATTTTTTCTAATGTCATACACTATTCTACTAATTACTGCAACGAACAGTAAGACTTAACGTGCAACTGACTGTAGATTACGGCTGTTCTAAAATTCAAATTTCAAATTTCATCATGATCAACCAATTGTCCATCACTCTTCCTACGGGTGCCCAAATTTGTCTGCACATAGTAACGGCGCCGCCTACGATAGAATGCGCGCGCGCAGTTCTGTGCTAGGAAGCCTATGACCAGGCTAGGTCAACGCTCCCGAATAACTTGACATCATCTTCTTTATTTCACTACCGAACAGTTATAATTATGACAATGTGTTAAGCCTAGTTAGATTGGTAAGGTTATAAAAATGTTCGACTTGCTGTATTTTTTATCTTGTTAGAGTTTTTTTATAGGGCTATCCTCTCTCTCTGTTGCTGACTATATTACATCCCTACAGAAATTATGTTAGTTAGTTAGTGTAGATATTTCGGACATTCAGTTAAGTTTTGATTTACCAACTGAAAAAGTTATTTCTTCGAGCTTTTTTAATTTTTGGCTTAAGCAACATTTGTCTTGCGGCATTACATGTAGCTAACATAATTTTTATTACATATATCTTTTAATCCATCCAATTCTATTATTTACTAATTGGACATGACATTAACCATGATAGCTAAATATTCGTAACATTCCTGCGCAGTGTCAGAGTTCGCAAAACATTTGTTTACTTTGAACAGTTATTTCTAGTTCTATAGAAGCTCTTTGAAGATTACACGCTAAATTACCTACAGTTTATGAACTCGCCACCTTAACGCGTAAATACAGGGTGTTACAAAAATACTCATAAAGCTAAAAGGAGTGAGATAAGTCCATGAAACCTCTAAGAAACTGAAACCTACAAAAAAAAGTTTATTCTTAGAATCCATGTTTTTTTTTATCTGACAACTTGTTGTTCCTTTGAAAAAGTGGTTTAGTTTCATGGACTTCAATCAGGAGTTCACTCCTTGCCGCTTTCCGGGTAGTTTTGGTAACATCTTGTATAAAAGGTGAGGAAAATACACATTTATTTCCCTAGGTATACAAACGAGTGCGTAACATTATATTTGTTAGAGCTTTTGTGTTGCGAGCTTTTACGTGCTGAGGGTAAAGCACTCGTAAAACAGAATATAGAAGCGAATAGATCTTTGCTGCCTCAAAAATATTATATTATGCATTATACAACTCCCAGTAACTATGCAGAAAGAACTTTATTACTGACGTGTATGACATGAATGATAGGCTTTTGCATGAAATATAGTGGGTGATAAAACGTATAAAACAAAGCTTAACGTTAGAAAACATATTACCATCGTCTTGTATACGCTTATTCCTGACTATTCCTTTGAGTTTGACGTCACTGCGTCACTGGTGGCAACTGGGAAAAGGTATGAGTGGCGACAGCCGACGACATACCGGAACTTTAGCGCCATAAAATTTTTGACAATTTAAAATGATATTAAAAGTAAATTTCATTCAATTTCATTAATTCATTATTCCAAACGACACATTACACACGAACAAATTTTCACGAATAAATGTCCAGGAATTCTAGATAATTAGCAATTATAACAAAATAGGTGCTCAGAGCGTCGGTGCGGTCTACTGGTTAGGGCCGCTGCCTCCCATCTGGTAGACGCGGGTTCGATCCCCACCATGTACCAATGTGTTTTCGAATTTCGAAGTCATCACGCGAATGTTTGCCCTGGGCGGGATTCGAACCCGCGACCCTGTGCTTCGAAGGCAGGCGTACTACCAACTAGGCTACGGAGCCGTCAGAGATAGTAGCCGGGACCATCGGCTTAACGTGCCTTCCGAAGCACGGAATCATCCTTCTTCTCGGACAATCAGGTGATTCAGCCAGCTGTCCTAATCAAACTGGGGAAAGTCTCACAAAGGGATCCCCACCGGGAATCAAACCCGGAACCTCCGTAATGAGCGTCAAAATCTCGACCACTCGGCCACGGAGGCTGTCTGTTCTGATCGATGAAATGGCAGCGCACCAACTTTTACTGGAACGGTGGTATAGTCACCGTCGCTGCCGACTGTACATCATTTCCATATTACGATGATATCATAAAGTGTGACATGTCGCTAATAATAGAGCCGTATCATAAATTTCATCGAACGACTGTACGTCCGTTATGAATATCAATTAATGCATTGTTGGTTTGGTAGATAACTACAGCAGTGCTTTTTGAAGTGTGGGTTTTGCATGCAAAATGCATACTTTTTAATGTTTGTCATAGTTCCTGACTTAATCGCTGACTTTTCATTATTATAAACCCATCAGTCAAGTTTACTGAGTAGATTTATATTATTTAAAAAAATGTATTAAGAAAAATAAGAAATAATTGAGTCAGATGTTGTATCATTTGTACTCCGTTCTAGAGAAAGCAACAGCTCATATACGTCCCCACCGAGGGGCTCGAGTCTACCCTGAATTATTAGTGCAGGTTGGTCGACTTCACACACAACCTTTGAATTTCTTCGCAGCAGTGTTTTCCTTCACCGTAAGAGCGTCGAATAAACGTACATATGAATTCGAAATTCGAAAACTCATTGTTACGCGGTGGGGATCGAACCCGCGTCTTCCGGACGGGAGTCAGCGGAGACTACCGACGCTATCTAGTGAATAGTATTTCGCAATTTTGACGATAATTAGGACTGCAATGGTTATGACCGGTAATTAGCATTTGATTTTCAGATAAATGAAATTAATTTCTTTCTATGTGTAACTTTAATGAAAACAACTTGGCGTCAAATCGTCTTCGAGAGACGTTAGACGTTGGACTCTCACTATATTCATATCAGACTATGGCGTGCTATGGTTGATAGTCATTGCAAATCATGTTCGGAATCCTAATCAGCGTGACACAGTGGAAAATAAATTATAAATAGTTTGTGTTGACAGGCTCGTTTCCGTCGACTGTTGTGCAGGTTTAATACTTTATAAATAGACGAAAATAAAGTAAGCATTTAAGAAAACAAATGTTTAAATAAGACAGAATATTGAGTAATTTAAACCAACTTAATCAACGGCCCGTTACAGTCCACTACTGGACTATGAGCCTCCACGTTTTGCCATAATCTCCACGCTTGGCAGTCGGGTTGGAGATCGCAGATTAAAAGGTTACTGTATCAGAGAGCGCTGTTGCCCGTTCCCTGTTCAATGTGTAGTCCTTAAGTCGCCTCTTACGACACCCACGGGAAGAGTAGGGGTTGGTGACAAATGTATTCTACTCTGCCGTCACCACACGACATTTAAACCAAAATTCGTTCGTTCGTTCATTCGTTGAATAATTTAGACCCTCTGCAGTTTCTTTCTATCATTGCCTGCCTGCTAGCTAGCAAGACATTGCTACACAAGCAATAAGGCTGTTTCAAACAAGTTCAAAGAATTAATGAAAAATAGAAGAAATAATGTTTAAAGAATTTGAGTATCTAATCTTTCATTTCAGCAAAAATGAGATAGTATAAATTATTTCTTCTGTATTTTTTCTGAACCAAGTCTTACACGAGCTTCACAAAACTAAGACTAATGACCTCAACGAACCAGCGTTGAACCGCATCCAACCCGCTTATTATAGTTATTAGCTGAAACAAATCCCTATCTACAGATCAGACAAGCAGACGGACGAAATTTATAGCTGTCACTGCGCAATTAAAACAATTGAATGGCTGTTGTTGACAATACGCGATTCTGTTAATTAATGTGTAAGTTAGCTCAATCGCATTTAACAAGACTTTCTTTTTTTGTGATTTGTCTGCATTTTTTTTTTTACTGTTGAAAAACTAACAGTGATAAAAAAATCTAGCCTCTATAAAAACTAATGCATATTTTAGCTAAAGCACTGAAGCATACCATCATATCGACCGATAAACCGTTTTCATAGGAAACTAGAAAATATACTTGAAAAAAACAAACTACGTTTTTACTTACTTACTTACTTACTTACTTGAAAAGAAGCGAAAATTTTTAAATCACTCGTTAATCACTGGTTATAGCAAATAACGGTCTAAAACTAAGCTGGACGATACCCGTCCATTCAACCGTGAGAATTTATTTACGGAAATTATTCAAAGAAAATTTATACAAATACCCATGTCATGTGATTGACAATCAATTCAACAGCATTAATCGTTTTCTGTTGTGAGCTTAGAATACATCAGTCTGTGCGAATGTTTAGTTTAGGAGCATCCGAGCGTTTGTTTGACTAGAACAAAAAACAACAAAGACGAGTGCTGTTTCAGTTTATGCGTGGCTTTCTTCCGATCACGGAAGTTAAGCATGGACATAGATGGGTGACCGCTAGAAAGTTTTCCGAGCTTCAGAAGACACGACAAGTCAAAGTCGTTTGGTGACTAGACACTCTGCCAACAGGAGGGTAGCACGATGTTTGTACCATGTAAGTTTCAACTGTCGCACTGTATTGTTAATTTTAAGTGGCTCTCTTAAATTAGACCGCGACTAAAAAAATACACTCATATCACAAAACTTAAACATTCGACCCCGTTGTAACTTTTTTCAGGAGAGTCCTTTTCGTTTTATTTTGGTCCTGAACGGACGCACTCGTCCTCGTCCTGGCTGAAGGCCTGTCCTGTCCGTAATTGCCGGGCGGCTCACCATTACGGGGGATCGGGTTTCCATCCTGCGGATCTCCTGCGACCCTGGTACTGGCAATGAGCTTCGGCCAATTAGAGCGGTGTCTGACTCACCCATGGACTTGTATTTAGATTTGTTGCGATTAATTAACAACAAGGTTTCATAATTAGTTTAGTAATTGACTTAAACTTTATTTAATAGGTGATTTAGAAAAATCTAAACTTAATTTGAATACAGCACTCAGCAGTTACTGTTACTCGTAGATACAAATACCACAAAAGTGAAAATATTTCCATCTTCTATCTCTATCTTTTTCCTGTACAGAGGTACAGGAGAGAGATAGGTTAGCCTAGACTCTAGGCTCTAGAGGAACTCACTGGAGTAACTGGGTATCTTTTCTTATTTTTTTTTTGTTTTAATTTAGTTTTTAGGCTTATTTGAATTGAGACAGTAAACTCATTGAATGTCCTATTAAATTTATTTCAGGCTCTTGCTGTTGCATTATTAAGAAATGTTAATGAAGTTATTTCAAACACAGATGCGTTATGGGTGGTCCCATACACCCATCATGCATTCCCACTGCGTTTCATTTAACAGCTCTATAATGGTTCATTATTACGACAATTTGTTACATAATTCGAGATACTAGATACAAAACAATTCATTTCGTGTTGCAATGTCGATATGAACTATTATTGTTTATTCTAGGGTCAATCATTATCAACAATAGCTATTAAGCTTAAAACTAAGATTTTCTCTACAACTGCACAGTATGTCGAGAAATTTACGGTATCACTCACAGACTAACATAAAATTAAACATCAGAAAAATGTGTAGCAGCAGTTTCTGTCTGAAATTAATTTATTATGGCGAAACTTCTTTAGTTCACCTTAAAGGGTAATTCATTATTATTATTATTATTGCATGACATCGTGCAAATATTTGGTCAACTAGGAATCAACACCGGGACCAAACGCACAGTAAGACTAGAAACAAATGCACTTAGGCTATTTACATTATTTTAATGATCTCATTGGCAAAACGTCTTAAGGGAGCGATTAATTGGCATATTAATTTTACTAATTCGTTATCGTGATCTCATCATCTGTTAATGAGACATACAAACTCATCAGAAGGTCATCCAGACCAAAATCTAGACTCCTATAAGGATGGCTAGTGTTAATAATTAAGGCTAGACCTAACCCAAAACTATGTAGCATGCAAATGCATTCAAAGTTTGCTAGTAGGGTAACCAAGCTGCAACACTTAAAAATATAATCTTAGAAAAAATATTTGTCAGAATTTTCAAAATACGGATGGAAGGAAAAAAACCGCATGTAATTTCTACATCCTGATTTTCGGTAACCTGTTTTTCCACTCCGACCAACCAAACTGATCATCTAGTTATTCCGATCGAAATTCCTACATATACCTACATACATCTACATAATATTCGTCATATTCGGGCAAAGGCCCATAGTCTTCTAATAAAAAAAATCTCTTATTTCGAACTTCTTTCGTTCTTTTATTTTTTACAGCACGGTTTTTCCTTACTTGTCCGGGAAGACCCTGAAAGCATGGTACCGCTACTATGATATGAATTAGAATTCCGTGACCATTCGTGCTGCCATGTGCACAGTGCTCACTAAAATGCAGCCGCTGTAACATCCGGGCACTCCGGCGCAGATTTCAGTCCTGGTGAATGAAAATTACTGTCGTAAGCATTCTGACTGATTTGTTGTTCTGCATCAGGGTTTTGTTTTGATTCGAGTTGAGTCTAGCCGAAATGATAAAAATTATAAAAAATAAATGGTATTTTTTATCAAAATGTTTTACGTTGGAACGTCTTGCGTTATAAAAAGAAATAAAAGAAGAATTTGAGAGGCCCAATATAACCCAAACTTTCATAAAAAGTCAAGATCTGAAAAACAATACGAAAGATTACATTTTCATTTTAACACATCACACACACACGTAAAGATTTTTCAGAAAAATCAAGCACTACGGTTGTCTAAAAGACACATGCGTGACTTTTAATACTATAGAAAGCGTCACCGCAAGCTGCTAATTAGAAGCGGCACCTTTTGATGAACTCTACCATCTACAAGCAATTACTGAAACGAAGCGCGCGTACCATGCGCAGACGCCGAATGCGTTACCAGTCACGGCGAGTAATAGAGATAGTAATAACTCCCGCTTTTATCCAGACTCAATAAGATTGTACCCCGTGGGAGCGATCCCACGCCTTTTGAAGGTCTAAATAATATATAGGCAGTATAGGAGGCATATAATTTAAAATTATTCTTCAAAAAGTTTTAGTTTAAATACTAGTTTAGGAAGATTATAATATTAAACCATTCTGCAAAAAATGGCTTGTATAAATAAGGGTATAATCACTGGCTTGTACCAGTTCAAAGAATGAATAAAAACTTCTTAAATTTAATGAAAAATAATGCTGGCTGGATTTACTTTCAACAGAAAAAAGATACTGACAACGATTGTCATTTCTTGAAAAACAAAAGCTCAACGAATGCTATTATTTTAATCGAATAGTTTTTTGTGGCAGAAACAACATTTTACTATTCCTAAACAAGTTTAAATTTCTCCTCGCTTACACCGCGTCCTAATATAGATGTAATCTTAGGATGTAATCAGTTTAAATTTACAGTTAGGGCCGTGCGTCCTTTATCGACATCTTGTATCGATATTTCGGGCCACGACAGCTGGATAAGCCGAGAAATATCTTCCCATTACATTTTTAATTACATAACTTTACGCTTATAATTAGGTATATTAGGGTTTTAAAAAGTGTTAACATCTAAATGTGTTTTTAGATAAAACTATGATGGTTTGTAAAGATGTTTGAGGTTTTAATTATGTTTTCATGGCGATCTATACATTATTAACATTCAGGGTCATATGCGTTAAACTATATTTATTTTTACTACCGATCGAGTAAAATTGTTTGCGTCCAATACTGCTGAAAAAAGGAAATATTATGATTATGACATCATATAACATTTTAGCTTCGGTGGTCTAGTGGCTAGGGATGTTGCCTCCCGTCCGGGAGACGCGGGTTCGATACCTACCACGTACCAATGTGAATTCGAATTTCAAATTCATATGTACGTTTATTCGACGCTCTACTGTGAATGAAAACATCGTTATGAAACCTGCACACTCTTGCGAAGGTTGTGTGTGAAGTCGACCAACGGCGTTTATGACGTTGAAAGGCGCACAGTTGTGAGAATTGGGTTATAATATAATATAGTTGTTTACTGAACTCTGTGTGTGTGTATTGTTAACATTAATAAACGTTTTTTCTTCTTTCTTCTTCTTCTTCAACCCGCACTGGGCTAGCGTGGTCGACTAAGGCCTAATCGCCCTACTCTAGGGTAGGCTCGACCCCTCGGTGGGGACGTATATGAGTTGTTATTATAACATTTTAAAAACATATTTAGTATGTAGAGATCTTACTCACAGATGTAAAAATGCAACGATGTTGTGCGTCAAAACACCTACCTACTGTTCCCCCAACAAAGAATAAAATAATTCAAACAGTTGTTGGAGATTAAGTTAGTGAAATCAAGACGGAGCTCATCTGTTCTGAATTCTACCAAACTGTAATCTTTGAAGTACAACCTAGTGATTGAATTGAATTTAATCAAGTGACGTGACACCCACGAAACACAACAAAAGATGATTACTTTAGACTATCTCCTCAGGAGTTAAGTGTCTGATAATACGGTTAGATAAAATTATAGCTATTAGAACATAAGTATTTATTTGTTAACTCGTCTAATGTCAAAACGTAATTGTTTCAGATCGGTGCTGCTGGCAGCAGTCGTAATTAGTAATTGCATAACCTGGACAGCATCTAGACACCATTATACACATAATGTAAGTACATATTCATAGTAAGGTTGTCCTACCTATCATGGGCACATTTTTAATTAATTGACACAATACAAATACTAATTAAAACCGCGAATCATGCTCATTGATTTCAACTACACCACATAGTTATTTAAGAGCGTCGATGGTCTAGTAGCTAGGGCCGCTGCCTCCCGTCCGGGAGACGCGGGTTGGATCCCCACCACGTACCAATGTGTTTTCAAATTTAGAATTCATATGTACGTTTATTCGACGCTCTTACGGTGAAGGGAAACATCGTGATGAAACCTGCACACTCCTGCGAAGAAATTCAAAGGTTGTGTGTGAAGTCGAATACCCTAATTCCTAATCACCCTAATAGGCCTGTGTCGTAAATTTCAAAAATGGCTTATTTCGTTAGTTTAGTACCTGTATTACCCCAAAAAAATAATATTTCATGATAAAAATTATATTTAAAACACATATTTTAAGTTTTAAGAAAATATTTTTAATCTGGCGTAAAAACACAAGAAAGTGTCATGGCGTCGTGAATGACGTCACATAGTGGCAAACGATTGTGTTCACTTGTGCTGTTGTATGAAAAAGTTAACCAAGCGTCAAAACAACAATGGCGGCATACCACTATGTGACGTAATACGTTCTGATTGACGTTCACAGCGGAGGGGCCAGGGGGGGTATTTATTTGATTTTAATTTGTAAAAATAACAATAATCATTAATTTTTATGTGGAATTATTTCGGTTTTCCCTGTTTAAATATTACAATTTACGTCTAGAAACATTCATCCATTGATTTCATTGTTAGTTGACACAAGCCTATTCAGGGTATGCTGTTGATGTAACATAGTTATTTAATTTAACTATCCTATAATCCACCGACTCCACATTTATAGTTTCATTAGTCGTGCAGTCTTTTGCAGTCGTAAATACGTTGGCGGTCGTTACGGCGGCGACTATATAATGTTTCTGATGGCGGCTCATTTCTCCTAATTACATAAACAGTGTTGCTCCAGACATTAAATGAGATTGGAGCCAGTGACCGACCAGCCTTGACACTGAACTTTATGGCTACGACGCGACGTGGCCAGGACTGTAAAGCTTGTGTAGAGTTTTATAATCCTAGTCTTTGTAACATCTTCACTTACTTTTATTTTCTAATATCCCAAAGTTACAGAAATAGAGAACAAATTTTGCATACTCAAAAAATCTGCTACAAACTGAGCCTACGGCGTAGCGACCGTAGCAATCTTGAATCTACGAAATCTGTATCTCTATAAGGATACGCTGAATTTGTGCATTGTACTTAGTGGCACTAACCCAAGTACCTTACACCATGCCTCTTAGTGTCCGCTTTGAATAGACAGTTCTCTAGAATCTATGAATACAAAGATATGGGGTGACATGTCAGATTGACCCCGTTTTTTTGTGGGCAACTCGACCCTCCAAAATTTAGCCTGTTGACTAAGTTGACCACTTTCAATCCCTTATGGCCAACATGTTCTTTTTTAAGCCGGGAACCACACGGCAAATAGGTTCACGTAAACAGTTCAAACAGTCGAAAAACAACAAGAGCGTCGGTGTCCAGTGGCTACGGCTGCTGCCTCCCGTCTGGGAGACGCGGGTTCGATCCCCACCACGTACTAATGTGTTTTCGAATTTCGAATTCATATGTACGTTTATTCGACGCTCTTACAGGGAAGGAAAACATCGTGATGAAACCTGCACACTCCAGCGAAGAAATCCAAAGGTGTGTGTGAAGTCGACCAACCCGCACTGGTCAAAGTCAAAGTCAAAATAATTTATTTCCATAGGATGTTATTACATCACTTAGATCCGTCATTACATTTTTTGGGTGAATTCACTAACACAATGGCGGAATCTGTGGAGAAGAGCTGGACCAGAGTGGTCGACTAAGGCCCAATCACCCAATTCAGGGTAGGCTCGAGCCCCTCGGTGGGGACGTATATGAGCTGTTGATGAAACAGTTCCAACAAATTCTGTTATGAACATAGCCGTATCATCTTCGGACGTCTGCTAACTGACTATTGTCTGAAATGATAATAACAATCTTACTTACCTATTGTCATTTATACCACCACCGGTCGTCGTTCCCCTGAAGTCATTGACCGACCTTGGCAATGGCCGAACGCAATTTCAGGCAATCTTTCTGCGCTGAATGAATGAATGAATTCAAGCTGGAATTGATTGATTAATTTATAGATGACAATGATCCATAAATAATATTAACGTAAAAATATTTCATTGGAGACGCCTAGATTTTATTTAAACTATAATGTCTCCATTTAGAACATTATGAGAATCAGGAAATTGTTATTCTTAAAAACCTTTCTTTTATTAAGAAAAGTCTCAAGTCTTGAGTCGTCTTAAGTCTTTCCCATATTTTTGTATTCGTAATATAGCTTCTCAAAGACTTACACTGATATACTGCTAGCGGCAAGGAAAGCTAAATAAAACAATGTTAAAATAAGTGCTTAGTGCACGGAAATTATCCATAAATTCTTCATAACATTATTTCAACATAGTAGAGCTCGACTTGTCATGTCTCCATGCGTGCGCACAGCGTGAGACTACGCGAGGCGGGAATCGACATATCGACAGTTTGCTTGGACTAGGGTTGTAAATAGCTAGAAAAACATATTAGGTTTGAGAAATAACCAAATTGACATTTTTGAGTAAAAAATTTACTGTGCTTAAAAAATATACTTTCAAAATGGCTACAAAATTGTACATAAATAAATAAAAAATAAAATGCTTAAATAAAATATCGATTGTCATATGAAAAAACGCTATGACAAACAAAAATACGTTTGCTTTTATATTTGTAAAATTAAGTAGATTTTTAAAAATATTGTGGACATCCCTTGTGTGACCAGCAGAGAGCTGACAGCAATTGAAACGCATGTGAACGGTCATAAATCTAGTCAATGGGCGTTTTGATTTGATGAGTGCGTTCACTCACATCAACTCAGGCGCCGCCGGTGACGCGACTGACGTTTCAGAATCAAGAGACGAATCGGAGAATACCTTGCGAAGGAGATAATCAGTAAAATACTAATGATTTGCGTAGAACCTAAAACTTTTAATAGGTCAGCTACTCATCGCTAGACAGTCAACAAACATTTCCTTAAATGTCTTCTCCTGGTGATGACCAGTTCTGAATTACACGCTTTCGGCCAGTTCGAGGAAGAATGAACCAGATGGTCCCAGATGGGTCTGTATTAATTGATCACTACCTACTGAGTCAAATAGGCTATTACCACGACTTGCTTAATCAGCTAAACATATTGGCTCTAATACCGATATACTGTAATTTGCGTTCATTTAATAACCTCAGTTTTATTATTATTGCGTTAGTTTATTTACCCATCTTCGTGTTTCGTATCCCGATTAGTTAGTAAGATTACGTTGAAAACTAACGGGTATTTTAATACTCTTCGTTAAATTTTATATTATTTCTAATTTAATTACTTTAAAGTTTAACTGATTAGTATTACGTTGTTTTTGGGACATTTTTATCTTGACCATTGAAATATAAACTATACAATGTCCTAGGAAACACGAAATCGAGAGATAATAAAAATAAGAAAAAACTCGTTTTTTTTTTTTTTTTTTTTTGTTTTTTTTGAGTACCTACCTAAATTATCTCTTTTTTCTTCGAATTACAGGCACATCGTGTCCACATTATCATTTTAGCCCATACCTATCAACCCACAGCTGAGTATGTACTATATTATAGACCTCTTCATGACCTCTTTTCTATAGAGCCAAATGCTATGCCATTTGTTATTTATTATTATTTATTTATTTATTCATCTACAGTATTCCTTAAATATTGGGCAAAGTCCCACAAAACTGTTCAACAGTCTGTTGTTGTTTATAGTCCTATGTCATCCGCATGCTGACCCTATTAATTTGACTTTTATTAACTCATGGACCTTGGTCTACCTTGTCGCCGCTATAATATAAAATTTCTGAAGGCTATTCAAGACCGTGATGAACCTAGATCTAATCTTTACAGATGCACTTTATAACACACCTTTATACAAATCAAAGTTTTCATAGATAACGAACTTGAGGTCCATACACACTCGAGGTGAGCACCGGCACTCGAGTCGCAGTGTCAACACAACCAACAGTTTATTGTCACAACAGCGCATGCGCGGTGGCCGCAGTCTTGCGTCTGCGCAATGTGATTATAAGAGCTTGCGCAGACTGGAGATCTGGAGTTGTGGGTGGTCTAAGCATGGTTGGTCATATTGATTAGTTTTTTATTAAGAGGCAGAAATTGTGATTTAGATCCCAAAAAGACTAAAATAAAAAGTACTTCATTGACGCGACGTTAAAAACGGTTTTACGGAAAAGATCTAAACTGTTAAGTTTGACGTGCTGGGATTCACGTTTTTGATTCAAAAATATCTTCACTACAACAGTAGTTTTTTTCAAAGATATTCCTTCAGTATCCACCACACAGTATCCAGTGTACAGTATCCTTCAGTTCTCTTCCACTTTGTGTTAATTATTGTCTACCTACTACGATAAAAATAATTCCATTTTTTTTTTTTTGGTAAAAAAAGTTCTTAGTTTCTTACGGCCATTATGAGCCATGCCTAAGAATGGGTTGAATACATTGTGACAATCAGAAACACTCCAAGCGTCTTCCGAAGTGCATTCAAATCGACGCACACGCATCGGAGCGACTTCAATTAATCCCAGTCTGTATGCGCAAGAGACTCGGCATGTTTATCATAGATTTATTTACATCACCGAATCACATGCATTTTTCCGTAAACTGACTGCCAAGTGATAGATGTAGTGCAGTCCTTAAATGGCTTGTGTGTGTCACCTGCTTGCAGGTCATCCATAAGATTGAAGATATACTAACTAAAACTATTGTCTCTGCCTGAATAAAAAATGAAGGAAAGAAAAATTATCAGCTTCATCTAGGGAGATCAGGTTCCCTGGATTTGAAGATCGCATAGAAAGAAAAGGCTAACCTAGACAGATATTTGTAGGGAGGAAAATTGGGGTTTCTATAAAAAAATTTTTTGAAGACTAATTAGTAAAAAAAAATTTTTTGGCAAAAACTTCCGCAGTGTTTACTAGTGTAAACACTGCCCTAGTGGGCAGCCTCGTTATAAAATGGCCCAAAAGTTGGGTGAGGAGAAATAGGAAGAGCTAGAGGCAGCGCAATACACAGCTGTGGACGTCGTCATTGCATAAGATATACTTGACTTATGATGGTGTTCCAGGTCGCAGGTCACCGCAGTCGACACAGACGGCAAGGCGCCGGGCTGTATCTACCGGCGTCGTATGTGCTGCCAGGCGGAGAGGGCAGCGGGGCGTGGGGGGAGTGGGGGGAGGTGTCGCCCTGCAGCCGGTCCTGCGGGGGGGGCGTCGCTAGTCAGAAGAGAATCTGTCTAGAGTTTAGGTGAGGATTTCACCGACCAAAAAGAATACTAGGGCCCCGTTTCACGAAGCAACAATTTACTAGTAACAAATTACAATTTGATATTCATTGCGTACCCAATTCGCCTTAACTGTAAGCCCTTATAGTTTTATCTCATTGTCTACGCAATGTACATCTACACAAATTATACTTGTAATTTGTAACTTGTAACTTCGTGAAACGGCCCCCTGAACACAAAACATTTTTACTCGCATTTTTACCTGGACTTTTTTAGAATCGATTTAAAAATTGTTTATTTGCAGCCCCGACGGCCGACCATCCTGTTCCGGGGGAGACACAAAGTACTTCTCTTGTCAGACCCAGGACTGCCCTGAAGGCACTTTGGACTTCCGGGCGGAGCAGTGCGCGCAGTATGACCACCAGATCTTCAAAGGCCTGCGCTACTCGTAAGTGTTTCTGCATAGGTGGAGCAAGACACGCACTACAATAATGACTCTTTTACAGAGCTGACCCTACATATAATAATGTCTTAACACTGAGGCATGAGATGGGCTCACTAATAATCTCCAAACTGCAAATAAAATAAGTTCAAATATATGTTAATAAAGAATCCTTGAAAACAAAAAAAAGACAGAAAAATGAGAGAAAAAATCGGTTATACGGTTTTTTTTAGTTGTATATTATATTATGTTCAAGTAACTAAATTGTTATTTAATGTAGGAGCGCTAAAGTGTGATCACGTAGCCCCAATCTTTTCCGGTGTCCCGCCACTTAGAAAAGCACTCGACTAAATCCTGATTTCCAAGTTCCTAACTTCAGAAAAGCTTGGATCGGTACGTCATAACTACAACTAATTGTCCTGTGTTATTTCTAGTATCAACAGTTTGGACTCTGCGTTTATGAGTCGGTCAGTCTACCATACAATTCGATAGGAATTTTCTTTTTCTTGTATATTTTCAGAGTTACCCATACTAAATCATCTAAAAATTAGATAACCCGAGTCACTTGCAAATATCCTTATGGGGGATGAGCGTAACGGCTCTAAACTTAAAATTTTTGTTGTTTGTAGGTGGGTCCCGTACACGAAGGGACCGCACCCTTGTCAGCTGAACTGCATGCCGAAGAGCGCGCGCTTCTACTATCGCCACGCCGAGAAGGTGGTCGACGGCACGCGCTGCAACGACGAGTCCTTCGACGTCTGCGTCGACGGCGTCTGTCAGGTCAGACCTTTATTAATTAGTCTTACAACAGAAAATATCTTAATAGCTGTCTGTACATTGCAAATTTGTAACATAAAGATCAGAGACCTGATTGTTCTTATCTATGGTGATCATTGCTTGTCCTCACTAGTTTCATTGGACAGTTCCATGTTGTAATCAGGAGATATATTGGAGAGTACTTTGTCCAGCAGTGGACGTCTTTCGGCTCAAATGATAATAACGATGTACTCATTGCGATTCTAAAAGAGTAGGTGACTACCTTAAAAATGTAAATCTGGTATTTTCTGCAGCCCGTGGGTTGTGACATGATGCTCGGGTCGAACGCGAAGGAAGATAACTGTCGCGAGTGCCGGGGCAACAACACCAACTGCAGGGACTACCGCGGAAGCATCCCACCCGAAACTGAACTCATACAAGGTACTGGAGAAAACAAAACTATCATACATAATGTACGAATTATTTATTTCGGAAGAGGAACATACTCGTAGCGTGATATGCGCAATTGCACACAGACTTTGCCCAATGTAATGTTGCAATTTAATTTTATCCCTGTATTCATCTTCGGATTTTATCGGTTATTCCTATTGGTCCTAGAAACTTATAAAATGTATGGTAAATAAACTGCTTAAGTTTGAACTACAAAATTGTAATAATTTTCAGGATACAACGACGTCCTGCTCATCCCGGCTGGAGCAACGAGCATAAACATCAGAGAACTTGACAACTCAAACAACTACCTTGGTAACTGATTTTCTTAACTTCCCTTCTGGTGGATATCGTCGAAGTGTTGCCATTATTTCAGAGTTTTTATAAAATGAATCTCGTTGCACATAATTTCAGCACTCCGCTCAAAGGCAGACGGGAGGTACTACCTGAACGGCGACTTCCACATCGACTTCCCTCGCACGCTGAACATCGCAGGCGCTCTGTGGCACTATGAGCGCAGCCAGCAAGGGTTCGCAGCTCCAGACAAACTGCGCTGCCAGGGACCCACCAACGAGTCGCTTTACCTCTCCGTAAGATATTTCCATAAATAAGTAATTGTAGCAGATGACAAACTCATATCTATTCTTCCCCACTGCTCAACTAGATCGCTCAACTCCATAAAGTTGAGCACTGGGTAATACCAATGGCTCAACAGGTAATTGCTCAACTATGAATAGTTGAACAGTGGGTCACACCCGCTGATCGACTAAAAATGCACAACTTAAACTTAAATTCTAACCTAAAAACCCAATAACGTAAAATTTCCATAACCACTAGCGCCACTGTCACGGGGTGTGATAAGTTTGTCGCACTGTCAACATTCGTTAACACCATTTGTGTTTCGTCATCTATCGATCGTTCATCCTACCTAATTTCCTAATTCTATCATTCCTCATCCATTCTTATAGTTCCCACAGGGTAAAAGACGTTGGACCGGATCTTTTTAAAATGTCACTTTTAGGATGGCTCCGAATAAATATTCAAAGCACCGTGCACACTAACAGAGACAGTACACTTGAACTAGAAAAGATTTAGTATTTGTCTTCTGTTAAAAAAAACCTGTTCTTCTAGCTCCTCTTGCAAGACAAGAACGTGGGGATTGACTACGAGTACAGTCTGCCGACGTCAGTGGCGCCGCCGCCCAACCAGCAGTACGTCTGGGTGCACGGCGACTTAACGCCCTGCAGCGCGTCCTGCGGTGGAGGTAACTAACGCTCATATCCATTCCCATTGAGGGGCTCCAGCCTACCCTATATTAGGGCGATCAGGCCTCAGTCGACCACGCT
Source organism: Carpatolechia fugitivella (assembly GCA_951230895.1). NCBI lineage: Eukaryota > Metazoa > Arthropoda > Insecta > Lepidoptera > Gelechiidae > Carpatolechia > Carpatolechia fugitivella. Next base: position 14,708,956 of record OX579662.1, on the reverse strand, counting down.
GGCCCAACGCCTACGGTTTATTCAGATACAAATCTGTCATCATCACACTAAAATTGTCACAATCAACAATTCCAAACGAATCGACCGAACAGATCGATTGATTCGTTTCTCGATTTGTCATTTTTTATTGTCTGTCATGATCTTCAACATGATAAACTGTTCTAAGCAAACTGAATGGTAAAACCACAACAGCCTTAAAAAAACAGCCTGCGTTAAAGAAGTACAAAATTTAGCATAAATAATTAAAGTTTTCATTTTGCTACCTACATTATTACTACGTATTATTCAATAATGGATATTACTCGCTTACCCAGGCACTCAAACACGCAATGTGACCTGCCGATCTCGCGAAGAGTTGGAGACGGTAGACGACACGCTTTGTGACGGGGGTATGAAGCCACCTGTGACCCAGACGTGCAACACGCAGCCCTGCGCCGCTCACTGGGCCGAGGGTCCTTGGGGCCTCTGCAACAAACCTTGCGGAGAAGGTGGCACCAGGAATCGCAATGTGACCTGTGAGAAGATCATCACTAATGGGTAAGTCAGTAGTACGACTTTCGGTGATGGGGTCGCATCGCAGTGTTTTGTTAACTTATCCGGCAGTTACAGCATTTCAGTCTAACTATTTTATCAGTCCAATAGTGAACTAGTCAATCTGTCATTTGATGTTATATAGGTAAATGTATAGTTTGAATTAAAAATGATACGTTTCTCAACAGCAAAGTCGGAGAAAGGCCAAAATTTATAAATTGGCTTGTATACTTTTGGACTTAGGTTCTCTTGCACAACATGGTTTCATTTAGTATCAGGTTTGAGAAGAAATAATCTGGAATGTCGAAAAAATGCTTATCCTGCTTTATAATGCTTTGTCTGTTATTGATTGGTCAAAACAATGAACAAATAAACAGCGAGCAACTTTTAGAGCAACTTTCAGGTTTACAACTACAGTGGCCGATAAGGAGTGTATTGAACGTCTGGGCGAGAAGCCACCGGTCTTCCAGGAGTGCACTAAGGACAACTCGTGCCCCAAGTGGTATACCGGACCTTGGTTGCCTGTAAGTAATTTGATCAAACTCTCGATAAAAATCTCTTTCTGGTCTGTGTTCTTTTTTGGAGGATAATACCGTCTTCTTTTTGTGTGGAAAGAAGACCTTAACACAAAAATAATCAAGAAATTGTTACAACCTTGAAGCGCAAATGCATACTAATTCTGTAATATTTTCCATTATCCAGTGCGATGTGCTTTGTGGAGAAGGCAAACAGACCCGTCAAGTAGTTTGCTATCAGAAAGACGAGAAAGGCCAAATTGATACACTGTCGGACGAAAACTGCACCGAAGAGAAGCCAACAACGACGCAGCCCTGCGAGCAGCACCCCTGCAGTGGAGTAGACTGGGTCACGTCCGACTGGAGTGGCGTGAGTACCTTGCACATCTTAAACTCAGAATTGTTTGTAGGAAGATTATAATTATTTGGAGTTGATGGAGAGGTTTTCTCTTAGTAAATGTTAGTGGATGTGAAGCTGGCAATAAAAACCCTACCAACGGCAGATTTAACGATAAGCCAACAGTTAGCTTTACTAAATGGTCGATAAGCTATTTCAAAGAAAGACATTTTCTGGTCGACTACTCACCATGAAAATGTTTGCTCCTTGTTTTTACTTTTACTCACGTTGTAAGTTCGTATGTGATCGTAGCTCCTCGGATGGACCGTTATCACCTATTTTCATTAGCTGGTCTTTAGGTAATTTTGTCTGTTCCAGTGTGACACTTGCACTTCGAAAGTTCGCACTCGAATCGTGACCTGCTCGACCAAGGATACCGTGGTAGCCGAGAAATTCTGCTCCCAACACAAGAAACCGGTACTCGAGGAAGAATGTGACAAATCCAAGTTACCCGCTTGTGAAGTCCAGTGGTATGCAACTCAGTGGAGTAAGGTAAATTGGCAACTATAGTAAACTGTTATCTGGGATAAATTTGAAATTACAAGTCTCAACTTTGATTACATTTACAGTGCTCGGTGGAATGCGGAAAAGGCGTGAAGACACGCAAGGTATTCTGCGGGTTGTTTGACGGTTCCTCGGTGATGAAGGTCGATGATAGTCGCTGCGACGCCGAGGAAAAGTATAATGATACAATACCTTGTGAGACCCCAATGGATAACTGCCCTGCCAAGTGGTTTACTGGACCTTGGGGAGAGGTAAGATTTTTTAACAGTAATATGCCACGGCAAGATCATGTGTACTATAATCGCAAGTGTCTTAAGCAAGAAGAGATCTTTTCCCACTTGGCCGCTTTTTGTTCAAGATTTATGCCCAGAGCTTTGTTCATCATCAAAATTCTTACTAACTTAATGTTTTTAACTAAACCTTTGAACAGTGCTCCGACGATTGCTACAGAGGAGGAGAAAAGCCGTTACAATATCGCTCTCCTGCGTGCATAGTAAACAACACAAATGTATTTACGGCCTGCAAACCAGACGAAATACCAACATTATCGCAGGAATGCAACACACAGCCTTGTAATGAAGGTAAGAGAAAATAACACTAGTTAACACCACACAACAAACTGTATTTAAGTAACCATTTTATTGTTTACAATAAACAAGGAATACGACTGTAACAACATGGAAAATTAGGTCTGGTACGCAAAAGCGCCGCTTCTCAAAGCAAAAGCTCCAGGATTTGTCAATTTGTACACTATGAATTTAAATTCGGAAACTCATCTACATGACATACTTCTAGATGATCTTATGCCAGTAAGTGTTGGTTCAACAACGATTACGGACTACGATGAAGACGAATATTGCGATGAAGAAGATTTAGAAGAACCAAAAGAAGTTGGCTCTGAAGAAGAAGCAACTGGTTCTACGGTAAGAGAAATATTATTAAAAATAATGGGAGATACAGAACACAAAATTATTTATATTTTGTATGAGATCTAAATTAATATTTTTATTTGAATGATTTCAGTCCGATATGATGTTCAGCGACAGCCCATCGACAGGTAAGAAACTATGTGCCTTTTACTTTATTCGTAACAAAAACAATATTATCAACAGCAACATCAACGGCCAGTTACAGTCCACTGCTGGACTATGAGCCTCATCCACTTAAGTGGAGGGTTTTGCCATAATCTCCACGCTTGGCAGGCGGGTTAATATACTTATATATAATATAATATACCTAAGTAATATTCTTATTACAGCTGAAGGATCAGGATTCACTACAATAACTGAAATTGAATCTGAATTCACTGAAGGATCTGGATCAGGTTCGTTATTTTCCAATGTAATTTAAATAATTAATAAGCTGTATATTTTAAATTACAAATATTAAATAAATTTATGTGCTTCAGAACCAACACTATCAACATTAGAATCCTCGGGCTCAGAACCAACTGAAACGACAGGATCATTTGAAGAATCTACGATTACGACAGAGTCCTCCGCCTCAGATGAAACACCAGGAACGGAGACGACTGAATCGTCACCTACAGAGGAAACTTCGGGAACTACCGCAGAGAGCTCTGGTTCGACAGAAAGCTCTGCGACAGAAAGCTCTGGTTTAACAGAAAGCTCCACTGCAGAATCTTCTGGTTCAACGGAAAGCTCCGCGACAGAAAGCTCTGGCACAACAGATTCCACGACTGATTCAGATACAACAGATACTGATGGTTTGACAGAAACTGGTAAGTTTATATTAGTTAGGTTGATGTGGCTTTTCGATGTCAAAAAACAAGAGCGCCTAATTAATAAAAATTGAAATAAAAATCGATGTTACATAATCTATAGGGAAAATTTTTGAAAAAGCCATGTACGTGAGAATTAATAGCTTCATTGACAAACACAATATTTTAAGCAAACATCAATATGGCTTTCAAACTGGTAAATCAACAACATTAGCTGGCTTTAATCTCGTCCATAGAATTATAAAAAACTTAGATGCAAAAAATAAAGTTTATGTAATATTTTTTGATATGACTAGAGCGTTTGATTTTGTTCATCACAATATGTTATTAAGCAAACTAAATAATTATGGAATAAGGGGAGTGGCACTTGATTGGTTAGCTAGTTATTTACATAATAGGAAGCAATGTGTAGAGATAATAAATATAGATGAAGAGTCAACAGTAAATAAGTATCAGTCAGATTATAGAGAGAATAACTGCGGAGTTCCGCAAGGAAGTATACTTGGCCCTTTATTATTCCTCTTGTACATAAATGATATAACTGACATCACTTCTAATGAATGTTACTTGTTTGCTGACGACATTTCCCTCGTAGTAGCATCTGATTCTAAATGTGAATTAAATAAACTGGAAGACGAGGTAAATATTTCTGTAGGGAAAATTATAAAATGGTTAGAGAATAATAACCTAAATGTTAATTTAAGTAAAACAAACTATATAAATTTTTGTAATTATGGAACTATACCAAAGAGTATTACTATACATTATGATAAAGCACATATTAAGGAAGCAACTTGTACAAAATTTTTAGGCTTAACACTGGACAGAAATTGCAACTGGAAGAATCATGTAGAAAGTGTATGTAACAAAATAAATAGCTTTAATTTCGTTCTACGTAGACTTAGGAAGTCAGCATCCGTTAGTACGGCGCTGACTGCATACCATGGATACATAGCCTCAACGTTAAGATATTGTTTGCTACTTTGGGGAAACAGCACTGACTTCGATAGAGCTTTTAAGGCGCAAAAACGATGTGTAAGAACAATAATGGGTGTTCCCTCTACCGAATCTTGTAGACCATTATTCCAAAAACTTAAAATATTAACCCTACCCTCTATGTTTATTCTTGAAATAGCTAAATTTGTAAAATGTCATGATTATTTGTTTCGGAAAAGATGCGAGGATCAAACTAGAAGTCTTAGAGATCCTAATAAATTAATATATGACACTACACCGAAAACAGCTTTATACCTAAAAAGTTGCTATGCCATGTGTGTAAAGGTATTTAATGCTTTGCCACAGGAAATAAAACAGCTACCTTACAATACTTTTATTTATAAAATAAAAATATGGTTGCTAGGCCAAAATTTTTACTCAACGGCTGAATTTCTGGTACAGAATAAATAATAATAGGATTTTGCATCAAGTTTTCTATCGCTGCTTTATGTATCTAATGTTACGAGTATTTTATGTGTTGCTGTTGTAAATTTGTTTTTACCCAAACCCAATTTGCATGCCAACTATGGTTAAGTGTGCTTGAACTTTTAAATGTATAAAATCTTGCCTGCGTGCACCACCACACTTATTGCAAATAAACGATTTATTTATTTATTATTTATTTATTTATAATAACGAATAATTCATGTTACAGATTCAACAGATCTTTCCTCGACTAGCACAGACGAGACGGATAGCACCAAAACGACAGAAGCTTCCTCCGGTGAAACCACTGAAACTGAAATTACAGAGACTTCAGGAAGCGAAGGTTAATAATTACTCATGACATGTTAAAATTTTATAATTGTCCAGTCCACCCGTGATTACGTCTGGATGTCATTTCTGCAGTAAAATATTGTGTTATTTTAAATACTAATATTTATTTATTGTTTATGCATGAATGAGTCACAAACATCCAGACAAGCTATAAAATATAATATTATAATAACCATCTTCATATCATGTGGTTTGTTAAGTCCTTGGTTATTATAATATTACTGAAAACTGTTATTGTATTCACAGGGACAACTGAGACCGAATCTAGTGCCACTGAGTCAGATATTACAGAAACCACCTCTTCCGATGTGACTACAGAAGCAAGTACTACGTCAGAATCGACCACTGGTTCCGATATTACTGAAACAGAGTCTACTGAAACTGGATCAACTGGATCCGATACCACCACTGAATCTGGTACAGAAACAGGATCAACTGGATCCGATGCTACTACTGAATCTGGTATGACAGAAATAGGATCAACTGGATCTAGTGCTACTGCTGATTCTGACACAACTGCAACAGATCTGAGTGAAACAGTATCGACTGAATCAGTATCAACTGAATCCGGTGCTACTACTGAATCTGATACAACCGAAATAGGATCGACCGAATCCGGTGCTACTACTGAATCTGGTATAACCGAAACAGGATCGACTGAATCTGGTGCTACTACTGAATCTGGTACAACTGAAACAGGATCGACTAGATCCGATGCTACCACTGAATCTGGTACAACTGAAGCAGGATCGACTGAATCCGATGCTACTACTGAATCTGGTACAACCGAAACAGGATTGACTGGATCCGATGCTACCACTGAATCTGGTACAACTGAAACTGGTTCAACTATATCCGAAGGTACCACTGAATCTAGTACAACAGAAACAGGAGGTAGTACCGAATCTGAAACCACTGGTGGCTCGGAGTCTACAGCATCTGGAATTACCACAGAGAGTGGAGGTACATTTATGGAAATTCAAAAATTAAATCAATATTATAATTTAAATGAGCTAATTCACATTACCATATTATTATATTTTCTCTTACAGCAACCGAAAGTACACTAGAAGGTTCTTCAACAACCGAAACCAGCGAAGGGTCTACAGAAGAAACAAGTATGTATTTATTTAGTTTACGAGCCCTTATTTCAATTTTCTATACTTAGCTTTTTCTTACTCAATTACATGTATTATGACTGTGAGACTTTGTGTCTGATTGAACAATACAAATGATCAGTTAGCGCGCTCCATTGTCGTGTCATCTCGATTTTACATCACGTGGTGTGGCTGACCTTCCTTTCTGCTCACCAAGGTATTGCCAACTGATTCTGACTCATGAAAGTGTAAAGCCCATGATGATGATTTAAAATTAATTACAATTACTTTTATTACAATAATAACCTTTTTTTTCAGCGGAGTGGAGTTGGTCGTCTACCGTTGTGGAGTATCATACAAAGGGTCGCCGTACTTGCAAACGAAGAAAGAAGTCTAAATGTAAAAATACTCCATTCGGTTGCTGTCCAGACAAAGTGACACCTGCTGGAGGACCCTTCGAATTAAGTAATTTCACTGCTGAATACTTTACGATTAATATTATTACAATGAGTATTTTTCCCAAAGATCTCTGACGCGCGTCGCGCGAAGCGATCATCTTTTGTTCCTCTGAGATTTTTCCTTAAATACTTTCGTCTGTTTTTTTATTAGATGGCGCCATGTCTCTTTGGAATTTGAACTATGGAAACATCACTCATCCTTTACTGCGAATCCTATACTTTTGCTAGCAAAACACGAAAAAATACAAATTATGTCTGCTTTTTTTCTTTTAGACTGCACTTTCGTCAAGACCTGCAAGCAAACGCTACACGGATGCTGTCCGGACGGAGTGTCGCCTGCTACCGGCGCCAAGAATGCAGGATGCCCCACCATTCCTTGCAAGGAGACCCTGTTTGGATGCTGCAAGACCGACAACAAAACCCCTGCTGTTAGCAACGACCAGAAAGAATGCCCGCCGCCACCCCCGCCTTGCAAGTCATCCCAGTAAGTAATCATAGTTAAACCCGAATGATAACGAATTTCGCCTGGTATTTACTGTTTTATGTATTTCAATAATTTCAATTTTATACTGTCCACCCGCTGTCATTCTATAGTCAATTCAATTGACTATATCGTTAAAACCAAAGATACTAATACTACAATTTTTGGTTAAAACAGACGGACACGATACGAAGAACAAACCTTGGAAGGAATATCTCTGAGTTTAATCTGATCAAAGATTTCTGACGCGCGTCGCCGGGAGCGAAGCGATCGTCTTTTGTTCCTCTGAGATTCTGATTTCTTTTCTGTTTTTGATTTCAATAATTTTACACACTTGCAGATATGGTTGCTGTAAAGACGGCAAAACCCAAGCCACTGGACCTAAGAAGAAGGGATGTCCTGAAACAGGTACCTTGTTCTTCTTTTCAAAATACTATTACAAAATACTATTTCCGTGAGGATACACATGGTCTACAACTCAACCATCAAAAATATCTTTAGTATTTATTTACATTAATTAATCTAATGTCATCATTGCAGCAGAGCCTAAAAAACCTGTGGAGGGATGTGCAGGTTCCAAGTTCGGCTGCTGCGCCGACAACAAGACTGCAGCGACTGGCCCTCAGCAGGAGGGATGCCTGTGCAACAATACTGAATATGGTTGCTGTCCTGATGGCGTTTTGTCTGGTAATATTAAAATATCTACATAATAAGGAACGGATATTATGGGAAACGGATGACCTGTTCCGAAAGGGAAAAAAAATTAGGCTAAATTCATCAAACAGAACGTCGAGAAGGACAGATAAAACTGAATCATCATCATCAACCAGACTGGAACTGGCCTGACCCCGACTGAATACACAATAAGTCAAAATAATTTAAAAAACATTCGACAGTTGAGTAGGAAATATGAGAAATCATCGACAGATTTTACGAATGTTAAGTTCAGTTTAATTAGAAAAAAGGGTAGTTAGCCCAATTTTACTTCTTATTTAGACATCCACCCAATGGGATCTTAATTACCTACATATGCTAATTATTTTTGTAGTACACAGTTAGAAACTTAAAGCGAAGATATATAAATTAATACACATCTACAATATTTTCCCTCTAGCCAGGGGCCCAGAAATGGAAGGCTGCGTGATGTCATGCAACACGTCGGCCTACGGCTGCTGCCCCGACGGGGAGACTCCGGCGCACGGGCCCGAGGACGAGGGCTGTTGTCTCCAGCAACCCTTCGGCTGCTGCCCCGACAACTACAAGCCTGCCGAAGGACCCCACTGGGAAGGTAAGCTTCCGCTTCACTGATCACGAGTCGATTCTGGTTCCAAATAGCCAGCCAACCAACATCCACCAACCCACATCCTCCTGGTCGACCTTACAACAAACTAGAGACCTAAAAACAGAGGCCACTCGTAAACCTTTACCAAAAAAATTTAAACATCAGTTCAAAGAAAAATATATCTACGTGAGCTAATGGTAAGAAAAGGAGAAAACACCATATAATTTATTGGCAACATCAGCCAATAATTTTCACTGTTGTAACGCAATCATCTTTCTACTTCTACCTCTACAGAACATTACAAAGTTGGAACTACATAAACTGTACTTTATGATTAGGCTGTGGCTGCCAGTACGCTCACTTTGGTTGCTGTCCGGACAACGCTACTGTCGCGCGAGGACCCAACAACGAGGGCTGCGGCTGCCAATACACGCAATTCGGATGCTGCCCTGACAGGTACTTTCAAACATTATCTATCTAAGGGCGTAATTAAAATAAATGTGAAGCTATTCAGGATGCAGCAGAAAAATGAAAGGAAAAAATGTGGACATTAGGTCCTCTTAAACAAAATATCCAATCAGCTGACACTAGGCGATGACTGCGGAGCAACTAAGGATCTCTAGTTGCAAATAGAAATTCCAATGCAGTTCTAGCAACTGCAAAACTGCTTTCTGTACAGTTGAACAACTACCATTAGACCTGCCTCACCTGCCTCATCTCTGCCGACCTTATAACGATGCGACCAAAATGCGGTAGACTGTAGTTCTCTTCTTGAATGCATAGACTTTATCAGTGAGAAGAAAAATCTCTGCAAGAAACTCGGCTTCTTAACGTGAACCAGTCCTTATTGTGCCTCCAAGCTTCACATCTAACCCTGTTTCAGACACACTGAAGCTTCCGGTCCTGATAATGAAGGCTGCGGTTGTCACACCTACCAGTTCGGCTGTTGCCCTGATGGGTCCACGACTGCCAAGGGGCCGAGCCTTCAGGGCTGCCACTGTCAGCAGTCCAAGTTCGGGTGCTGCGGAGACGGCCAGACCGCCGCCACCGGCCCAGACCAGGCAGGTTGCGACTGCTCCACCAGCAAATATGGATGTTGCCCCGACGGACAAACCGAAGCTAAAGGAGAGAAGTTCCTTGGATGCACTGATGTGCCTGAAAACAGACAAGGTATGAGAATTGATTAGCCCATCATGCCCTGCATTCGTTTTTCGCTAACTTATAAGTTATTTCTTTTGCATCGTGAATAAGTAAAAATTCAGTAAGGAAACTCAGTAAAAATGTAAGTTAAAATCATCTATGTTAAAAAAAAAACTGGACGTGTTTTCAAGGCAAGAGTAATAAGGCATCTTCTGCAGGTAACCCAAATTAAAGAACTTGATGTCCTTTAACAGAACAATAAAAATTCCCGAGTTCCAGACTTGAATTCCGCTCCTATTACTTGAATAGAAAGTCCATTCTGGGAGTCACTATTATCATCCCTTATTCAAATACACAATTATTCGTCCCTAGCGGCGTGCGGTCTGTCCCACGAGCGCGGTCCTTGCCGCAACTACACTGCCTACTGGTACTACGACACTGACTACGGCGGCTGCTCTCGCTTCTGGTACGGCGGCTGCGAGGGCAATGGAAACAGGTTCTCCAGTCAGGAGGAGTGCAATGATGTCTGCGTGCAACCCGCACCTAAGGGTAAGCGGAAACTTATATGTTTAATCATCTTTTATCTTACAAATCAGGTTAACAAACATAGACGCAGAAGTTTTGGAGTATGTATGTATGTATGTAAACACTTTACTAGAGGAAGCTAGACTTTCTTTAGTATACCAGATCTGGGTAAAGAAACCGATAAAACTTTGGTGAGCGGTGCACGCACATTGCTCGAAGAACCACCGAACGGATGGACCAACGAATGAAAACTGGTTTGACTAAGATGTTCGATAAAAGTTGTTTCAGAAGTGTTTGAATACAATTTAATTATTTTAATTTCTGCGTTATCTCAACAGACGCCTGCAAGTTACCACAGGTGAAGGGCGCATGTCAAGGATACCACTTGCGGTGGTACTACGACTCGGTGCGAGAACAGTGCGGACAGTTTGTGTTTGGAGGCTGCCTCGGCAACGCCAACAACTTCGAGAGCCGGCAACTGTGCCAGGAGCAGTGCGAGCCAGCCAGGAGCGAAGGTAAGACTGTTGACATACTTAATAAGGTTGTATATTAACCGGTCAACTGCAGTACGGCTGCAAAAGAACAATGAAGCCATGGTTTGAGCGGCTGCTACAGCATAGTTATCAACTCATATAGGTACCTACTAGTAACAGTGCCAGAAATGAAGTTAGATTCAGCTGTGACAGCTGAGAGAATAGTGCAGCCTGTTAAATGTAGCTGGCACGATATTGGGATAGGTAAAGCAGGTGAATCTATTTAGCAAGCGTTGATGATTTTGTTAAATCTTACTTCGAATAAAGACATACATATTTATCTTTAGGGAAGTTTTGAAATGCACATTGGTTACTTACTACACCAAAACATCCCTTAGAACATTTGCCCTAGCCCTCACAACTTTAACTTTTCAAACTACCACCTCCCAACTTGCAGACACGTGCAAGTTACCGATCGCGCGCGGCTCGTGCGCCGGCAACTTCGGGCGCTGGGGCTTCGACCCGGAGACGCGGCGCTGCGAGCAGTTCATCTGGGGCGGCTGCGAGGGCAACGCCAACCGGTTCAGCTCCGAGGCCGCCTGCGTCATGCGCTGCGACGCGCCCGGAGTCCTCAAACGTGAGCACCTTTCAGACAACGACAGATTGCTCTTTCATTATGGATTGGATTGATGTTCTAGTGGGACAGGGCTTTAAATGAACGTAAGTGACCGCTCACATCATTGTCATCATGGCTGCCAGGCCAGAGCGAGCGCTACTGGTTAAGATAATAATATGCCGTTAGTGGTTTTCGTTTATAACGACTTTCGTACTCCGGAAGGTACGTTTATGTAATACTGGTTCTGAAATCTTAGACTATGTCAATCTATTCATGTAATATATAATAATCATATGTTTATTTAGGGTCTTGTGATGTGACTCAGACGATGTATTTTTTTTTCTGGAATGGATTGTTTGTTAGCATGCACGGAATGACTAAAAAGAAAACTTTTTTTAATTGCCCATAATTTTTACTGTAAGTAATGCTTTTAAAAGGTGTCGGGATTTCAGTAGATATCAGATGTTTTCAAACCTTCCATCTTTCTCTTTGAAAGCAACTTTCTAATATGAATGCAATGAAATTCTCTTCCTAACTTTCCTTGTAACGTGGTGTTTGTGACTAACAACTGCACAGCGGAGTGTTCGGAGCCCCAGCAGGAAGGCAACTGCACGGAGAAGGTGGCAGTCTGGTCCTTCAGCAAGGTGGAGAATCGCTGCGTGCCCTTCTACTACACCGGCTGCGGGGGCAACGGCAACAGGTTCGAATCCGAGCAGACCTGCACGGAAACCTGCCCCAGTTCTTACGGTGAGTCGGAAGAATAACCAGTCTCAGGGTTTTGCAGATTTGAAGGAGTGATGATCATGTTTCCTTGCTGAATAATAGGGTCGCTGAAGGAATCTTGAACTACCGACAGATAGTGAACAGAGAAAAACTTGCTGATCCGTTTATAATCTAACATTGAACAATTTCGGTGGCCGAGCGGTTGAATATTAATTGACTTCGATTACGGTGGATGCGAAAGTACAAAAAGTTCACGATGAAGTCACTGAAAAGTACTCCAGGCAAAGTATATATCATATTTAATTAAAAATCAAAGTGGATAGTAGAAATATAACAAGTACTTAATAGTAAATAACGAAAACCCTTTTTGGCATTGGAATGTTATTAATTGGTCAACGGGTTTCAAAACGCAGCATGAAAAGCATGTTAGTCTGTGTTCTTCTTTTTCACATAAGTATTAACACTTTAGACGCGATATGCGTTTTCATTTTACTCCCACGTAGGAGCCAGCAGCGTTGCTACGGCGCAGCAACGTATGTAGCGGTAGCAAAGTTCATCATTAATGACCGAGTTTGGTTTTTCAGTACAAGACCTGTGCACGCTGCCGGCGGTCACCGGCGACTGCGCAGACTACAGAGAAAAGTGGTACTTCGACACCACTGCCAAGAGGTAATATCATGAACGAAAATAAGATCCCGTCAAAAAAATTAAATAAGTTGGTTGGTTGGCTGGTTGTTACCAGGTCAGCAGCATATTGAATCGACAATGCATATTTTCCAGTTTGTCTTGTTTAGACTAAAAAATATAGTGATAAAGCTGTTTCTTGATACGTATAAAATTATCTTGTTGGACCGGCGTAGGTAATACTTGTGTTATCCCGGCTAATTTCTTACCCAGATGCCGCCAGTTCTACTACGGAGGGTGCGGCGGTAACGGCAACAACTTCGCGACGGAAGGTGAATGCGAGGCCCGCTGCAAGGAGGAAGCGCGCGTCACGACTACACCGGCGCCGCACGCGCCGGAGCCTTTCAGAAAAGGTTGGTCAGCGGGATAGGAGAGGCCCAACATTATCATTATTATCAATGCTATATATTTAGTTGATTTGTCCTCCTTTCAACCAAAAACGGCACAACACATCGACGTAGTTTTTTGCACAATCAATCAGCCTATTGCAGTCCACTGCTGGACGTAGGCCTCCCCAAGGGTACGCCAAAGCGCACGATCACCCGCTTTTCTCATCCAGCCACCACCAGCGACCTTCCTCAGGTCACCAGTCCACCTGGCAGGGGGGCGTCCCACACTACGTTTCCCGAGACGCGAAAGAGTTTTTTGCACAGAGATAGTTTATGGATCGGAATCGGATCAAAGTGATCACTGAAAAATCATAAACCCATAAACTACGACGAACGATGATATAAGCGAAAAGCGTAATAATGAAGTGTGTTTGTTGGTTTATCCTTCATTGACGCAGCAACAAATCTATGGGTTCGACAGCGATTATTGGCAACTTTTAACATAAGTATAAATTTTATTCTCACGGCATTATTGAACGTCATGTACTAGTCGATTCAGGAGGGATATGCGAAAAGCCGATTTCGACTACAACGACTGTAATAGTTGTGCGGATTAGGATGATTCGCCCGCTCGACTGTCAAATTAATGCAATAGCTATAGGTAGTTTGTAAAAACGTGTCTATATCGTGCAGAGTTCTGCTTACTGCCATCCCAACGCGGGCCGTGCAGCGGGGCGGAGCGGCGCTGGGCGTACGACGCGACGCGCGGCGCATGCGCACCCTTCGAATACGGCGGCTGCGCGGGCAACAGGAACAACTTCCCCAGCCAGGAGTACTGCGAGTACTACTGCGGGCAGACGCAAGGTCAGTTCGGCGTTAACAGCTTGAGGGCAGGACTTATGAGGTCGGTCTTCATCATCAACAGCTCATATACATCCCCAACGAGAGGCTCGAGCCTAGCCTGAATTAGGGTGATTAGGCCTTAGTCGACCACGCTGGCCCAGTGCGGGTTGGTCGACTTCACACGCAACCTTTGAATTTCTTCACAGAAGTGTGCAGGTTTCATCACGATGTTTTCCATCACCGTAAAAGTGTCGAATAAACGTAATTTGAATTCGAAATTCGAAAAGACGTTGGTACGTGGTGGGATCCCGCGTCTCCCGGATGGAAGGCAGTGGCCCTAACCACTAGACCACCGACGCGAGGTCGGTCTTAACTCACAAGAATAGAAGAATCAGTCACCGATTCAGTCAGTTTTTAGCGCTGCATAACTATTTAAAAAAACATTAATTTGTGGTAGGGTTCCAACCGCCACCGAAGAACTAATAGTGTGCTGATGGGATTCCCTATTGATAACTACCTTCAAACTTACTTCCATTTAACCCCCGTATGAAACTCGTCAAAATTATCAATGCTTCTACTAGACATAAATGCATACGGTATCAAATTTGCATCATACCTGAAATATTATTTATTTTTTTATTATTATTTTTTTGTTTTTATTAGCTTTGGTGATTTTCTTTCGATAATTAGGGTTCCGTAGCCAAATGGCAAAAAACGGAACCCTTATGGATTCGTCATGTCTGTCTGTCTGTCTGTCCGTCCGTATGTCACAGCCACTTTTTTCGGAAACTATAAGAACTATACTGTTGAAACTTGGCAAGTAGATGTATTCTGTGAACCGCATTAAGATTTTCATACAAAAATAGAAAAAAAAAACAATAAATTTTGGGGGTTCCCCATACATAGAACTGAAACTCAAATTTTTTTTTTCATCAAACCCATACGTGTGGGGTGTCTATGGATAGGTCTTCAAAAATGATACTGAGGTTTCTAATACCATTTTTTTCTAAACTGAATAGTTTGCGCGAGAGACACTTCCAAAGTGGTAAAATGTGTGTCCCCCCCCCCTGTAACTTCTAAAATAAGAGAATGATAAAACAAAAAAAAATATATGATGTACATTACCATGGAAACTTCCAACGAAAATTGGTTTGAACGAGATCCAGTAAGTAGTTTTTTTTTTTAAAACGTCATAAATCGTAAATCGTAAACCGCGGCTACTATCTAGTCGTTACACGAGCCAAGTCAGTGGCCTTTGGCGGTTCTATAACACTGACACTAGGGTTTGTGAGGTCGGTTGTCGACTTTACTTGCTGCTACGGAACCCTTCATGGGCGAGTCCGACTCGCACTTGGCCGTTTTTTTTTTTTATCTATAATTTATTCTTAGATTTTTTTACGGCAGGTAGAGTTTGCCGCCAAAACGAAGTCAGAAATCAAATTCCAAATGTAAACAATTAAAAATAACTTACAAATGTCTGTATACTTACAAACTGTATTGAGTAAAGAGTCGAATAAATATTGAGAAAATAAAAGAAAAATCCGAAAAAAATAAAGCATTTTTTATTATTGAATAGAGTTTTCTAAATACACAAAAAAAAAATACTTTTCTTATTTTTGTGGACCGAGAAAAAGTTACCAAGTATTATAAAAGAATCAGAACTCATGCATTTAAGGGCTAGGCTGTGCGACGTGCGTTGTCCGTCAATGTCAATACTGTTCTAAAGAGTGTCGTGTTGTGTGCAGACCTCTGCCAGTTGCCGATGCTGGCGGGTCCGTGCGACGACTCGCTGATGCGGTACTTCTACGACCCGGCCTCCGACTCCTGCAGCCTCTTCACCTACGGCGGATGCGCTGGCAACGGGAACAAGTATGTACCTTCTACTCTAAGAATGCATGCTTAAATAAATGTGGGGACATCTCACACACATCTAATCCCAAACTAAACCAAAGCTTGTACTGTGGATATTAGACAGCGGATCGGATCCCCCAGGGCGAGACTCGCCTATTGCACTGCGGTTGGGCTGACCCCTGGGATTACTTCTAATGTGGGTAACACGGGAGCATTTTTTTATGGTAGTGGGGACTGCGTTTGTTAGATGTTTCCCTCGTAAACATAGAGTGGCGTCGACGTCGACCGGCGTCGTGTTATAGTGTATCATCTATGGACGTTGTCGTAAACGGCAAAAGTAAAATAGGTAGAATGCCATAAAGTATCGTCACAGTGAATGATATAAATAAACAAATTGATAAATAGGTAGGCTAGGCATGCTTCATTAATTTCTTCAAGTTGAATTTTTTTAATCACAGATTGGTAACCCTCCTCTGATCTGAATTAAATTAAAAAATAATATTCGTTGAGTACTTTAAATGTGAAGGAACAAACATCCAAACACCTAAACATCCAAATATATTTTCACATTTATAATATTATAGTATGATGGATTGTATGCATTTGTCCATAGCTTCGAGTCACTGATAGAGTGTGAGCGGCGCTGCAGGTCTGGGCAGCCAACCCCTGTGACCACCACCCCCGCACCGCCCACCCAGGTAACACCCCACCCAGCTCCATTTACCTCGAGCCCACCCTGAACTAGGGCAATCAGCTCTTTGCCGGCCACGCTGCTGCTCCCAAAACACAAGTATACAACTTCCTTGGAATACTTAGAGGCTATTTTAAAGTAAGTAAGGCAATGATACTTACCACAGAGCAAGGAATAGGGCACAAGCGGCAAACGATTCCTTGATATTTATTTATTTCTTTTTTAATATCTATATAGTATAAACAATTTGTGACCCTATTCCATTGATTTACAACAGGCCTAGATAGAACATGAACGTTCAAAAAATGGGACGGCAAAGCGGTGCTCAAGCACTACATTTCCGCAGTACATGGCAATAAAAATACTACTATAATGGTAGACGATAAGGTTGCAATTAATAAAATACACATGTCACTTTTTAATCCCAGCGTACCTTCAAATAGGTGACATGTTTCTAGTGTATTTTTGTATGACGCGCTGTATCTAGGCCTGTTGTTGTTGCCCTACTCCAATAAAAATACATTTTCCTTTAGCCGGCCGAAGTCATCCCTCGCGAGTGCCAGATAGCGCCCACGCTGGAAGACTGCGCGGGCGCCCCTGGTGGAGAGGTGTGGTACTACGAGCCGTCGGAGCGCGGCTGCACGGTGCACTCCAACGCGGCCGCCGGGCCCTACTGCCGCGCCGCCGGCACCTTCCCGTCCGAGGAGGCCTGCCAGAGGAGCTGCGGCGCCTTCCGCGATCTCGGTCAGTTGACTAGACAACCTTTATTGTCCTTAGATCTGATCCACATGATCAAGTCGGATTTCCATCATCTCAGTCAAAAGACCTTCATTCTGTAACTTATTACTTTTTTTTCCTTGGGGAGGCCCAAGGATCTCCACAACGACTGGTCCTGCTTAGCCTACATCCACCCATAATCTTTACCAGATCGTCGGTCTTTTTGTCTGATATCAGGCGTTAGGCGGACCCAAACAACCCATTCAAGAAGCCGTTTTCAAACCTGTTGATTTGGAGGAGGCCAATTCAAGGATTAAGTACAATAGATCTCTTTAGATCCCAGTGGTCGTTTAGACTGTATACTCGGACATGGCTCACGTAACGACCAACAGAATCATCCTAGATCCTCGGAATCATCTCACTTTTCAGACACTCCAATAACCCATCCTGCATTGTCTTGAGTAAGGTGAAGACAATCTCCACAAGGTTATTTTTGTTTATGTCCCCACTGGGATTCATATCTGACACCGAACGCTTTGTTACACGACCACGGAAGCTGTCTCCTTTATTCATCTGCTTCACTTCACTCCTGATTCCTTCTGTCCCTGCAGAGGTGTGCCGCTACGACGTGGACGCTGGTCCGTGCCGCTCGTTCGTGGCCAAGTTCTACTTCAACCAGGACTCGGGTCGCTGCGAACAGTTCTCGTACGGCGGCTGCCACGGCGGACCCAACCGGTTTAGCACGCAGGATGAATGCGAGCAGATCTGCAAGGCTGGTGCGTCCATTTTATTCATTATTGACATATTGATTACAAAATAATAATGTAATGTTACCACGCATTGTCTCATTCACTCAAATTGTTTGTCCCTCTTTCACGCTGCAAGGAAATTCTTCTTCTTAGCGAAAAGATGGTAAGTCTAGCTTTTGTTGCGGCCCAGAACGTGCCCATTTGGACGGCTGTGGATAGGTATCCATTAGATCCTGCTGCGGGCGTTTTAATGCGAGACAAAAACTTGAAACCACAGGATGATTGAAGACATAATAGCAACAGAGGTAGATGTTAAAGAACATGCTGATCAACAGGTCATAAACAGATTGTAGGATCCCTTTAAAACTAAACGTTTTTGAGTCATTGTTTAAAACTGGTGTATATTTTACTGAATATACATGTTTGTTCATAACAGCGCCATCTCTGACCTTTACTTTGTAGCATTGTATTAAAAAGATAGTAACGCCATCTAATTAAAACTGTCCTTACTATAACCTGATAGAGTATCCCTTTTATCCTTGGTCAATCAATAGAACTAAGAGTTCAGGTCTTATGTCAGAGGTGGCGCTGTTCCTAAGTTGCTTTTCAATATAGAACGACGCAATAATATATCACACGAAATTCGGATCATCGCCTTTTATTTCCCGAAAATTCACCATAAGCTATACGAAATATACAACTGGTGTTGCATTTGGCAGCGGAGACCAGTTCAGACCCGTGCAAGCAGCGCGCGGATGCCGGCGGCTGCAGCGAGTACCACATCAACTGGTACTTCGACGAGGAGCGCAACTCCTGTCTGCGGTTCGTCTATACCGGCTGTGGCGGCAACGACAACAGGTAACACTTGATCGATCGATCAAAACAACATTGAACCTGCAACACTTGTTGACGGCACTTCGAATCACAAACACACATGATCAACATGTCAATACGAAAGGTTTAATAATGTGCTAATGAGGTGGAGAGTCTTCTTTTAGGCATGTAAGATGCCTCTACTAGGTGGGAGGGAACTATTGGAACTTTTCAATGATTACTAGTAATATAATACCCCTAGTCTTCTTTGGTTTGTTTTGACGCGACAAATAAAGTGACAAGAGTCTGAAAATAGAACCGGGTGGAGTAAACCTTCAAATATTTTATATTACTGTTAAGTGAGATATCGGTGTGTTTTTAACCGACTTCAAAAAAGGAGGAGGTTCTCAATTCGTCTGTTTTTTTTTTTATGTATGTTATTAGATATCTCCGCCAATTGTTAACCGATTTTATTAATTCTTTTTTCATTCGATAGGATTTACTCTCGAGGTGGACCCATATTAATTTCGTCAAGATCTGATGGTGGAACATGAGGTAAAACTTGGAAATTCCTCAACGGAATGCTAATTCGCGTCGTTATTCGTCTATTCTTTTAGTCATATCTCAGTCAGTTTTCAACCGATTTTGATGATTATTTTTTCATTCGATAGAACGTGCTTTAGGGATAGATCCATAATTTAGTTAAAATCTGATGATGGAATAAGATATAAAAGCGGAAACTCCTCAACCAGTAATAGCAACATGCATCGCGCGCGATACCGTTTGTGGTGGAATGTTGCTAGGCAACGAAATAAATTTGTTTTGTCAGTTTGCTGAAAATCTACGTTTCATATTAAATTACATAAAATTATATTGTTCGATTTTATCACATTTTTTGGCGACCGTGACAGGACAAGAACCTGCAATCTTCGGATATTGTATTGGATATCACAAATAATTTAGCTTCTATGGCCGAGTGATCGAGTGTTTTACTCTCTTTACGGAGGTTTCGGGTTCGAATCCCGGTGAAGACACTCTTAAACGAAAATGTCCTTGTGAGACTTTTTTCAGTTTAGTTGGGACATTGCTGCCTGAATCACCTGATTGTCTGAAAAGAAAGATGATTCCGTGATTCGGAAGGCACGTTAAGCCATGTGTCTCGGCTCTAATATCTACAGAAGGCGTCGTTACTCGTGCTAAGTCAGTGGGTTTTGACAAGGGCCCGGTAATATATTAACTGTGTGACCAGGGTATGTGAGGTTGGTTGTCGACCTTACAATCCACAATATGAAGAAAAAGAAGAAGCCAGCCTACGTTCACTATCTGTATGTAATCAGCTAACGACAGACTTTCAAGATACCATCTCAAACCTGAAACTCCTTACGAATAGCCCAAGTATCGGGGTAAACTATAAGCTTATTAAGAGGGAAGAATAGTACGTGCTCGTCCATACAAAAAGAGAAAACGTTTTTCCACTTCTAAATATTTTCCAATCTCCATGATTTTTTAGTATGTTATTGACACAGTTTATGACTAGGTTTATAGCTTTTTCTTTTTACAAAATTCACCATAGATTCAAACTTATATAGTTACCTCAAGTAACGTAATTTTTATGATTAAAACTGTGTTGAATTAAGCCGTTTGTTGAACAAAAACAATGGTTTTTTTTTTAAAACCAAACCTATGAACCTAGAATATATTGTGCTGAAACGATCGACATCAAAATAAAAGTGATTTGTTGAAATTTTGTTATTGGAAATCGTTTTCTCCCGAAATGGGAATTTCTTCAAGAAAAGTACCTATTGTCAGTCACGAGCTGCAACGCTCTCGCTCTCTCTCTCCCGGGGGCATGAGCGCACGAGCGATACCAAATGTTTTCCTAAATACCTATTTCGTTAGGATCGCAAAGGTTCTTTCCTCTTAGCATTGTCAGTTTAGTGGCCAGCTGGACTACTAAATGACCTCTTACTTCGTAGCCTCTTACCCAGTTTAACTTATGTTATTTTCGAAACAATCATTATAATAAAAAACTAAACGCACTTGCAAAGCCAAAAAGCTTGCTTGACAAACCTACAATGGTTTAATGATGCTTTTATTTAAATTGTATGCATTTTTTGTATCATAAATAAAAAAATAAAAATAAAAAAAAAGCACGAAAGACGCAGTCCAAACTAAGCAAATACCAAAAATATAATATCTTTGTACTGAAACTGTTAAATAACAAAACCTAGCTTTAGATAATGAAGAAAAATAATAGGAAATGTGTCGAGGTTAGGATTAATTACATAAAATATATTGAATGAAACACTGAAAATCATAAAATAAAAATTATTTTAACAAAAAAATAGAAACCTCCTTCAAATTACCTTATATGGTTATCTCCACTAAAAAGTAACAAATAAAATAACATTCCAGATGGAACATGAAAAAAAATATTGCCAATATCCACAATTAAGTAGATAGGTAGTGTATTAAGTAAATATTTATAATTTTGTACTTCCTTTTGGAGTCGGTGCCAGCCAAAAAATCGACGATTAGTCGTGGGCAACTGTTTTAAGTCGTCGTCGTCGTTAAGTCAGTACATATTTCTATATGACTATCAATAAAATTCTTTGATAGTCTATGATATAATGTTTTGTTGTGCTGCGCGGGATGCAATGCCGCACCCGACTAAACGCAGGGAAAACGACAGGAGCGGCTACCAAGAAAGTCTGGGTAGGTTTCATTCGATAAATTAATACTCGTAGTTTCGTCGTCTACGATTTTTGGCTGGCACCGACTCCAAAAGGAAGTACAAAATTATAAATATTTACTTAATACACTACCTATCTACTTAATTGTGGATATTGGCAATATTTTTTTTCATGTTCCATCTGGAATGTTATTTTATTTGTTACTTTTTAGTGGAGATAACCATATAAGGTAATTTGAAGGAGGTTTCTATTTTTTTGTTAAAATTATTTAAACAATAATTTCAAGAACGCTGTTTTTAGCGGCACTACCCTCAACCTGCTCTGAACCACCAAAGGTAGTTAGAAAATGCTATATAGCATTAAGTTCGCCTTTGTACATCCTTTTTTGGTGCAATAAAGTATATATCAATCAATCAATCAATCAATTTCATCGCAGGTTTGAATCTGAAGATCAGTGCGAAGCTCAATGCAAGAGTCAGCCCCCACAACAAGCTACCACCACCACTACCACCGAGCCACCACGGCCCCCGCGACCTCAGGAGGTATGTACGAATGCATTCTCATAGAATTTTTATATATCAAGCGTGCCGATAAAAGCTATCTAAACAACACATAAATTAAAAATCTGCTTGTAGGATTTCTACATGCATTCAACAAACGATTAACTACTAATCGGTAAGACGCAAAACCATAGACTTAGAACTAACTCATTCTGCGAATTGTCGCTCTGCGAACTCTAGCCTTAGATTCTTCTGATGAATATATTATCAAAAACCCAAGATGAAGCTTGAAGATTGGTAGATGGTTTGAGCATCTACCAATCTTCAAGCTTCATCTTGAAGTTGGCCTATAACACCCATCCTTTAATTTTTTTTATTGAACTATAAAAAAACTGCTCTTACTATATATTTTTTCCGCACTTGCATATTTCTTTCAGCCTGTAGAAGAAGCGTGTCGAACTCCTGCGTCCCTGGCCCCGTGCGGCGATAACGTTACGATGTTCTACTACGACGAGTCTGCCGGAGGATGCATGGCCGCTGGTATAGGCAACTGCAGATACAGCAACAGCTATAGAAGCGAGGAGGAGTGCGAGCGAAGGTGCGGCGCCTTCAGAAGACAAGGTGAGACCTTGCCGGTAGCTCCTGTGCCCCTGGTGAATTAGCAGGCTATGCTCAGGAAACGTTTTAAGCTGCTTTACAATAAGTATGCCATATGTATTATTGTTAATTATTTGTTTTTTGCTGTTTTCTTTCTACATTTTTGTATTGTTTACAGTAATACTTGACGTGTCAATGTACGCCTTATTATTGCTTCTGAGCCTAATTTTGCTAGTTCCATCAAGCAAGGTGGCTGGTGTCTTAGCTCAGGGTTACCTTTTAAGACACAATTAAATATGTCGACTCACCAATATTAAATCATAGTTCATAAGTTTCAATGACAAAATTACTGTAAAATCGAATAAATAAATTATTAATTATTATTATTATTATTTTAAATGATGGCAAGTTCTGGAGATATTGATCTATTTTTACGGACAGAGTGTCTCCAGGGACACGGTAAAGAAAAACATCACCAAGTTATCAGTTTTACAATAGCAGCACCTTACCTCCTACAGACCCTTGCAACACGCCCTTGGACCCTGGTCCTTGCCGCGCCTCCTTCCCCAAGATATACTGGGACGCGGTGAGCGCGCGCTGCCAACCGTTCGCGTACGGAGGCTGCGGCGGCGGACCCAACAGGTTCTCTTCCATCGAAGAGTGCGAGGAACTCTGCGGCGCTGCTAGTCCTGGTAAGAAAACCTTCCAAGATATGAGCTGTCTGTCACTCGTATGTTCTACTCAGTATCAAAAAACTTGTTAACAAGTAGTCCAGTCTATATAACTTTAGTTCAGGTTTTTGAAAGCAATATGTCTTAATTGCTGAGCTAAACATGCATGGTAAATACCAAACAAGATTCTGCTTCTTTGCTAACCATTAAGTGGATTTTGGGTTACTTATACTCTAACAAAGTACATAATTTCCTTCTTTATTTTCTATTTACCTGATAACCTTTAAGTAGTTAATAAAAGGCACGCCGTGCAACTTTATATTAACTACAATTGACTGAACCTTTCTTTTTACTTATCCCTGTAGTGCTAACTTGTACTTTAGAAATAACAGAAATATTTACCTTACAACCACGATCAATTCACCTACATAACCTACATTACACATAAAAATTGCTTGAGCACATCTTGGGAGACTAACGGTGGAGGGGGGCAGACCCGGCGTGCCTTCAGGCGGTGGACACTGGGGACTCCAGTTGCGCGGAGCTGGCGCAGCGACGCTATTTCTTCAGCCAGCAACATGGCGACTGCTTGCCCTTCGTCTACTCCGGCTGCGGAGGAAATACCAACAACTTCGGCTCCCGAGGGGAGTGCGAAGACCTCTGCATACCGGATAACCGGTTGCCGGAGCCTGAAGATCAGGAGCCAGAAGAACCGGAAGAATCGTCAGGAGAGCCGGGTACTTTAGCTCTCGCTTCACAACTCGACCTGGCTCTACCGCCTGCTATGGACTCTTGGGAATGTTGACGTTGTGTCAATTCAATGTTGTCATGGGCAATAATGTGGTCAAATTCTGGATGTGTTGGATGATTGGCTCTGATCCTAAGCACGTTTTTCCCTGATCTTTTTACTCTTTTGCGTGTAAAGCCAGCGCGATGGTTGTTTCGGCTTTAACTCTCATCTTCACTGCTTTTGCACACGCTTGCCATTCTCTTTCATGCACATCTACACACACTTACTCCTAATTATTTGTATTTATGTTGTCTCATACCTGCATCAGTGATATTTCATCGAACAGCTAGATTTCATTGATCGATGACTGTTGCTGGTACGCCGCCTTCGACCAACGATTCATGAGTATGAATATGAACACGAATTAAAAAAGAAAAAAGAAAAAGCAGGACAGTTTTGATTATCTCGCTTTCTCTTCTCGTATCTGATCCTGTATTTTTGCTCGGCGCACCTCATAGGTCTAAATAACATCGAATCGTTGGTCGATTTATTAATTTAATTCAAAACAGTACCAAAAAAATTAATGCCATTAACTCCAAAATTGGTTCTGTTTTGAATCAATACATTGCACATTCCTGTTCTGATATCGGGATCGTAATGCAGACACGGGCGAAAACGAAGTAGTGCCGGAGTGCTCTGCGTACGAAGAGGAGTGTCGGCGCATCGACTGTCCGTACGGCGTGCAGTACACGCGCACGAGCGACGGCTGCCAGCGCTGCGCGTGCGTCGCCGTCGAGATCGACTGCACGCCGCTGCAGCAGGAATGCGACGCGCTCAGCTGCGTTTACGGCGTGAACAAAACTAAAGGACCCGATGGCTGTGAGAGGTACGATACAAAGCTGTTCCGTCTTTTTATTATAAAGGCGTGAAGATGCAAGTATGATTTTAATTTATGATAACCTGAAAAAAAACTCAGTAGGCCATTTAGCGGCTGACTCTGGTTAACGGAGGTTTATTTTGCGTACCACTGCTGTTTGTTTGTCAGTTGTTAAAAATGGTTGTTGATGTAGATGTCGCTGCAAGGAGCTGTCGCACCCTTGTGAGGCCAAGCAGTGTCCGGCGGGCGAGCGCTGCGTCGCCAACGGATACCGGGACCCCATCAGCCAAGAAGTCAAGTACGCTGCAGAGTGCCGGACTGGTCAGTTTACTTCAGTTCTAAACCATTTTGCGTTCCATATAAAGGGATTCATGCAAGTCTTATTTCGATTAAATGGGTTTCAAAATATTTGCAATTGTGTTTCATCATTCATAACAGACTCCATGGTCCAGCGGTCTGCGATTTGATCGAACCAGAGGCTCTGGGTTCGTATTTCGATAGAGATAGTGACACTCTTACTATCCCCCAGGCCTTAATTTAGAATAAACAAATCGCGGGGTAAAATCACCTTAATGTCAGAACAGTAAGATGATTCACCAAGGGACTTATTAAGCCGTTAGCCTTGCAAGATCCTATATTTACGGAAATAATCGTTATAAAAGCCATGGCAGGTCGGATTTGGTTTGTGAGATGTTCACTTTAAACCCCACATGATGTGAAAATGAATCTTGAATTGACAGAGAACAAGCCGGGCACGTGTCCGCCGGAGTCGGTCATGGAGGCGCCGGCGGCTTGTCGGCGCGAGTGCAACGACGACGCGGACTGCCGCGGCGTGGGCAAGTGCTGCACCGTCGGCTGCAGCCAGCTCTGCCTGGAGCCCGCCACGCCCACCAACCCCGCGCCCCGCACCACCACTTACAGCCCCGGTAAGCTGCCAGAACCATCAATCTTCCAGCGCTCCTCATCTTCTACTTTACATACAAGCTATCAGAAAGAAAGAAACAAACATTTATTATTTTTACGCCACAACACAAACATAGAATGGATATAATGGTAATCATTAGTGCTACTGGAATGTGCCGCGACGTCAAAATAAAAGGACCGCACTCAGCCATGCCGCGATCGTGAAGACCGCGACGCTGGTATTCTGTGGGCCCCTAGTAATTATATGACAAGCGAAATATTTTAAAGTGTAAACACTCAAGAGCACCCAAAAATTTAGAATGAATGGCAAATTGCAAAATTATTATTAAAGTTACATGACTCAAAAATTTGTCGTTATAAAATAAATACTTTGACTGTCAACGATTGGATAGTACAATAGTGACGTCAAGGTTAATGACGCGTTCTCACTCAATGTTATCATTAAAACTAGCAGCAAATTTGCTATTCTCCATAGAGTCTCGCTAAGAGTCTTCTTGTGTTTATATCACAGAGTTGCCTCAAGCTCCTCACTCGGACTCCCGGACGCAGCCGCAGGTGACGTCAGGCGAGGGCGGGATGGCAACACTGCGCTGCTTGTTCCACGGCAACCCGCCGCCCAAGATCACCTGGAGACGAGGCGAGATCACGGTGAGCATACATCAAACAAACCCCGGATTATTTCAGTGACAAGTTTGTTGATAAC
This sequence comes from Carpatolechia fugitivella, assembly GCA_951230895.1. Classification (NCBI taxonomy): domain Eukaryota; kingdom Metazoa; phylum Arthropoda; class Insecta; order Lepidoptera; family Gelechiidae; genus Carpatolechia; species Carpatolechia fugitivella. Next base: position 14,682,328 of record OX579662.1, on the reverse strand, counting down.
AGTAGACCTTCATACCGTAAAACGTGGAAATGGGGTCCTGAAACAATATTTTTTGCAAGAATTTTATCAAACTCCTAAGAACTGATAGATTTTCTAACCTATCCCGATTCTTGTGGATCCATTTACATCGTAAATCTGATTCAGGCACCGTTTATCTTAGCATGATACTAAAATCACATCATCATTTAGTGGAGACCTGTCACTCAGACCTTTACAAGCAGTTAATAATAACGATAACCGTAGTGATTAGATGCTCAGAGTAGTAATCGTATGCCCCAGATCGACGGCACGGTGGGGCGCTACCGGCTTCTCTCTGACGGCGCTCTGGAGATCGTGTCTCTGTACCGCAACGACTCCGGAGTGTACATCTGCGTCGCCGACAACGGACTGGGCGTGGCCAGGCAGGAGATACACCTGCAAGTCAACGGTGAGTGAAGCACGACCACCTGCTAACATTTGTCGCCTCTAGACCTGTAGCAATAACATGCGAGTTGACGCGAGGGAGCTTGAGGTAGATGCGCCGAGCGGAGGTTCTCAGCGACTGAGGGTTAACAACCTGTCTCTGTTATCGAGTTAAATTAGACGTAGATATAATGGGAATAAAAAGGTTGTGTGAAACACAAAACAGACATAAAATATAAAACTCAGCTAGCCACGAAATAGACATACAAATCCACAAATTAAATATCTGTCTGTTCGGTCTAGAATAGAATCCAGAACATTGCTTGTCACATTTGCCTCAAGTTTGGACGCACGGTCGCCACGTTCGTGTTATTGGTACAGTATGAGCATCAAGCGTTTGATTAGAAACTTCAATTTTACACTTTGCACTTTGAATCTTCTAAGTGGTAAATCCTACGTCGCAGATAAAAGATGAGAAAAAGATTATATGTATGATACACTATTAAACCTTTCTACAAAATATTCGACTCTACTTCTATGACGTGGGATTTACTAATAAATAACCCAGTAGTGAATAGAACTCTTAATTAAACTGTAGCTAGTAGAATGACTACTTTTTTCTAAACTTTCCCTAATTAATAACTAATTTGTTTTCTTACATTTAAAACCAACTTTTGCCAACGAAGCAGCAGCAGCATCCTCTGTATCTTCGTCATATTTGTACGGTAATTTTTATTATTCGACAAAGTTGGTCTATTTACACAAAATGTTTATGTAGTCTATAATAGTTAACACGTTATGGGATGGCTACACATCTGTAGTCGATAAAAATCAGATGAATAGACTAACCTTCGGTATGCAAGATGATATAAATGTGCTCAGAGACTGAAATAGGTCGTATTTTGTATGAACTATTTTGTCAAACTCGGAATAGAAATATACTTGACCCGAGAGCCATCAGGCCTATCGGTGCGGCTGATGTCTGCCCCGACCCCCTTCGTGTCAGAGATTGATCGAACGTCCAAACAAGTTTGTCTAAACAATTCATAATTAATTTAAAAGTAGATAAACATTAACTCAATGGTTATTTCCAAAAGAACAGCAATTTTTTCTACTTATTCGAGAATTACATGTAAATAAACATTACAGATAAAGTAAATACTCCAGATTATGTTGAATTACCACCGACATACAATCAACTATGACCCTGCAATCTTTCGCAGTCAACAGTCTTTTATCGGTTAACATGATTAGTTTCCTTTCCTTTCCACAGGGTGTGCCTAAATTAAACAGTTAGTAACAGTAAAACTTCCTAGGTCATATTTAGAAAAAATAAAATTGAATAAATGATTTTATTTCAGACGCCCTTTTAGAAAATATACTAAATTAGTTTTGTATTTATTTAGCAAAATTTACTACGTAATAAACAGTCAAATTTACGAAAACTACTTACTTACTGTTTTTTTGTGGTTGTAGTCATTATCAACGTCTCCGAAGAAACAATTCCTCTTCGTAGTTCTCTTAAAAAACCATTCAAAAAGAAAAACAAATCTCTTGAAACTATAATTAACATCTAGAGAATACGTAACGCCCTATATTTGCTCCCTTGTCTTACTTATTGTATAATCGGCTGGGTTCAGTGTGTGCCTAGTTCCCGCGTGTGGCGATCGTCTGCGCACGTTGAGTTCAATCATCCGGTGCTATAACAATAGTTGTTCGTAATAATGTATGCGTATACTTGGACCCTGCTGCTGCTGCTGGCGTATGGAGGTGCTGAGTATCAAGGTATTGAGACTCGTAACCTAACCAGCCTTTGTTAAAACTTCACGTTTGTTTTGTATGTGCCTGGGTATAATATATTCTAATTTTATTAGCAACAGAACTGTTTACGATAATTTTCCAAATGATGAATAGATACTTACTTAAGACACCATACCAGTGACATCTAAAACAAACCCAATCCATTTGTATTGTCCTTCCATTGTTTTCAAGTAGAACTAAACCGAGTTTGTGAACGCTGATCACTTTCCTAACCCAAGCACTTCACACGAAGCATTCACAAACTCTAGTCACGTAGCGAGTAGACTAACACGAGGGGGTGGTAGATCCGAAGGAGGGCCCGGCCGAGATCTCCGGCGCGCATAACGCCGTGGTGGTGGGCGAGCTGGGGCGGAGTCTCAACATCCGCTGCCTCGCGTACGGGTTCCCCGAACCAGCCATCTACTGGTACCGGGGGCTCAGCGGGCCCATGGTGCCGTTCAGCAGCTCGCTGTACGAAGCGCGAGGGAACGTGTTACAAATCAGACAGTTGAGCGTGGAGACGCTCGGGGAGTACGCGTGCCAGGCTTACAACGGGCACGGCAAGGCGGCCACGTGGTCGGTGCTGGTGGAGGCGCGGGGGGCGGAGCCCGAGGTGGCCGTGACGCCGCGCCAGCCGCGCACGGAGCCCGCGCCCGCCACGCCGCCGCCAGAGATCGACGTCCCGGTCTACCAGGGTAAGATTAGATAGAATAATCAACATACAGTGCGACACAACAGTAGACGTGAATTCTTCAGCCAACCACAAATTTTCGAGGAAGGATTTTCTTTGGTGTTGCTATTCTATCTACTCTGTGTCGTATTGTAGAATTTCACGCAAACATGTCGTCAAATTACCTATGTTGCATGGCACCTGCATGTCTGTTTATTTCTGTTGCATGCTGCATGCTTTCGGTTTGAATAGCTTTAAAAACAATCTTAGTTCGAGCATAAAACTCGAAATTGTATAAGTTATCCTTGTACTAGTCGATCACGGAAGTGTATAATATTATTATCTATTTGTTATAAGTAAATAAATATTTACCGCTGTCCATCGAGTTAATTGTGCCTACAAATATTTATCTATTAATTTTGAATAATTTTCTCACGTATATCAGTGTTTATTATTCTATTTTAGAAACTATCGATATACGAAAACTGTCTTTATTAATGATAAACGGTTTTATTCAATAGCTCAGCATGTTTCAAACTTTCGTTGCTTATCTATCGAAAGCACTATACCAATATAATAATAAATATACAAGAATACGTATATGGACATACTATAGTAACAAATCGTCAGTATAAACTAAGTTTGTGTTCGATGCGTAGTGCCGGTGAGCACTCGACTCGCATCATCAGAGACGACGGTGGCGCCAGGATCCGAGCTGAGCTTGCCGTGCGAGGTGGACGGCTACCCGCTCCCCGACGTGACCTGGACCAAGGACGGCGCGCCCCTGGCCTCCACCGACCGCATCACCGTCACAGGTTAGTCTGAGCCTATGTCATCGGAGTTCACTTGCGGGATTTAATCAGAAAGAATGAGTCGACAAAAGCACTACAGAGTATAAAATGGTACCACGAATCACGAATCACCATTTGACAGAAAGAGTCCGAGTTCGCCGGGATGCTCGCTCATGTTAGCACTAGTACCTAGGCACGAGCTATAAAATTACGTCACGGCGTCTCTTTTAGCCCTGCTACTCACAGACGGTAAAACTTGGACACAATCGACAACAATACAGCACAAAATAACGACCAGGTAACTCGTACGAGGCAATGGTCCGGAATGGCTCCCCACTGGGTATGAACTTCCGAGAACTCTTTGGAAGTCTTTGAACAGACTCCGTACCCAGGTCGGTCGGAGTAAAGAAAACCGTCTCTGGTGGGGTTTTTTAGACGGGGCGGACCTTCGGTGCGAGTGTGGCGCGACTCCGCAGACAATGTATTGTGGTGATGGAGGTGTGAAATTTAATGATAAAGAATTTAAGAGGAATAACAATTATTTATTGAAATGTATTTTTAATTATAAAATATAATGTTTTGCAAGGGCTTCTATTATTATTAGACTAAGTCAAAACAATATTCAAAACCGACATGTTTCGAAATCATTTGAAAATACAATTCTAGCTGCCAGTGTGCATTTATCACATGCCAGCTTTTTTAAATAACAGAGTAAGGAGTATACAGTACACAATGGCCCACCTTTTATCGCGTCCTGCTTGTCCTGACTCGTGCTCCCTGGAGGAGCTCATGGAGGCCTCAGATGGAGCAATCAGGGTGGCGGCATACTGGGCAAATAAAATATAAAATCTTTGACGAGCCATCGACTCGAAAGAAGAAGAAATGGTCCGGCTGTAGTGAAGCGCACGTGTTGGAGGCGGCCCTTTCCTCCAGCAGTAGTCGTCGTTTGGCTCATACGATGATGAGCCAACAGATAGCTTATAAGTAAATGAAGATATATTTTTATTCAACTCAAATCGTATTGCAGAATCCCGACTCACGATCCGGAACGTGGAGCCGACCGACAGCGGCGTGTACGGCTGCCGCGCGCGCAACTACTACTCCGAACACTACTCCACTGTGCAGATCAACGTCCAAGGTATTATGTTAACATACTTATTATTATTATTTAAAAGGCTTGGTCTGGTTTAGAGTCTGACCTTTAATATTTGTTGTGTTCAAATGTTATTAAGGGTTAACTCGTACGCAAACCACATTTACAAAAACACCTGTTCCACTAAGTTCAGCAATTGCCAGATAAAATATCCAAAAATTATTGTGGTCTTGCACCGTGCGGTGAGGCTGTGCTTACACCCAAACTAGAAACAGCTACGTTGAACTGACAATTCTACACAACAGAAGTAGCTCTAATTAGAAAAAACTTCAAAACTTTTACTTACCCTATTGTTTTGTTTACAGGAATATACGTCCCGACCTCGTGCACAGACAATCCGTTCTTCGCGGACTGCAAGCTGATCGTGCGCAGCAAGTTCTGCAGACACAAATACTACTCCAAGTAAGCGTCGCCAATTTCTTGTTCTCCATTTAAATATGCTTGGAAATATCTGCACAGAAACAGTGTGATCTGATATAACATCAACTTATGGAACATCACCTACTGCAATACTGCCTTGATTTCTTTTGGCCAAACCTGTGGAGGCGCCACTGTTGAGTATTCCTACATACATAGAGATTAAAACTGAACAGAAAAACGTCTAATTCAGATTTATTTATTGCATTTCCATAATTAAAAATCTAAAAAAGAAATCTTATCCTAATGAATATCTTTTGGGAAAACTCGACAGTGGCGATAATAGTTAAAAAATTGTCTCCAGTTTCGCGAGATATGACGCTTTTTGCGTTACCCAATGTTAGTGTTAACGATTTCATAAGCTGACTAAAACGTGGATACGTGTGCGCAGGTTCTGCTGCAAGTCGTGCGTGGAGGCCGGCCAGCTGGACCCCTCGGAGCTGTACACGCAGTCTGACGAGGGCTGGCAGCAGAAGAAGTAGACACGAGACATCACACGAGGCACAGCGAGGCTTGTAGCGCCGCGTGCGACTGCCCAACTAACAGAGAATGCTCACTGAAGCTTTTGTTTACGAGTAGAGGCTTAGATTTATTATTTGAAACATACTTACCCGTGATCTTGCTTATCGTTGGATCGGAGCGTCATATTTTGCTCACTTATCACAAAAACACTAAATTCTTGTTAAAATTGTGTGTCAAGGTTGGCTTATTTTTGAGTAAAATAAGTTCTTTGTTGTGTGTATTGAATAGCTTTTTTAAGAAAACAATTTCTGGTTATTTTTAAGTTATTTTAATAAACATTCTCTGTTAGTTTGGAAAGTGTAGAATAAGTAGAAGTGGTGTATAAATTAGATTGAAAGCCCCCAATTGAAAATAATTTAAATATTGTCACAAAGTGCCATAAATAACAACTTAAGAAAGATTGACTTATTGTTTTGTGTTTGAATGTAACGTGAAATCTCAATCACAGTTTGTTTCATATCAATACCAATAGATGTAACTGTAGATAGGAAATGTTACCTACTCAGAAAGTTTATGTAAATAAATATTTTAAAGTCACAAATAGTTCCGTCTGCGATGGAAGTAGGTAACACTATTTTAATTTAATATTTGAAAAAGAAAACGCTCACTTGCATCAGCGTTTGTTTGACCACTAATAATATTCAATGACGTATTTCGTAATTATGTAGCACGTACGGTAGGCTCGATCCCCTCGGTGGGGACGTATGTGAGCTGTTGATGATGACGACTTTTGACTTGTAAAAGATGCTCATATTTGTAAAAGAATTCAATTATTGCAAACTACTGCACACTTTCAAACAAGACTAGAAAAATATAATCGTATACTAACTTAGAATATGTCATACTTTTACTTAATGTAATTATCAGAGAAACCAACGTTGGTGGAAGTGGGCTTTAGAGAAAATGTAGGAAATAAATTATTTATTTCATAAGGTGTTTTATAGTGGAATGCTTAGTGAAACAGTAGTATTGTAGCGTAAGAATAAGCTAGAGTCGAGGGAATCCCCAGTCATAATAATTTGGATAAGTCAATTTTGTATTGTGACATTGTAAATAGACGAACAATAAAATTCATATTAAGAATAATACAATATTATTTTTATTTATATCCTCGCGGTGTTTGTCACACCACGTGTCAACTTAAAACGTAAAACCTCTCGGGAGATTGTCGAGTCTCTGAATAACTTTGTAAAGCGTCCACTACACTACTCGCGAAGTTGATCGAAGTAGGCCGAGGACGAGAGTATAGAGAGGCACTTCGTGCAATTTCGCTTCGTTTCGGGCTTCACTTTGACACCAATTTGACACTTCGTCGAAGAACTTCGGACGAGAGAGTAGTGGGCGCTTAAGAAAATCGGAAGTTTTTGACCTTTCATCAACGAATTACCTAGAAGAGTAACATAAGTACCATACGAAATTCGAATACGCAGCGTCTGACGACAGACAGGCAGATGATGTCGCTGCTGTACATTGAAGCTTACTTTCGACGTTCTTACAAACCGAGTCATAAAATATCATTGTACTGCGTATTCGAATATCGTATGGTATAGTTTTACTTTGGCATTCATTTGGTGGGGTCAAGTTTGAAGTTACTCTTCTACGACTATAGATAATTCGTTGCCTTTCATACATGCAAATTGATCAGCTGACCGAGTCAATGTATATGGAAAACTAGCAATTTTTTTAAGGAATTTTGAAAGTTAGCGGATCAAAATTTGTTCAGTTCCATAGATAGAACTACCACCAAGTCGTGCTGATGTACTGTCGCATACGCAAGTATTGTACATAGGTATCACCTTTTGTCATTTTTTGCGAACGGGACGACGATTTGCGCCAGGTTGAAGAGTTTTAGTATGGGATATTATTCAGCGAAAAAGTAAAACATCAAAATGCGATAACATAAATTTTTATTTACATTCCGAAATTCACAGTCAAATATAACAAGAAACGTCCTACGTCCATACTTGGCAATGAAAGTACAATGATGAGAAACCCTCCACTACTGATGATTTCACTATTTACATTCACACGCCTCGCGGGCGATATCAGGTTAAAAGCTGGTCACACCACCGACAGACGTACCATCTAGCTTCCCTAACACAACAACATCAATCAATTATTGAACTTAATATACTGATTCGGTCTTTCACAGAACAATGTGAACAATAAAAAGAAGGAAAAATAGACAAAAAAGAGTAGAAATTAAATATTGATGAAATTAAATTTTTCACCAATGGCAACACTAAAAAAAAGGCGGTGATTGGAAGTCAACTACAGGATTAGTAGTAATGTTTATTCAACAGTGTTGCCAAGTACTCTTTACTGTCACTCTGTAAAATTATATGAGCTGAATGTAGTCTTTCACGAAACGAGAAGTTGGATCGTACGTATGAAGCGTGTTGTGATTATTTAGTGAGGGTAGCCTGTACCCCGCAATCTCTCGTCCTATACGGCACTCGGCCTCTCGTAAAGGACTTGACTCGTCTCTCCGTGTGCGCCGGCGCGGCCTGTACAGTGCACGACCGCGGGCCGTCAGCTCCGCCGCTCTTTGAGCGCTACGCGATACAATATATTCTTAATTACAAAAAACACAATAAAACAGTTAATATATACATCGACTATAATTTAATGTACAGAGCGTTGGAAGCCCAGTGACGTCACTGGGCTGTTTCGTGATGTGAGCCGTCCGCGGGCCGACGGATACTGCCACTAAGCATTTACCATCACGACGTGATGTCGTGATGTGATGTCGTCAATAAATAAAGTCAGGATGAAGCATTTCACATCCGTAGCGGGCTTGGGGTGCTTGTACACGGTGCGAGTAGCTGGAGCTAGTAAAGATGCGGGTTACACGCGTGAGTAATATGCGCAAGCTACTTGTTCAAGTTACTCGCGTGTAACCAAGAAAGTGGTTTACCATTTTTCATTCAATTTCCTAGTTATCGAAAATTTCAATAAGGTTTATACTTGGTATCTGACAGATCGTTTTGCAAACGAAAATAGTCTTTGTTGTTCTATAATTAGCAACTGACATTCAATCTTAGGGTGGTAAACCACTTTCTTGGTCGACCTTACATGGTGCAAATAACTGGAGCAAGTAAAGACACGGGCTACTTGCGCAAGCAGTACGCACGAGTTATTTGCTCGTGGTCAAGAGCCACATGTGCCTGCAACTCGCGCGCCGCACAGCAGAGCACGCGGGTATGTTGCGCGGGCGGCTCGCTTTGGTAATGCTCGAGTCGCTCGACCCGCGCAAGTGCCTCAACATGCGCAAGCTACTTGCACCGTGTACAAGCACCCTTACTGAACTTCTTGAGGAAAGCTTAAACGGTAAAATGAACCGCAATCTAGTTTACAGAGAAGTGGAGTCATGTCACAATATTATGGTATAGTTTGTACGCTGGCGGGGGCTAGAACCTTGAACTATTTCGGACGTAGCGATCGTTCAGCGCCCACCGGCCTCTGATGGAGCTCTGCGACACCACGCTCGCAACCCTACTCCTCTTAAATAGCTTACCGGGCGAGCAAGCCCATTTTAGTATCACAATACGTGTTAAACTAAACAGAGGTCCCACTAAATCCTAAACTACCTAATAAACAAAAACATATATAAAACGAAATAAAAACAAACTCGCTATTAATATATGAGTCCATTATACAGGTGTCGTCGGTCGTACGTCGCGTACGGTACATAAATAAATACGGGTATATATCCTATGATGCTAGAGTAAATGCGTGTTGCGTTCCCTACTTGTACTTTCATTGAGGCGGCGCGGGGCGGGGCGGGGCGGGCGCGGGGCGGGGCCGGGGTCTTCAGTCCACGACCTGCACCAACATCTGATGTTTAATAAAGAGGAAAACTGTCACGAAAAAGAGACACGATCGCAAGATGTCCAATGGGCGATTTTCCGACAGCCAATTAAAAAAAAAAGTGCATAAAACTTCGGTAGATGGCATTGACGATTCGTTGATCCAAAGAAACCCGGCAAGTCACCAAGGACCATAAAAGGAAACAAAGAATCCACGAAGTACGCCTGGCGCCATCTATCGTCTTAATTAGAACTATTATTTTTATTTTTTAAATAGCTGTCAGAAAATCTCTCATTCGTAATATGTCACGATTGCAAGATATCATTACTCAATGTTTCAATCCATCGCATATTGTTACGTTTATATACATGACTGACTGACGGCTACGCGTATTTTTGCGAGGCATTTTCAGAGGTATCAAATGTGATAAAATTTCACAATTTATTGTATTTTTTTTTTCATTAACATCATATTTCATAAGTCTGTTGATGCCTTGCAAAACATGCGAAAGTGGAAGTACTCAGAACATCAACGTTTTGAATACAAACTATTGCGCACACAACATCTTGATTATATGATGACATCATGCAAACTTACAGTCAGCTGACGAATTAGCTGACCCCCGCGCTCAAAACCGATGAGATTTTCTCAGGCGATTATTTATATTTTTAAATAGCATTTTATATACTCGTACAGTTTATTAACCTGCACAATTATACGAAATTTAATGATAAAGCAAAAACAATTACCCAAGAAAACTTCATCGGTTTCGAGCGGGAGGGGTCAGCTAATTCGTCAGCCGACTGTACAATAAAATAAAGTGGACAGGACATAAAAAATACAATATATCCTGAAAAGTGTTCCCAACGACTTTAAGACAGCTTTCAGTTTTGAAGATGAGCGGTGAGCGCGGCAAGAATCCACCAATAGTATCATTTCATTGTCCGATCATCGCTCAGTTCAATCCTGGTTTAGCGAAGTGTGGTTTTTCGAAGAAACGCGTGTCAGAGTTGTGCTCGCACATATAAAATGAAGCAGTCGGGTAATGAGTAGGTACGCTACGCATTCTCGCACCGCTCATCTATATACCGCTTCACATCCTCGCACCGCTCACCTTCCTCGCATCTGGTGGAAAGCAGCTTCACAGAACATTCTCTAGAGGTAGTCAGTGAGTCACCTGTGAGACGATTTTCTCCATGTCGTGGTCGATGTCGTCGGCGGGCGCGGGTGCGGGCGCGGGCGGGGAGGGCGCGGGAGAGGAGGGCGCGGGCGCAGGGGGCGCGGCCGGCAGCTGGAACGGCTCGTCCAGCTCCTCCAGGCCCGGCGGACACGGCAGCTTGCCCAGCTCTTCTTGGAGCTTCACGTAGTGCCGCTGGAATAGGAAAATAATATGATTATTAGGTATAGCTAGCAGCAAACTTCTTGAGCAACGACCTTGAATGCGCAGAAATAAAAAATAAGTCTCTTTGATGGTGCGGTGCGGGACGAGGAGGCGGGGCGCTAGTTACCATGGCAACACGCACAGGATTGGTTGGTCAGTTGACCCTTGTCTCCCGCACCGCGTCACGTCGTCTGTACATGCGCAAACTTTTAAATTGATGTGGAGCGGTTAGGTGGATGGATAAATATAAAAATAAGTAAGAAAAGCAAGTTTGCCAATAGAAACCAGTAGTAATGGGGGATTCTTCGACATCCAATTAAAAAAAAATTGTTCATAAAACTTCGACAGATGGCGTTGACGATTCGTGGATCCAAAGAAAAAAGGAATCCATGAAGTGCACCTGGCGCCATCTATCGTCTTAATTAGAACTATTATTTTTATTTCTTAAAGTGCTGTCAGAAAATTGATCAGAATTTTCATCGTCAAACCACATAATTAAATTAGTAATGGTTTTCCTAATAGAATAGATTATGGGATTAGTAAGAAATCGTCGCATTCGCTACTGATTCTGTTTGCAACTCGTGCCATTCGTAGCTTGACCTATTCGCAACGCGTTTCATTCGCAGTTCATTCAAAAAGTAATAAGCAAATATATTTCAAATCTCCTTTGTCGTGTAGACCTCCTAGTTTTTTATTTGGGCTAAATGTGATTTCAGTCTTGAGTGTTTCTGAGGGCCTGCTCATCCGATATTCATAAAATAAAAAGGGTCGCAGAAGGATCACTCCCGCCTTCTTCAAAACTAATTACGTCATCTTGCCAGACTCACTACGGTAGGTTGCAACTCAGTTTTGACAAAAACTACGTAGAAATAGTACTTTGACAATATTATATGACAAACGCTTATAGCACTCGTAGATGAAAAAAATGGCGAAGGAGTTTTAAATTTGAGTTTGCGATCGCCACAAACTCTTTGGGCACATGCTGCTGTGGAGTACTGTTTGGGAACTGCGTGGCAACGCCCATAAACGATACGTCTATGTGTGCGTGCCCGAAATGGCAGTTTGTTCTGAGTGGACTCTCTGTCCGGGGCCCGCCGCGCCGCTGAGCCTGCCTTGTGGCGCAGTGCTGTGTTTACCTTGAGCGCCATGAGGTTGAGCTGTATGGACCGCTGCGTGCGCTCGTCGCCGTTCTGCCCCTCGAGCTCCGTGATCCACCCCGCCACTGTCTGCATTATCTCGTTGCGCTTCATCCAGAAGTGTGTTTGGATCACCTGCCAAAATTACACCATTAGATTATCATTTCGAGACAGAAGTATTTCCTAAAAAGACAGTTTAAAAACTAAAGTTGTGAGGAGTTACCTCCTTGAAGCAGGGCTCCGGGGACCGTAGATGGTCCAGCATGGCCCAGCGCACGCAGGCCTGGTAGATGTTGGAGTTGTACTCGAGCTGGCTATCATTGAGTGTTGTGAGGAGTTACCTCCTTGAAGCAGGGCTCCGGGGACCGTAGATGGTCCAGCATGGCCCAGCGCACGCAGGCCTGGTAGATGTTGGAGTTGTACTCGAGCTGGCTATCATTGAGTGTTGTGAGGAGTTACCTCCTTGAAGCAGGGCTCCGGGGACCGTAGATGGTCCAGCATGGCCCAGCGCACGCAGGCCTGGTAGATGTTGGAGTTGTACTCGAGCTGGCTATCATTGAGGGTTGTGAGGAGTTACCTCCTTGAAGCAGGGCTTCGGGGACCGTAGATGGTCCAGCATGGCCCAGCGCACGCAGGCCTGGTAGATGTTGGAGTTGTACTCGAGCTGGCTATCATTGAGTGTTGTGAGGAGTTACCTCCTTGAAGCAGGGCTCCGGGGACCGTAGATGGTCCAGCATGGCCCAGCGCACGCAGGCCTGGTAGATGTTGGAGTTGTACTCGAGCTGGCTATCATTGAGTGTTGTGAGGAGTTACCTCCTTGAAGCAGGGCTCCGGGGACCGTAGATGGTCCAGCATGGCCCAGCGCACGCAGGCCTGGTAGATGTTGGAGTTGTACTCGAGCTGGCTATCATTGAGGGTTGTGAGGAGTTACCTCCTTGAAGCAGGGCTCCGGGGACCGTAGATGGTCCAGCATGGCCCAGCGCACGCAGGCCTGATAGATGTTGGAGTTGTACTCGAGGCTGGCCGCGCTGCCCACGCGGGTGCCTCGCGACCGCTCGTACCCGGGTTCATTGAAGTACGGCTCTGGGACCAGGATTAGGGACTGGATTGATACCAGCACCTGTTCAACACAATTGTTCGGTTTAGTTTAGATCAACGCATTAAGTATTTTCGGATATTTTATGAGCGTGCAAGTGACGACGAATTCATAAACAGTTGTATAACCTACCAAAGCATCTATGAAATGGCCAAAATTGGAACTACGACTATCTGACTGTTTTTTTTTTTTGTTTGTTGCAATAGATTGAAATACCATTTCATATCTTCTTTTTATTTCACAAATACGAGTACATCGGTAGGTCATCACAGACACACCGAACAGCATTTTCTGTAAATGGTAAGAGTAGAAAAGTCCAGACGTTTTGAACCACATCATATTCAGAGTAAAAAAAATGACAGGTACGAGCATTCATTCACGATTCATTCAGATACGAGCTGATAATGAAGTTAATGGTAAATTTCTGAGCTCGTGATAGGCAGAATATTGAATCCATGAATTCTCGAGTAGAGTAGTTGTGAATGTGTTATGATTTATGACAAAAGTCGCAGTTTAAGCTGGTTGCGGGCAATGCAGGCTTACGCTGGCCAAATTACCCGTACGAAACCGGTTTCTTCGGTGAACTCTTCTCCACAGATTTCGTCATTACGTGACGACGAATTTAACTGATGTAAAATCATCCTACGCATATTAAATTCTCAGTCTACTCGTGACCATGGAGCGTGCAACCGTTCCGAAATATCAAGGTAACAATATTAAATATAACCGTGGTAACAAACCCGAAAATTGTTTTAATTTTAGTGTAAATTCTTTTACTTTGAGCGGGTCGCTAGTATTGTATAACTCTAAAACTACCCACCTGTAAGAAGCTGGACGTGTGCGCGTTCCACTTCTCCTCGGGCCGGCCGTGCCACGTGTTGAGCACGGACAGACACACCTTGCCGTCGTTGTAGAGGTTGGGGTTGAAGCGCACCGAGTGGCGCCCCGTCGTCTCCAGGTTGATGAGCATCGGCACCAGCGGGTACTCCGCCGGGAAGTACACGTCTAGGACGAAGCAGCCGTTCGCGTAGGGGGTGTCCGATGGACCTGTTATTAACACCTGTAAATAATAATTGATAAATTCTATTTTGCAAGGTGAAATATGCTTGTCTAATGGATTAATATAATACTTGCAAAGGTAGGATCATTTCCAGGGAGCCGTTTCACGAAGCTACAAGTTACAAATTACAAGTACAATTCGATGTACATTGCGTAGACAGTGAGTTTAAAACGATAAGGCCTTATAGTTTAGGCGAATTAACTACGCAATGAATATCAAATTGTAACTTGTTACTAGTAAATTGTTGCTTCGTGAAACGGGGCCCAGGTGTAAAAACCCATGGGTTACCAGCAAATGAAAATCTTAACTAAACCGGAAAGGAAGGTTATGTCAAATTCTCCCGAGGTACTTGCAATGCCTTCCGAAGGCTAGGGGATGGTGAACTACTTTCTATCAACTTACATTCACAACACCGAGGCGCTTCGTATCCGTCCTTACAAAGACACTGGAGGAATACTGGTAGCAAGCGTGGCAGCTTCCTGAGCTAACCTCTTCATGCGAGCGCTTATAGTACCTTCAAAGGACTAAAGGATGACAAACTCTTCTATCTCCCGCTGGTAAATATGACAACTTACCTTCATAACGTCGAGCCGGTCCGTATCCGTCCTGACGAACACGCTGGAGGAATACGACAGTGGTAAGCTGGTAGCAAGCGTGGCAGCTTCTTGTGCTAATCTCTTCATGCGCGCGGGATGTGATCGCTCGCCCGCGGCCCGCACGGTGCCTTCGAAGTGGTAGGGGACGGTGAACTTGAAGCCCCCGCCTCCGCCCCCGCTGTCGCCGCATTCTACTATCATCTCGAAGGTTTCTGGTGGAGAGTTTAGAGATTATTGAGCGTTAGGAAAACTGTAAAATAAAACATTGAACACACACACACACACATATACATTCATTCACATTGATTACTTTAATAAGTTTTATTTTTCTTTAATTTTATCCATTGTTTATAGTTTTTGTTATCTGGTACCAAATCAGTCGATAAAATCCTGTCCAAGATAAGTCTTCCGTGTAACCTCCGTCGCGTCGCCTATGCTGTCAGCTGGTGGACCGTGGTGCACTCACCGAACTGCATGCTCCTCATGAGCTCGATGTAGCGCGCCTCGCGGCCGGCGCCGGTGAGCGGGCGCGGCGGCGCGGGGTCGGGCGCGTCGTCCGAGCGGCACAGCAGCGCCATCGTCGCCTGGATGTCTGCTATCAGAGCCGCTAGACCCTCATCTTCTTCCGAGAGCTCCGAGTTGCTCGATGTGCTAAATCTTTGGCTGTACGTCATTTTGCCGAAGATGTTCTTTTTACTCATCCTGTGGAGAATTTTGAGATATTAGTGTTCGATACGTTATTCTATGTAAGTTTAAATCGACAAGTGTAGTAAGATGTAAAAGGCTGTTAGAAGACCGTACAAGGCTGTGGATTTATAGAGGCTATTGAAAGCTGTTGTAAGAAATGTAGAGAGATGTTACGAGATGTTGAAAATTGTAAAAAAAAATCGAGAGCTTTTTAGAAATTTAGAAAGCTGTATAAAGCCAAAAAGACATTATTGAGAGATGTAGAGAGCTGATGAGAAAGTGTAAAGAAATGTTGTCAATTACAAAGAGGTGTGGAAGGCTGTTAAAGACAAATGTTTCAATGGAATTGTTGAAATGTATAGAGAGCAGTGAAAGGCCGTTAGAAGATTGTAAAGAAATGTTTAAGTATGTTAATACCTTTACTTAAGTAAGGAGAGCTTTGATAGGCTTGTTACCTAAGTTTAGTGGCGTACGAGTTGGTGGTGCGGGACATCTGCGCGAGGAGGCGCGGCAAGGGGCGGAGCGACGTCCGCAGCGCGCCGGCCCGCAGCGCCGTCAGTGCGCGCGCGCAGCGGAGCACGCACACGTACAGCGGGATGTGCCGCGACATGTCCAACACTGGGAACAAATACAGTAGTTATTAATACCATAATTTTCTTTGTTAATACTAACATACACATTTTCAGCTGATTTAAAATATAAAAGATGGTTTATTGCCCGCATCAGTACAAATAAAATTCGGTACGATTGTACGACAAATCTTAAGAGGAATTTGGTACAACCACGGGGTCTCATTCCTTAGTACGGAAATTTTGTTCTAAATTAGTGATGACATCTAGTGACAACATTGGCACTACGTAGAGTCTAAGCAATCGTTATCATTTGCAGCGCTATCTATCGTCGTTTGTGACATATCACACATACAGCGACATCTATTATCTTACAGTTGTAATATTTATCAAACTTGGCCCTTGACACAGCGATGTTTTGTTCTTGCATTAAAACATTTTTAATGTTTTTATTTATTTATTAATAATAGGAAGACCAACAGCTAAAGTTAACTTGATAGTAAAATATAGTAATACCAAAAAGCCATTTACAGGTCTCCACATGTAAGTGCCAGAACATAAAAAAACACATAAGGTCATACACTCATAGGCCTGAATACTAGCTCGCAAACAGATTGTTCAGTTACAAAAAAAAATTGTCTGCTAAATAGCAGACGTCTCGCCGAATCGGAACCAGTATTAAACAGGTCCAGGTCAAATTCTTGGCACAATTTATTAAAATTGCTGCTTGCACGCAAAAGAAATGAATTTTGACGGTAGTTCGAAGACACTGGGGGAAGATAGATGGAAGCGCTATTGCGTAAGGTCAGTCTGGGGGTTCGGACAAAAATTTTGGAAAGCAGATCTGGGCAATCAATTTTGTTAGTGGTGATTTTAAGTAAATAAGATAGATCCGCAATTTCTCTTCTCATAGAGAGTGGGAGAATGTGGTGTTTTTTGCAGAGGTCCGAATAATGATTAGAGCGATACGGTTGCTTCGTCCGAAAACATAGGTGCCGAATAAACTTTTTCTGGATCATTTCAATTTGCTCAATGTACTTAACATACATGGGACTCCATACCTGCGACGCATATTCCAATGTACTACGAACAAAACAACAATATAGAATTTTAATGGTCTTGAAATCCCTAGAGGGACGCAACACGAAACCCGGATAGTAGTAACGATTTTTGAAAGGATTCAAATAATAGCAAACAGAAAACAATAAAAGAAGTACGTTCGTCTCCACAGAGGGCGTACACTGGTAGTGAACGTGCCATCCATGATAGCTTTGACGTCGAAAAATGATTTGTAAAAATCTTAATTCGAATAAAAAAATTTGACTTTGACTTTGACTTTGAAGTATATTTATAATAAAGGCGCTCTCAAGGTCGTCAACTTGGCACTAGATGGCGTATTTGCGCAATTTTGTAGATCAGTGCGCACATAGCACCATCTAGTGAGCTAATAGAGGAAACAAAGTAGCCCGAAGAATAGCCCGAGTTTTGAGGGTACAACTTTTTTGTATGAGATGAGGCATCTGTACGTAGTATTATATTATCTGTGGTACAACACAGAAATATCAATATGACACAGTTTGTATATTTTTTCAAGTTTGATTATGTTTCCACTCTAAATCTAATAATGTACAAAATATAGTCTTTGTTTTCATCCAGTCACATGTACAAAAAAGAATAAATAATCTTTTGTATATCTTCAAATCTTTAATTCATTCTTTGGTGACCGTAGCATTGAATAACAGGTGTATTGTTTGACTTTTTGTTCATTTATCTGTTCTGTCAAGCTGTTTTATTCATTGGTGGTTTGATCTTTAGGCAATAGTATCTTACTATACAATACCTTCATACTATCCTATTTTGTTATGTTTTTTTTTTTGTATATTAGCGTGTTAACTTTAATTGAATATTTACACTTAACGAGCACTTGTTTAAACTAAAATCGCTTTACAGGCGGAAACTTGTAATTGGCTCTAGCATATTTACTGTTTTCATGTATCAACTATGTGTTTTAATAGCTGTAAGTTTCAATTTACAGCCACATACCCGAGTCGTTCCTAAGGTACGAGCAGATGGCGGGCACGAGCGAGCTGACGGCCAGCAGGTCGACGAACTCCGCCGGCAGCTGCGTCTCTGCCTCCGAGCTGTCTGTCTCGCTCTCGCCGTCTATCTCCGCCTCCGTCGACTCTTCTGGAGGCCATTTCTCGCCTGGGTTCATGAATGATGCTAGCACCTGAAATAGTGTTTGATTAGTTTTGGTTCTGTTGTCACACTAATATTATAAATATGAAAGTATGTTTTGATGTTTTTTCCACTTTCACCTTAACTACTGAACGATGGATGAAATTTGGAATGCAGATAGTTTGTACCCTGGATTAACAAATAGGATATTTTTTACGGGAAAAAGTCTTATTCCCACGGGAAAATCTTACACATCGCGAGCGTAGCTACGGGCGAACCGCTGCTAGTGATGAATAATAAAAAATACAATGCGACGAAATAGAACACAAATTAAATATTGGGAAAAACTGATCACTAAGTTTTCTGGCAACTAAATATAATATTACATAAAAATGCGGTGGAAATGGAGTGATGATAATACTATGCAGCTGGTTCCTGTGGCCCAGTACAGCTGGACTCACCTGCAGCAGGACGGTCACGTGCTCCTCCTCAGTGCGGTGCTGACGAGCGCCCGCTCCACGTTCCAGGACTGCTGGAGCCAGTCCCTGTGGCCCAGTACAGTTGGACTCACCTGCAGCAGGACGGTCACGTGCTCCTCCTCAGTGCGCTGCCTGACGAACGCCCGCTCCACGTTCCAGGACTGCAGGAGCCAGTCCCTGTGGCCCAGTACAGCTGGACTCACCTGCAGCAGGACGGTCACGTGCTCCTCCTCAGTGCGCTGTCTGACGAGCGCCCACTCCACGTTCCAGGACTGCTGGAGCCAGTCCCTGTGGCCCAGTACAGCTGGACTCACCTGCAGCAGGACGGTCACGTGCTCCTCCTCAGTGCGCTGCCTGACGAGCGCCCACTCCACGTTCCAGGACTGCTGGAGCCAGTCCCTGTGGCCCAGTACAGCTGGACTCACCTGCAGCAGGACGGTCACGTGCTCCTCCTCAGTGCGCTGCCTGACGAGCGCCCGCTCCACGTTCCAGGACTGCTGGAGCCAGTCCCTGTGGCTCAGTACAGCTGGACTCACCTGCAGCAGGACGGTCACGTGCTCCTCCTCAGTGCGCTGCCTGACGAGCGCCTGCTCCACGTTCCAGGACTGCTGGAGCCAGTCCCTGTGGCCCAGTACAGCCAGACTCACCTGCAGCAGGACGGTCACGTGCTCCTCTTCGTTGCGCTGCCTGACGAGCGCCTGCTCTACGTTCCAGGACTGCTGGAGCCAGTCCCTGTGGCCCAGTACAGCCAGACTCACCTGCAGCAGGACGGTCACGTGCTCCTCTTCAGTGCGCTGCCTGACGAGCGCCTGCTCCACGTTCCAGGACTGCTGCGTGGAGCCGGTGCCGAAGCCCGTGCCTTTGGCCCAGTACAGCTGGGATTTGTCTTCGGACTTGCCAGCGCCGTTAGACGTCTGGCTGCTCTATAAATGTAGACGAGAATGCGAGTTAGTTAGTAATAAAAGTAAAAAACTTAAGTCATAATAAAATACACACACACAAACTGCATTAAAAAGGTATGGTCTAAATATTTCACAGGTTTCAAAAAGTAGACCGTATGTTAAAGACAAAACAAATGTTTTAGTGGCATCAAACTTAGTGTATTTTCGTTCGAAGAGATAAAGTACTCTCTCTTTACGATTGAGAATTATTGTAAAAAAGTAATAATTAAAAATCCTTTTTAAACAAGCTTTTAAAGCCTTGGAGTAGAGTATCCTTGTTAAGACAAATCCAATGAGCCCAAACACGACTAGGTTGTGGTGTGTATTTAAGGAGTTCCTATGGATACCTTCCAGCTCCATCATGAGACCCTGGACATCACGTATGACTAAAGATCTTGTTAAGACAAATAGAATGAGCCCAAGCACGACTAGGTTGTGGTGTGTATTTAAGGAGTTCCTATGGCCACCTTCCGGCTCCATCATGAGACCCTGGACATCACGTATGACTAAAGATCTTGTTAAGACAAATCCAACGAGCCCAAACACGACTAGGTTGTGGTGTGTATTTAAGGAGTTCCTATGGATACCTTCCTGCTCCATCATGAGACCCTGAACATGACGTATGACTAAAGATCTTGTTAAGACAAATCCAATGAGCCCAAACACGACTAGGTTGTGGTGTGTATTTAAGGAGTTCCTATGGCCACCTTCCGGCTCCATCATGAGACCCTGGACATCACGTATGACTAAAGATCCTGTTAAGACAAATCCAACAAGCCCAAACACGACTAGGTTGTGTTGTGTATTAGAGGAGTTCCTATGACCACCTTCCGTCTCCATCATCAGACCAGCTCCATGGTAGCATAATATTGCATTGTCATCGCGGTTACATAAGTATACCAAATTTCAGCAAATTCCAATGGCAGCAAGCGATTCAAAATTAAGTTGTAAGATTTCGCCCGAACATAAACCCACCCCCGCATACAGTGCAAGCTAAATAAAAGCTTGTAAAATCTTACAAGCCGTGGTAAATAGGCATTGATATCGTGGTTTATCTTAACGTGTGAGTGAGGAGAGTATTTGTATGTATGTATACTCACATCATTGGAGGCGGGCCTATGGTGCGTGAACACAGCTAAACAAGCGAGCACCAGTCTCACGGCGCCCAGGGCCAACAGCGCGCGCCGTAGTTCCCTCCCTTCCTCGGATTGCACGGGGGCTGCCTCCAACAGCGAGCCGACCACCCGGAACGGTAGTGTTCCCAGTGACCAGTTCCCGTTTGAACCACC
The DNA here is from genome assembly GCA_951230895.1 of Carpatolechia fugitivella. NCBI lineage: Eukaryota > Metazoa > Arthropoda > Insecta > Lepidoptera > Gelechiidae > Carpatolechia > Carpatolechia fugitivella. The sequence continues at coordinate 14,661,351 of OX579662.1, read as the reverse complement.
GCCGCCGCCTACAACTATACTTCCTGTATAAACAATGAACATGTTAACCATTCGTAATTCTATTTTATTACTTGGTATTATAGTCATCGCACTGGGAGAATGCCGTTCTGAAGTTTATCACGTGACCATTTTTAGTGATGTAGCACAAAATTTTCAGTAATGAAAATATACTAAAATATCCAAAAATCGATATTAATTACTTAGTTTTCAAAATCGATTTGTATGATTAGAGTTTTTTTAGCTTATAACCTACGAATAAGGAAGCTATGGAAGTGTAATTGTAACAAAACCCAAGAAAAATATGGCCCCAAATCTCGAGTACTTAAACGAGAAACGTCACTGTAGACAGGCCAATTGGATGCGTTCACGCATCACGTCATATTCCGACAAGCGCGGTGATTGGTTCACGGCATGACAGATAACGGTGATTGGATCGCGTCACTTGTGCAGTGGATGTGTTATGCATTAAGTGTGATAGAACAAGTCAAGTTAAAAATGATCGTACTTTTGCATTACTGATATCAATCAGATTGCTTTGTAATTATTTACTAAAATCACCTTTTATTTAAATGTGTGATTGTGTGATTGTTTTTGGAAAAAGGCCATTACTCTGTGTCAAACTTCTCACGTTTTCGTATTGTATTTTGTATCCATTAAAATCTTGCCAATCATTTGTTATTTTCGAGTTGTGATTTTACTAACGTTGAAATGCAAGCCTGAACTAAGGAGAGACTACATTATTTCGGAGATCCATCCACCATGTGCGATCCTGCTGGCAACGGTTCTCCATCAAATATAAAGAGATATACCGCGACTCGTGAGGTCTACAGCTCACAGAGCCACTAGTATAGAAGACTTGGCCTTGAGCCTTTTAAAAGAAAATAACAAAGAAAATTGGCAACTTCAGATGTATGGTTTACTTACATTGTCTTTCACTTTGGGTTAAAGAGAAAACTTCATCATATTAATAATGCAGCACAATCAATATAATTTCAAAATTTACTTAGTCCCTACTAACGGAAAATAACTGTTTCTATTCAAGATTATTTAAGTAATACTTGTTATGGAGATTATTTAAGTATTTTATAGGATATAAGTATTATGACATTATGCCTAAATATAAGCCGTAGACATTGGCTGACTATTGCTTGCATAATCCCATCCATCATTATTTTATGTCAAGTATTTAGAATATTGAAAATAAATGTTGAGCGGTGCCTCCTAACACAGGCCTATAAAGCCTAAAAGGAGACACCAGCCCCTTTGTAATGGTAGAAAACTGCTTTAAAATTAAATAAATACATTTTTTTTATATGTATTTACTTGTGATTTGTTACCCCAGTTTCTTTTTTGCTGGCTTTTTGGGCCTCCTGCACCATTTTACCTCGCCGGAGGTCATTTTATTACCTATGTTTGTCTGAATTATATTGTATTTTTGTTTTTTATCGAAAGCGGCAGTCCGTCATACAGTGCGTGACAGACTAACTAGCGCGTGTGTTGCCCTTGTTAAGCCCCGCCTTTTTTGTTGCCCTTTGCGTGGGGCCATTTTTTGAACGGAATGCGACTTCTATAGCTTCCTTATTCGTAGCTTATAACCACACAACAATAGATTAATAGCTCTTAACGTTAAGTCCCAACTGGAATCCTACCATGCTAATTGAAATACCGCAGTTGCCATTTCTTATTATTTCACTTTGCGCAATTCCAAACAAATGATTAAATTACGTATAATTCTTAATTTTTTACCGTATCGGATTCGCTTTAACTCATTGACAATTTGATATTAAACATCTAAGTATGTATTACCACACCAATTATTTTAAGCCTATACGATTATTCGTATATTTTTCGGATACTTCGGAATCGAAGTGGAACAGCAGACCGTAAGTGAAACAACGGGCTAACCTTGCATCGTCGTTCATTCGTAACTTTATCTCAGGAAACATGGAAATAATTGATAAATGTATTATTTTGTATTTGATTTTCAAATAAAATAAAGTGTTTCGTTATATAAAAATATAAATTGTACGCAAAATGCTATTTGATGTGACCAGGCTTCATGGAGCGTTAATTCAAGGTTAGTGTACATCACATAAAAATGGTCACGTGATAAACTTCAGGACGGCATTCTCACAGTGCGATGACTATAGAGTTGTTATTAGGTCTGTTGTCTGTTCCTAGTATTTCCCATCTCGGCAGTGAGTACATCGGACATTCTGCCAGGAAGTGTAAGCTTGTTTCATCTTCGCCGCACTCTGGACATGAGGGGCTCTCTGCTGTCTTCATGATGCTGAGATGTCTATTTAGCGTGCAGTGTCCTGTCACTATACCTGTGATGACTCTGACGTCTTTTTCTTGCGTTGAAGTGTAACGCTGTTGTTTTGCATTTTTAAAGGGTTTTTTATATTTTAATCAACACTGCACAGAAACTTGTTTACGATCATTTGACAGATTGAAATCAGCTGTTGTGGTGCGTTCAGAAACTATGTTGGCTCAAAATTACGGTTTTTAACAAAGTTTCTTTTCATTTTGTAGATTGATGCATCATTACATTTATTAACTGTACTTATGTTCAGGGTTTTAAACTAAATATTTAGAAGTATTTTTGGCTATTTTAATTAATCTAAAACTTTAATTTCTCTAGTCGGATGGTGCTAAAATCAGGTTTCGGAACAGACTTTACGTCACGTCTGTCATCAGCCGAGGTTGCCAGTCCTGTTCGACGCTCTTTCTGACAAGGGAATATGGATGGAGTTTCTTATGTTTTTCTTAATTTAGATTTGCGATTTAAATAAGAAGTTGGTTTATAATATGATGTAGTTTCGTCAGTTGTTGAGATTTTGTCTATGAGAAGCATTTTCAGATGTGAGTGGTTTCAGTCTTTGTCGGGTTTTGTTAGTTTTGGAGCTGCCGACAATCGTTATTTTAGACTGCGAGGGTATCATTATCGATGTCTTTGTTCGAGTTGAGGATTCGATCTTTTCGCTGCTGGGAACCATCGAGTCAACTTTATTTCACTGTTTTTGGTTAGAAAGATTTAGTTTTGAGTTTGAAATATGATTTTATCATAATCCCGATATTGTCTTGCTTATACGATGTATCTCCTTAGGTGTCTTATTTGGTAAACAAACATGGCGATAAGGTGACCATAGACACAAAATAGTGCTTCCAAATAATAGATTTCATTGATTTAATTGAATGTAATTGAATTGGTGATTAATTGTAATTGGTAATTACAAGCATTTCGGAATATCCTACGTCGTATATAAGGGGTCGCGCAAATAAAGGAATCGATGTGCCCTGCGTTCCGAGACGCGCTGAAATCGATTTTAGCGCACTCAAAGCGCGTACCGAATTACTGTCAGCAGGCGAAACCCATACAATCTGATCGCTGACGGCGCTGACAGTTTGATTCGAAAGTCACTTAAGCGTGTATCGGAACGCGCCCGTGATTCATTCATTATAACATTTAACATACATTTTTTAATTGCAATGGATAGAGACGTCACGTCTGACCACTTATTTGTCGAATCTATTTTTCTCTGTCTACTTATATTTTAAAGATTCAACCAGTCTATTCCGATTAAATAATTGAATTGTGTATGAGTGCGTGATATACCTCATCTCTAAAATCCAAAGATAATGTAGAGATACCCGATCGAAATATGGTTTGAGGTTAGAACGATTTATTGATAATTTTGCGAAAAACTTAAGTTTTCGATGATTAATTCTAACAGAATTTGTGAGTGAATGCTTGATAAGTGTTTGTTTCAGGTGTATTAATATTTTGGGCTAGTTCTATAGTGTGATCAGCCCGTAAACTTGAGATTTTGTCGAGGTAAGTGGTTTGTTTACCAAATAAGATACCTAAGAAGATACATCGTTTAGTTATTTATTTCTTTTCAGACTGGTGGTGTGATTTGTCCAATCGAAATTGGGAAAAAGTATCTTAAGTATTTCCCATTGTCTTGGCTGGTGAGTATTGCATTTATATTGTGCCAGGGATTACGCTGGTGTTTAGATTTCTAAATTGTACGTTCTTTTCAGTATGGTGTGCTTGAAGACCAATATATTATTGTGGGTAGCAGTCGCTAGTCACTACATTTGAAGTTGACATTGGATTGGTTCTCTCCACGCAGAATTCATTTTCCTTCTTGGTAAGTTCTTCTTCTATATTATTCATACTATTTCAAGTATTTCTTTGAGTAAATTCATCATGATTTATGGCCAGTTTGGGTTCATTTGTATTTCGAGTGTTGTTCCGGATTATTCCAGAAAGTCTTCGTGTTGGCTTCCAGCAAGTTAAGCAGCGGGGTCTAGCGCGAGCTTGCTGCCCAGGCCCAAGTATATAATTTTACCTCCATCGGTAAGTGTTTCTGATAAATTATTGATGGTTAGTTCATACATCCCTGCCCATTTAGTTTCTATAAAGAGATGTTTGTTGGCAGGAGGTGCCACGTTACCCCTACCTTTTTATCCTCTTACACAACTTCACCGGGTCCGCTTCGAGTCCGCTGGATTTGGTGACGTACTTCTTTCTCCAAGTTTTATAATTGAACGCTTAGTAGTTTTCTAAATCTACTTTGAACTTAGATTTTAATAACTTAAATTTAACTTAAATACTTTTCAATTAAAATTATATTTTAAAACTTTCGTTTTATGGTCGCACGGAGTGAGGTGTAGGCCTTATGTACCCATGTACCTGAGATAGATTTTAAATTAGATTACCAACATTATCAAGTCTGCTTTTGCAGACAAGGCACCCAACTTTTATTTTTTAAAACCTGTTATTTGAAACCTACTGGGAGCTGGAAGGAAAATATATAAATTTATAATTGTCAATTTGAAGTTCTTTTTTCCTTGCACTCTTTTTACAACTCCTACCTAGGTAATTCTATAATCTCACATCTCCACCAAAATTGTTATGTTACAGAAGTAGGTGCTTAGTTTGTCTGCGATCATGTGTCCTGATGAAAAGTTTAGACTGCCGGTATCCGGTGGCCTTTTCCCATCTGGCATTGTTTTCTTTTCAATAACTCCTTTTGTAATTCTATGTGGTATTGGTAGGCGGGACTCAGGACCTGTGAAGGTACTGTCCGCTCCCATTCTGGCCAATTCATCTGCAGTTTCGTTCCCTTCGGTGCCTTGGTGTCCAGGCACCCAGGCAACAGTAACGCTACTTTTATTTGCAAGTAGGTTAAGTGCTGACTTGCATTCTTTAACCAGCGCTGATGTTGTTACTGGTTTATCTAATCCCTGAGAGCTGCTTGACTGTCACTGTATATTACTACAGTGTCCGTCTGTAGATCTTCCATATTTTTGATCTGATGAGCACATTCTAGTATAGCGAAGATTTCCGCCTGAAAGATGCTCGCATACTTTTCTAGTTCTAACGAAGTCTTTAAGGACCGCTCAGGCCCAGTGACAAGGATGCCCGCCCCTGAGAGTCCTGTTAATTCTTTCCTTGACCCATCCGTAAAACATATCAACGCGTCGTCATTATGCTCTACTTCCCATGATGTGTATTCTGTATTTTTTGTCGAATATTCTTTGCTTCCTGATCAGATCATTATTTGCCAGAATCATCGACTGGTTTCCTTCGAATTCCTTAGCTACCACAGAATGTCCTGTGTCATTGGTCTTAAGACTCCACATTCCGTAAGATTTTAGTCTGTAGTATTGTTCTTGAGCTCTCTTTTTTGCCTCCAGATCAAGCGGATTGAGATCAAGTATCATATCCAGCGCTGCTGTCGGAGTAGTCCTAATTGCCCCTGTAGTCATTAGCCCTGCTATTCTCTGAACTTGGGCAAGCTCTTTGTAGTTTTGCTTGATGCTTGCTCTATGCCACCATACTATAGACCCATAGAGAAGCCTCGGGAGAATGATGGCCTTGTATATCCACTGTGATATACTCGTACGTGGCTTTAGACCCCAAGTCTTCCCTATGGCTCTGCAGCACTGCATCATGGCTATCTTAGCCCTGGTGCATTGTGCCTTTATGTGCGAGTTGAATTGCAGTTTGCTATCAAGTAGCACTCCTAGATATTTAATCTCCTTAACTGTTTCCAGAGCCGTTCCATTTATTGTGATTGGATTGGTCATTGTGTCTTTTCTCTTATTTGTGAATATGATGATTTTTGTTTTCTCAGGATTGAGATTTAGTCCTTTCTCTCTGCACCATTTTAGTGCAGTTTTAAGGCCCATTTTAACGATGTTCCTAATCATATTCAGGTCCTTTCCTGTCACTAATATTACTCCATCGTCAGCCGCGAGGTATTGGCCGCCCAGAGATATTTATAGGTACAAATGCACCTATGCGTTTCGGAAAGTAGCGCCCTGACATGTGGTGTCCAGTGGGTGGTTGGTCCGAGGTTAAAATAAACAAATGTAGCTGTATAAGTACATATTGACGCAGACAGCTTTGATTTTGTATGCGACCCGTTATCTAGTTGTAATTGATGATCGAAGCAAATAAAGATTAATTATTATTATTATACTAACGTCCGTCTTCATCCTGCGTGACGCCGAGCAGCAGCCTCAACAGCTGCACGGATCTTGGGCCCTGGTCCAGCAACGCAGCGGCATATCCCGGCAGCTTCAGCAGCAGGCCTAGGGCCAGCAGCGCGTGCGCAGGGACGCCCCCGCAGCCGGCCTCCTCGCCGCCGGAGCACCCGGTCACGCCGAGTTCTACGACCTCCTGTACACAAGGAACGTGGTTAGGAAAGTCCACTATCATTCTTCATTACTGAAGAAAGGTCTTTCCCCAAAAACCTCTAGCTTAGCCCAAGGGCGTCTAGCTTGACCGAGAAACATCAAATTTGACCCAGGGTAGTTTCGCTTGATCCAGGAACGTCAAAATTGACTTAGTGTTGTCAAGCTTGATCCAGGGATATTCCAGCTTAACCCAGACTTCTATTTGACCCAAGGACGTCTTAACTTGTCCCAGGGTCGTCTTTTAATTGATCCAGGGACGTCTAACTCAATTCAGGGTTGTCTAATTTAACTTTAGCTTAACCCAGAGACTTCTACTTGACCCAGGGACGAGTAGATGTTCTAGTATGGTTACCTCGTAGGGGTCGTCTAGCTTGACCCAATCCAGGTCGTGGTGGTTGAGCTTGGCAGGCGGAGGTGGCGCGGGGGGCGCGGCGGGGCGGGGCAGGCGCGCGGCCAGCAGCGCTAGGCCTCCGCACAGACCGAACTCGCGTAGGATCAGGCCCCCGGACTCCGTGGTTGGCGCCGGCGGCTCCCACGTCGGGCCCGACCACACGTCTGGAATTAACAGGGAGGCTTTTACTAAATAGATAGATATAATGTTTATTGCATACAAAAACACGGCTAAAAACACTATAAATTTATTATTTCTACAATAAGAGTGTGTACTGCGCTACGTTCACAAACTAAAATAACTGATGTGGACCGCAAAACCGAGAAACTGAAATGGGATTGGGCTGGACATGCATCCGGCGTATAGTCGATATCAAAATTTACGGGGAACGCTTATTTTATTACTTGAAACGATATTGTTAATCTAGTTATCTTTTCATACAGATAAAAGTGTGTACTGGATTGAGAGTGTTAGTGCACGTGATTAAATACAGAAAGTGTTTAATGTGAATATTTAAATGGAGCAGACGTATCCTTCAGTGAAGACTGCGGACCGACAATCGTACTGGTTTCCTGAGACCAAGTGGAGTGGGTTCTATGAGGACAACCACAGACCATGCTCAATCGCTTACAATAGCTTATCTAGTCGTTACACGAGCCATAACAGTGGCCTTTGGCGGCTCTATAACATTGACACTAGTTTGTGAGGTCGGTTGTCGACCTTGCGACCCACACGATGAAGAATGACTTACAAAAGGAAAAGCCTGTGTCCAGCAGTCAACTGACACATGATGATGGATGAAGCCTCCACGCCCGCTACTCACCGCCTTGCGTGTTGAGGTGCAGGGTGAGCGAGAGGTGCGGCCCGAACGAGTGCGGCGCGGCGGCCGCGAGCTGGCTGAGCCGCGCCGACGCGGGCACGAAGCCTTCCACGCCGGCCACTTGCACACGGATCGTCGTCTCGATCAGGTCTGCAGACAAACATTTTGTTTTCGTGGGGACATCTTCACACACGCCCATCTGATCCCAAACTAAGCAGAGCTTGTACTATGGGTACCAGACAGCTGATATACATTACATTAATAGATAAATACATACTTCTTATAGATAAACAACAATCAGACACAAGGCAAACACAAGTGCTCATCACACGATTGCCCTGGGCGGGATTCGAACCCGCGACCATGTGCGTCGGAGGCAGATATACTACCACCTGGGCTGTCAAAATGTAGACGTTATTCATCATCATCATCAATAGCTCGTATACGTCCCAACGAGGGTCTCGTTCCTACCCTGTATTAGTGTGATCAAGCCATAGCCACGCAGGCCCAGTGCGATGTTATTATAGACTAGTTATTCGCTTGCTCATCACATGAATAATTATAAGAAACTATAGTTTATAATGTGACGAATCCAGTCTGTGGAATTGTGAAAGAACATGTTGTTGACTAATCAATCGTAAATTTTATATATACATAATCACATTATCATTTCAATAGTGTAAAAAATACAAAAATATACTTCTTTACTGTGATGTTAGATGCCGTGACTAATGTATTCTACTCTGCCGTCACCACACGGCTTGACATGACATGTTAATATTTATGGTTGGCTCACCATCAGTAACAGACAGCATCGACGATTCATTATTTGTCTTGCTCTGTCTCTTCTTATTATTCTGTTGCTTCAGCGACGTATTCTTCACGTCTTTGACCCTCTTATCCTTGGAGGCGCTGGCCGCAGCCAGACTGAGCTCCCAGGCCTCCGCCACCGTCTTGATGGCGGTGTCGGAGGCACTGCGTAGTACTGACGCCGTTCCCGGGTTCGATGTGTTGTTCACACACACCTTCGTCATGTCGTCCAAGAGGGGTACTGTGGAAATTGAGATGAATGTTAGTTGATATATCTATAGTGGTCTTTATTTCAACAACGCAATGGATGTAAAAATTCTAGATAAACCCTGCAGCAAATTGCCGCTAAATCGGAGACACAAGAGAGAAATAGTTGCTGCGAAAGACTACGATTTCCAGAAGCTGTTTTTAACAGCTGCCCACTTACACATTATAGCGAATTTTAGCTAAAAGATTGATTGATCATCATCATCATTTCACTGCCAACTGCTGGACAAGACGGCCTCCCGATCTCCGCAACGACCAGTTTTGCGCTGCCCACATTCAACGGCTCTCCACTACCTTCACCAGATCGTCGTCGGTCCACCATGTGACGTCACCTGCCAAAGCTGCCATTAAAACACACTGCAGAAGGAAGTCGTGCGCGGCCGAGAGCGCGGGGTGGCAGGGGGCGGTCACGCTGCACGCCCCGCCCCCTGCCCCCTCTCCTGTACGTACTGGGCGGTCTGTGGTCGGTGAGCAGTGTGCGCACGGTGGTGTGCGTGGACAGCAGGCGCTCGTGCGCGGCCGAGAGCGCGGGGTGGCAGGGGGCGGTCACGCTGCACGCCCCGCCCCCTGCCCCCTCTCCTGTACGTACTGGGCGGTCTGTGGTCGGTGAGCAGTGTGCGCACGGTGGTGTGCGTGGACAGCAGGCGCTCGTGCGCGGCCGAGAGCGCGGGGTGGCAGGGGGCGGTCACGCTGCACGCCCCGCCCCCTGCCCCCTCTCCTGTACGTACTGGGCGGTCTGTGGTCGGTGAGCAGTGTGCGCACGGTGGTGTGCGTGGACAGCAGGCGCTCGTGCGCGGCCGAGAGCGCGGGGTGGCAGGGGGCGGTCACGCTGCACGCCCCGCCCCCTGCCCCCTCTCCTGTACGTACTGGGCGGTCTGTGGTCGGTGAGCAGTGTGCGCACGGTGGTGTGCGTGGACAGCAGGCGCTCGTGCGCGGCCGAGAGCGCGGGGTGGCAGGGGGCGGTCACGCTGCACGCCCCGCCCCCTGCCCCCTCTCCTGTACGTACTGGGCGGTCTGTGGTCGGTGAGCAGTGTGCGCACGGTGGTGTGCGTGGACAGCAGGCGCTCGTGCGCGGCCGAGAGCGCGGGGTGGCAGGGGGCGGTCACGCTGCACGCCCCGCCCCCTGCCCCCTCTCCTGTACGTACTGGGCGGTCTGTGGTCGGTGAGCAGTGTGCGCACGGTGGTGTGCGTGGACAGCAGGCGCTCGTGCGCGGCCGAGAGCGCGGGGTGGCAGGGGGCGGTCACGCTGCACGCCCCGCCCCCTGCCCCCTCTCCTGTACGTACTGGGCGGTCTGTGGTCGGTGAGCAGTGTGCGCACGGTGGTGTGCGTGGACAGCAGGCGCTCGTGCGCGGCCGAGAGCGCGGGGTGGCAGGGGGCGGTCACGCTGCACGCCCCGCCCCCTGCCCCCTCTCCTGTACGTACTGGGCGGTCTGTGGTCGGTGAGCAGTGTGCGCACGGTGGTGTGCGTGGGCAGCAGGCGCTCGTGCGCGGCCGAGAGCGCGGGGTGGCGGGGGGCGGTCACGCTGCACGCCCCGCCCCCCGCACCCGCCCCCGCCCACCGTAGAGCGATGGTCGCGCGTTCCCCGGATAACACGAGGCGCAGGATTAGCGCGCGCGTGAAGCCGGATATTCCTACTCCGCCTGTAACAAAAGGTGTACGTTTTAGAGGACATTGGGAAACGAGCAAATTGTTTAGTAAGGTTTGTCGCGGTGCAAAAGAAACTAATTATAACATTTTATTGTACGGCAACAGCAGCGCTGAAATTTCAATCAAAAATGTAATTTTACAGCTCATATAACGGCATGTAAAAACCCAAAAATAGCTACAATCACATCCGACTTCAGAGATGACAAAAGAAAGTTATCATTTGGAGCACAGTCAGAGATCATTTAACATCTTGGAGACTTTCGGCTGGTTACAAGCCAAGTTAAAATACGATTTCCATCGCTATTCCATGGTAGTTACATTGGACCAGTAGTGTGACGATAGGTATGTAACTCCTCGTGTCGATGAAATTGCCTAAATGTAGACTGATTCTGCTTACCGACACAGTGCACTGTCTCCAGTATACTATGTAGTGTGGCCGCGAACAGTTTCTGGTTGGCGGGGTGGCAGACTGTGAGTTGCGCGAACAGCCGGATCGTGTTCTCTTCCAGTTGAGCGTACTCCGCGCCTTCCTGCCATGTGCTGGGGACAAAGTACTCGTTGAAAACCTACTGAGAAATATTTTCAGCTCATATACGTTCCAACTGAAGGGTTTTAACCTACCCTCATTAAGGACGATCAGGGCAGACATTTAGTTTTCCTCAATATTCAGTTTTATTAATTTTTTGATCAAATTTACTAATTTGTTAATAACTTCACTTAGTTAAGTTAGTACTAACGAATAAAACGGTTTATTTTTCTTTGTTGGATGGAAAATTTTGCGGCTTGAGAAACTGATGAACACTTTGTTTAGGTAAAATCTAAGTTTTATTTTTTGTCTTATCATTAAAAACAGTAATTTGTCTTAAAGTGTAACTTGAAACTGAAGAATAAAGGAATTTATTAACAACTACAGTCCACACAGTGATCACGAAGCTATTAATTTTATCAAAAAAACCTATGAATTACCTTTCCGGATGCCTCGGATAACACAGCAACCTCAGTAGCGGGGTCCAGAAGATGGCGCCCGGCCCGCCCAGCCAGTCCTTGAGCCGCCGGTCCGTGCACAGCACCGTCATCCACTCCACCAGCTGGCACACGGCCTTCATCGGCGGTAAGTCTGTATCAATACACAGGTGATTAAATTACAGAACAACAGAAATATTCAAACGATCACAGATGGTAAAAGAATCCGAAGAATTCGTGTGATGAGCACTTGTGTTTGCCTTGTGTCTGGTTGTTGTTTATCTATATAAGTACGTATTTATTTTTGTAAAGTATATCAGTTGTCTGGTACCCATAGTACAAGCTCTGCTTAGTTTGGGATCAGATGGCCGTGTGTGAAGGAAGATGTCCTATTTATTTTATTTTATTTAATGATTCTGCATTTATGTTTAAACCATTTCCGTTTGGAGGTCTTGGCGGGATGAAGTTAGGTACAAAACAATACAAGATTTTGTGTAAAATTTGACAAATATTTACCAGTCTTTGATTGGTTGATTTCTTTGCTGATGTCGGTCATTTGAACGTCTTCTTGTGCGTCCATTTGTTCTTTTATTAGCGCCAGTTTTGCTTCGCTGAAATCTGCAACAAAAATTTGATATATTACTAGATCACAAAATCATCAAAATACCATTTTAAACAATATACCTAATCTGATCGGGAGGGATAAATAGTATATAGGTAGATATAAAATAAATATAAGGCCTTATTAAGTTTGGTTTGAAGCGACAGAAAAGTCCGCGAAACACAAGATTTCCCAAGTGAAGGCACCATATCCGCCCGCTACATACTTCGCACCTTTCTCACGCCTTTATTTTAGAATATTCGTCTTACGCTAACTTCAAACGGGCAACATCAGCGGGCAGATTTAATTATCTTCCCCAATAACCCTGTAATCTCGTACGTACCGGCGACGGCGCTGGTGACGGCGAGCGGCAGCTGCGAGCGCAGCAGCGCGGCGGTGGCGGCGGGCGACAGCGCGGCCATGCCCAGCGACTGCAGGCGCCGCCCCGCCAGCCGCCACGCGACCCCCTCCCAGCGCGCGCCGCCGCCCGGGGCCGGGGCGCCGCGCGGGGAGCCGTGCACCTTCGTGTCGTCCGTTAGGCCTTCCATGCTGAAATATGAGTTCCAAATTGTAGGATTGTTATGTTATTTATAAAGTGTTCGTTATTTAACGCATTTTATTTACTTTTCAGGTGGTAGCTCGTGTAACTCAACAACTTTTGTTATAAATCTTTTCTAGAATCTCAAGATAAATAAAACAACCTATTGAGTCAATTTGAATGAAAATTCAAAATATTTTTTTATATAGGAGAACCAACAGATATTAAAAGTGCAATAGGTAGATTGTAGCATAGCTACTTAAAAACCAGTTAAAGGTTCCCACAAATAGAGACATAATACAATATAACACATTTTGCAAGGTATGGAAGAAACGTCGCTCAGTTTCATGAGATTAAGTTAGAAACCATTCTAGACATTTTGTGTTATCTAGATAACACGAAGTATAAAAATACATAAATGAACCCAACAACACTACTTTTTTGAAGTAGTAGTATAATAAATAGGCAATTGCTAGGGACAAATGCGAGCTTCCAATCAAATAAATAACATTCAATACCGACTATTTATTTTACAATAGACGATTCACGTTAAGCTTACCTTTCGTCTTGAACGTAAGGAACATCCATGTGTTCTAATAAAGTCTTGAAAAGTTCTGGCCGAATATAGCACATTGAACACAATACTGAAAATAAAAGAAAAACATCATCGATATTCAAAAGCAAGTCACAACGATTTCAACTTGAGTATTGTTTTGCAGCTAGACATTAATCATCAACAGCTCATAATACGTCCCCACCGAGTGGCTCGAGCCTACCCGCCTTAGTCGACCTCGCTGGCCCAGTGCGGGTTGGTCGACTTCACACACAACCTTTGAATTTCTTCGCAGAAATGTGTAGGTTTCATCACGATGTTTTCCTTCACCGTAAGAGCGTCGAATAAACGTACATATGAATTCGAAATTCGATAACACATTGGTTGCGTGGGTTCGAACCCGCGTCTCCCGGACGGGAGGCAGCGGCCCTAGCCACTAGACCACCGACGCTCTAGCTAGACATTACATCAAATTTGGATTTTGTCCTAATGTCTATCTGCAAAATGGCAGTAAAATACAGTAACAAATATATGAGCACTAAAAAGGAACGTACCGGTGTCTAGTGATTTCTTAAGTAGACTAGTTTCAGGAACATCTTTGATCCAAGTGTAGACAAGCTCGAAGAGTTCGTCCGTTATTAATTCGTCTAAGTTATCCATCAGTCTTTCTTCTTTCAATGTCCATAATACCTGTTAATTTAAATTTTCGGATTACTTGACAGAAATTATTATATGTTTTCTTCTTCCTAACTAATGGCGACACATCTTATGTAGACGTATTTCGCCAGTGTCGAGTGATATTTGTAGGGAGTGATATTTGGATGATTGTGCGGTGAATTGGGCTCAGTAATGTGATAGTACAATTACTGAAGCCACCACAAGGCCTCTTGGCATCATCTAAAAATGTCACCAAAGTGTAAGCGATTCAATTGTTCTATTAAAATTTATAGTCCTTTACATCACTTAGATCCGTCATTACATTTTTTTGGGTGAGTTCACTAACACATTTAATATATCAGATTTTTGTTACCTTTTTCAGGACATAATCATCCTCTTTTTCGTGCCAACCTTTGTGACCCTATGCAAACCTGGTTTTCAGCAACCAGCACTTGGTAATCAGTCCACTATTGCTTCTGCTTCATATTGTGGGTTAAGGTCCACATATTTGCGGCTTGACTAAGTTTAACTCTTTAGAGACTCTTTGGCCTAGACGTTACACTCACCGACGCCAGCGTGTGGACGAGTGCGGCGGAGAGCGGCTTCCTGTCCGCGAGCCAGGCCTGCGCCGCCCCCGCCAGCCACTGCAGGTAGCCCGCCAGCGAGCCGTCGCCGCAGCACCGGCACAGAGCCCGCACCAGCTCGCACACCGCGCTCATGCTGCTGTTGGTACGACCGCCAGTTGGCACTTGGAACGCTGGGAGGTGGGTAAGATTTAATGTTAATCGATTTTGGAGAAAGACATTTTGAAAAGCATCCTTACTGAAGCGAAAGTTTGTATGTAAAAACTACTGGACGTATTGGGATGAAATTTGGAATAGGGATATTTTGTACCCTGGTAATCCACAAAACAAAAAAATAAAACCTTTTTCCGTAAAAAGTATCCTGATACTTTTTACGGAAAAAGGTTTTATTCCCACGTGAAAATCTTACACACGCGAGTGTAGCGTACTATAATATAAAGGAAATTTGAAAATTAAAAATAAAAACACTTTATGATACATAGTTTCTTTTTCTAAAAAGCTCAAATATCATTACTTTTTCATGGTTACGGTGGCTTTAGTGCAAATGGAGGAGCAAGATTACTGATATCAAATAGTGATATAAGACGAGACTCCACAATAACCTGTACGAATGCGTCTCGTTTATGAAGCTCTCTAAACCATATTTTTCTTGTAGTGGCTAACTTGGTTGAGCGATTGCTCACTGTGGCCAAGAAGCGCTACAGATTTCGCTCGTCACATAGAGTCGCAATGGAGGCTTTTCTGACAGCTCGTAAAAAAGATGTTTCAAGCAAGGCGATAAATGGCACATAGAAATCGTGGCTCTTTTGAAGGAATCAAAGGAATAAAGCGAAACGAAGGAGTTTTAACCTGATACGAATGTCAAGATAGTTTTCTGTTATCCTGCTTACTTCATGTGTTTTTGCAAAATCTTCAGAGCCATGATTTTGTCAACAATCTATCTACCGCATCTATACTGAACTATTTTTATTAATAAACTGCCAAAAAAAACCTCATGGGTATGTATTGTTTATTCGCAAAAGCTCGCCCTCGCCCTCTAGCTCGCTCCCTAGTCCTCACCGTGCGCATGCGCCTGCTGGTCCATGTGCAGCAGCGCGGCCAGCAGAGGCGCGCGTAAGCGGGGCGTGGCACGCGCGGCGGCCAGCAGCGCATGGTGCGCGTGCGCCGCCGCGCCGCCGCCGCTCGCCACGCACGCGCAGAGCGCCGCCACCGCGCCCGCGCCCGCCACCGCACCCCAGCGCGCCGCGGGTAGAGGCGCGCGAGTGCACGCAGCGATCACGTGTGCCCAGTTGTTGCTGGAATTATATTCAACATTATACAAAGCCCAACGCCTATTTATTGCTGTAAACATAATTATTAGTTCTCCAAATAGGCACAAAACATTAGGTGCTTAAAACTTATTTTAGAATGATACACCAATGTTTAATTTTGTCCGTCAATACGTCTTGACAGCCGCAGACAAGGGGTTAAATAAACCAAAATAGAAATGAAAAAAAAAAAAAAACTCTTGAAAAATGGGCACTATGCGAAGTTAATCAAAAGCATTGACATAGAATTAGTATGCCGTTGATTTTTAGGCCAATTCCTATGGCCACTTACCAACCACTGTCGGTTTATCTGGTATTGCCACCCCCTACGAGGTAGGCCGACGATCTGGTGAAGGTCGGAAAAAGCCATTGGATACGAGCCAAACAAGACCGGTCGCTATGAAGATCCTCGCGGAAATCTTTGTCCAGCAGTGGACGTCTTCAGTTGATACAAAGACTCACGTGCTGGCAGCAGACTGCTGGTTGTGGAAGGCTGGTTGCGCCAGGAGCCGCAGCTGCAGGAGCCCCATGTTGGAGCTATCCCTGGGCTTGTAGAGGCGGATCTGGACCGTGGTGCACACGATGGGCCTGGAGATGGCGAGGCGGATGAACGTCATGCCGGCGGTGTTCTGCGGAGGCCCTAGCGGGGCTAGAGTGCCCCCGCAGCCGGCTTCGATCGCCACTGCGCCGGGACACGCTGAGAATAAACGAAAATATTGTACAAATTGTATAATAGTAGGTCTGCTGGAAGATATATCTTTAGAAATAAGTAGGCCTGTTGTGTCGTTTTTCTTTTGTGTTATTGTCATTTTATTGTTTAATGTGTACAATAAATGGTTTAATAAATAAATAGTTTTACTTTAACCACAAAACATTTTTATGCTGGTTTATATTGAAGTCAACACTCACCCGATACGAGATTTCCGTCGAGTAAATAACAAATTTCAAGTCAGCATTGAACCGACAACTCTGTACTGACTTGAAATCAATTGTTTACAATATGGCAGTAGCAAGTCAGCACTGACTTCACGCCTGCGACTGACTCAAGTTAAGTGCTAAGTTTTAATGGTTACAACTGACATTAAAATATAGTAAAAATACGGCGTTTAAAAGATTCTTCAAGTGAACACAGCACAGCATACAACAGGATTCTAGTCAGAAGGAATACAGATGAAGATGAGAAAATGTGGGCTGATAATGGTGACTGATGTTCTACTTACTGGCTAGACTAGTGAGATGCGGCTGCAGCTGAACTTCATGCAACTGCACAGCATAGGGCAGCGTCAAGGTCAATGCCAGTGATGCATCATCAGCGCTGAAGAAGTGGTAGGACCAGGCGGCGGCGCGCACCCGCCGGGCTGCGCACGCGCCGCTGGGCGTCATGCTGCCACCGCCACCGTCCAGCAGGACATCTGCGGCTTGCGCGGTCGGGTTGCCGCACGACACTGTGCCTGGAGAACAAATACAAACCATAAAAATATACATAAAAGTTATCTCGGTCACTAGCGTGGTAAGTCTGTAAATTCTTGTTTTATAAAATGATAATATTGAGAAAACATGATTCATGTCTACTCCTCTACACAATTTTTAAATAAGACACAATTCAAGTTACAACGATCAGCTGAACTACGAGTATAATAAAATGCCGATGTATTGTGTATTACATGGTATATAAATTGCTCTTTAAATTATAAGTAACCAGGTTACGCAGTTTCCATTCAAGACACATAAATAGCGTAGATAAATTGTCACTGTCGCGTACTTTGTAGTTCTAAACATAAAGCCTCAAGGTACGTCAAGCTTTTGGTTTCAACTCGCAGAGAGTCGTTGTTAAGCCAGGTAAAAGGGCATTTAGACGGCTTCAAAACTCAGAATACAGGGTTGTTTGGGTTGGCCACTAGTTTACACGGAGTTCCTTTTTTGGTAACTTACAGAGCGGCGCGATGTTGATGAGGCCGCTGCTGGCGTCCATGTTGGGCTGGGTCTTCTTGCCCGCGGGAGAGGATAGGTTGATGAGCTGGGGAGGCAGCTTCAAGTAGTTCATCAGTGAGGACACCAGACCACTGCTGCTGCTTGGACCCGCCTGGAAACAAAGATTTATTTAAAATTCTGACAAAATCCCACACAATCGAGTCTTTTCTATGTACATTTGCTTTTATTGCATTTATTGTAAAAATTTAAAGAAATAAATATTTTTATTATTATTATTATTTTCATGTGAAATTAAAATGATTGCTAACATAAAAATATATTAAGAAAGGACCATCCAACCATTCATCCATTCCATCCATTCAGTTTATTAGTTTATTTGGTCGAATTAGTTTTGCTCGCGACAAAATTTCTGTGATATTGGGCCATAGTTTCGTAAATTAAAAAGCCTGTGTTCATCCTGATAGCCGATACATAGAGATTCAAATCCTAAGAATTGGTAGCGAGTCTCATAGTCGCGCTCTAATCCTTAATTTAAGTTCGTCACTCCTTTTCACCTTTGAAAGATTAAAAATGGGCATGAGATGGCCATCGTAACAAACATTCAAACATCGAATTTTAACCATATGGATGCGTCGATTGCACAATTTTAGAGAGCACGTAAAACATCTGACTTAAAAATCTCATCTGACAGCTATGCCCTGCCCTTATTTAGGTTATCATTCGTTCAAATTAATATCATTCGTTCGTCTGAATTCATCACCTCTCTTTCATTGGTCATAAAAACGAAAATGATAGCTGGATTTTAAAATTAGACTTGAGTACGACTTCCCGAATCGGGGCCAATATTATTTTAATTTTAAACTTTAGTGGACATTAAAATTCATCTTTTGAACTTACGAATTTCCTCAGTGTAATTTATTATGTTAAGCCCTTATATGCGGCTGTCAAAACGTATTGACGGCAAAAATTAAGGTAACCCACCTGATGACAAGCCGTGAGCTTCTCCACAGCCAGCTCTAATCCACCAGCTTCTATGAACGCCGTCAGGGCCTCGGGCTTATCCAGCAGGCGGATGATTAGCTGCTGCATGGCCTGCGACAGGTTCACTATCTCCTCCTTCCTCAGGAACTCCATGAGGCTGGGCACCATGAGGGCCGGGCTGGATGCTACAGACGCCATGTGTGCCACCAACCAGAACACTTCCTCTTTTAAGGAGGAATACTCCGCAGCCGGTTCCGAGGTCATCCCTGTGGAGAATATTTGTTTCATTAAAATACTACAGTATCGTTATTTTCTCGCTGCACACTCGGTTGTAAAAGGGTACCGGTGAAGCTAAAGGGCCTTGTGTACAAGAGCATCATCTGACCAGTCCTACTATACGGCAGCGAGACCTGGCCTGTCCTCGGAAGACATATCCAGCAGTTACATGTCACGGAAATGAAGATGTTGCGATGGATGTGTGGCGTTACGCGATTAGATCGAATTCGTAACGAACACATCCGTGGCAGTATCGGAGTCCGTGACGTAGCGGATAAGCTTCAGGAAAGTCGCCTCCGATGGTATGGCCATATAAGCCGCAGACCGTCAGACTATGTAGGAAAAAGATGCCTCAACCTCACTGTCCAGGGCCCTAGATCACGTGGTAGGCCTAAAGCGCTGGCTGGACGTCGTGAAAGCGGATATGGAAGAGAACAATTTCACACCGAAGGATGCCGAAGACCGGGCAAAGTAGAGAAGATTAACTAGGAAAACGGACCCCAGCACTAGGCCGGGAAAACGGTAGGACGAAGAAGATTGGTTGTGTGATGTATAATGTTTTCTTATTCATACAATTCAAGGTTTTTACTTACCGGAGTTAAGCAGCAGAGTGTTGATGTTGTCGGTGAGCGCTAGAGTGGCGTAGAACCTCTGCATGATGTCGTGTCGCTGTAGCACCGTGTCGGCCACGCACGGCGTCTTAGCCAGTGACTGTTTCCGCTCGTCTTCCACATTGGTGCTGTCCTGGGAGACGCCGGCGCTGCCAGCTGCTTTGGACTCATCTGTCTGTGATTGCTCGCTGCTTGATGGTATGTTCGGGCTTGAGGCGGACTGCTAAGAATAGAAAAGTTGTATTTTAGATCAGAATGATGTGATTGTTTCGAAGCAGGCCTTAGTAAACCGCCCTGTGAGGTGAGTTAAAAATTCACACATTGTTTATTTCACCTTAGAATTTTTTCGCAGCCGAAACATTCTTCTTAAAAAAAATACTTTTAGATAAGTTCAGAGCTATTGTTAGGCAAAAATTGTATAAAAAAGCTTATTATAGAATATCTGACTACTTAGAGGACAGACATCCATGGGAATAGACTTCTTGAATGACAGGCTATTTTAACATGCATGAATTTTGTAAATGACTATAAAGTATTATTTAACAAAAAAAAGAAACGCAAAAGACGCGACGCATGTGGAGTTTCTTTGATGAGTTCTTCTCCGCAGAGTCCGCACATCGTGTAGTGAACTAACGTGGAACTAACCCAAACAAATGTAATGACGAAACTAAGAGATGTAACATCCAAAAGTTAATAAAGTATTCATTTTATTTCTTTCAATGTAATAAAGGGATGCGTGGAATAAAGGTATATTATAAATTTGAATTTCTAAACGTATTGGTACGTTATTGAATTCCAATGCCTCCTGAATGTCAATCTTATAAACGTTCATAGCCGCTACACCGCAACGTTCTTGAAGCAGATACGAGTCAAAACTAGCAGTTTGTTAGGTTACCTGCGTGGCGTGGTGCGTGGGCACTTGCAGCAGCTTGCGGCAGTAATGCAGCAGTTGCTGCAGCACGGTGCGGCGCAGCGGGGCTCGCCTGGACGCGCCTCCGCCCCCTCCACCGGCCAACACGTCGGCTAGGAGCCCTGACAGCCGCGCTTCTGATCCTACTTCGCCGCGCGACCCGCCGCTCTCACGTACCCACGACATTGACAGATGAGCTGCAAAAAGAATATAAACATGAGATGTTAAAACAGAAGACTCAACACACACAAGCAACAATTCGAATCAGCTCCCTGAAGCAGTGGACGGATTAGTTCGCTCAGAACACAAGCTCGGCCTACCGACTTTAATACGACCTATCACACACATAGTTTTCCTGAATCAATTTACAATCAGAACTCAGATTTATACTAAGTCTTGTCCTGTCACACAAGTTTCTCCGTACACATTTCTACGTCCATTCGTTTCGACTGCCGATTGGACTCATTGCCAGTAGCAAGGTAATGGCGTAAATGTAGTATGTATACATTTCTTTACGTAAACAAATTGTTTTTCCAGCTAACTCACCGACAGTTTCAAATAGAGCTATCGCGTGGTGCGTGTGTCTGCCATTCAACACTTGTAGCATCGGGCTGGCTTGTCTCAGCAGCGTGGCTTGTAGGTCGTACGCCGTCCCTGGGGATCGATCCTTGCGCCACAGTGCGCACACCATGCGCAGTGCGCAGGCGGCGCCCGGGGCTCCGCGCGCCTGCACCACGCGGGATAGCACGCCGTGGAGCGCCGCGGCGGCCCCTGCGCCCGCGCCGATGCCTACGCCGCCCTGTGGAAGACAAAGTGATAATGCGATATTTTTGAAACGGGCGACAGAAATTCAACTGACCGTTTGAACTAAATTCTAGTAAATTCAATTTACGACTTATTTTGTATCTCGTTAGAATTCAAACAAGAAAAGTAGTGCGATTGACTGACTTGGCGAAGAGTTATTGAGCAGCCAAAGGATTCTTACAATAAAAAAAAAAAGATACGTCACGTTGACGTCAAAAAACAAAGATGGCGGTGAAGGTACATATTGCCAAACACTATAAAATTTTCAGTCAGCCTCTTCCAATGGTAAAGTATTGCCAATTTATTTTATTTTATTTTACTCTCTTCGGAAAACTTACAGCTAATTATTTACAAGATAGTATAAATAGTATAAACGAAAATAGAATTAAATAAAAAGCCATTTACAAGTTTTCGCCTATAGAAACAATAAAAAGTAAATAATCCTTAGCAACTCTATAATAAATTCGATAGTAATAAGAGGGTTACAATATAACAAACCAAATGATAATTAAATAGGGAAATAATATGGTCTTAAAAATATCACATATAAGAAGAAATAAGTTTGTGTCACTCGTCAAAGAAACCTTTACTCAACAAACACCGTATGTTGTCTCTTTTAATGAAAAATAAGTCCAGTGATTTGGCATACACGTCGTTATACTTTTTACCAACTCGCCAAAGAAAGGAGTTTTGCCTATATTTAGTGCGGCTAAAAGGGAGGTAAAGATTAAAATGATTGAATCGTTTGCTTCTAGTAGTTGGTATAAGAAATTGTATCGACGATAATAAGTCATATTTTTGTTTATAAATTCTACTATTTTCTACTAGCATGTTGTTGTTATTTTTACGTAAAAGAAAAGGTAGTCATCTTAGGCTTGGTTCTTTTCGTCGACCCTTAAAAAAACCTTGGCCCAGCAAATGAAGATGGTGATGAATGTTAACGTACCAGGTAAGGCTCGGAGGAGTGCACGGCTCCGTCGGTGCTCACGTTCATCGATATGAACTTGACGATGGCGGGCACGAAGTGTTCGCACTCCAGTATGACGCGCCCCATGGTCTGAGTGCTTCCCTCCGTCTGCAGAGGTAGGCTCGCGATCCAAGCCAAAGCCTGCATTGACAGCACCCAGCAGCGTAGAGATATGTTTTCTAAGCTGGGAACAATAATAATAATAATATTAGTCATGTTGTCTATTATCAATAAAGTTTGAGGGGCTACATACTATTTTAGTAATATCTCTACAGAAGTACGCTTTTTAACCCAAACAATAATTACACCTTAAGAACGTCGACCAAGTAGTCTTTAGTTAGTATGTACTTTGCAGACGCTCTCAAATCCTACTTTAGGAATGTCTGCCAAAACATCCTTAGATGATCGATAGTACTTGGCAAACGCTTGTAAATTCTAGCAAAAACATCAAAGTTTAAGAACGTCTGCCAAGTAATTCCTAGATCAACGGCAGTACTTGGCAATTGCTCTCAACTAAAAATCTAAAGTTGAATAATGTGCTAAAAGTTTCTAGGAATCTAAGGCTGTGGATAGTCTGAAGCACTTTTTGATTATTATCTTTTACAAGCGGTCCGCCCGCGGCTACGCTCACGTTATGTAAGATTTTCCCGTGGGAATAAGACTTTTTCCCGTAAAAGTCCTATGTGTTAATTCAGATTACAAACTATCTCCATTCCAAATTTCATCCAAATCCGTTGAGTTTAAGCGTGAAGGTGGAACAAACATCTAAACATCCAAATATATTTTCACATTTCTAATATTAGTGTGATGTGGTTGGCACCATCAGCCATCTTAAGCCCCAGGTCTCCTAGAGTACACTCACGTCTGGAGCGCCTGCAGCAGCGCGGTGACGGTGTCGGAGGCGAGGCGGATGCGCGGCGTGTCGGCGGGCACGGCGAGCGTGGCTAGCGACCACGCGCCGCCGCTGCCCCACAACGAGCCGTTCATGGAGCCCCAGGTCTCCTAGAGTACACTCACGTCTGGAGCGCCTGCAGCAGCGCGGTGACGGTGTCGGAGGCGAGGCGGATGCGCGGCGTGTCGGCGGGCACGGCGAGCGTGGCTAGCGACCACGCGCCGCCGCTGCCCCACAACGAGCCGTTCATGGAGCCCCAGGTCTCCTAGAGTACACTCACGTCTGGAGCGCCTGCAGCAGCGCGGTGACGGTGTCGGAGGCGAGGCGGATGCGCGGCGTGTCGGCGGGCACGGCGAGCGTGGCTAGCGACCACGCGCCGCCGCTGCCCCACAACGAGCCGTTCATGGAGCCCCAGGTCTCCTAGAGTACACTCACGTCTGGAGCGCCTGCAGCAGCGCGGTGACGGTGTCGGAGGCGAGGCGGATGCGCGGCGTGTCGGCGGGCACGGCGAGCGTGGCTAGCGACCACGCGCCGCCGCTGCCCCACAACGAGCCGTTCATGGAGCCCCAGGTCTCCTAGAGTACACTCACGTCTGGAGCGCCTGCAGCAGCGCGGTGACGGTGTCGGAGGCGAGGCGGATGCGCGGCGTGTCGGCGGGCACGGCGAGCGTGGCTAGCGACCACGCGCCGCCGCTGCCCCACAACGAGCCGTTCATGGAGCCCCAGGTCTCCTAGAGTACACTCACGTCTGGAGCGCCTGCAGCAGCGCGGTGACGGTGTCGGAGGCGAGGCGGATGCGCGGCGTGTCGGCGGGCACGGCGAGCGTGGCTAGCGACCACGCGCCGCCGCTGCCCCACAACGAGCCGTTCATGGAGCCCCAGGTCTCCTAGAGTACACTCACGTCTGGAGCGCCTGCAGCAGCGCGGTGACGGTGTCGGAGGCGAGGCGGATGCGCGGCGTGTCGGCGGGCACGGCGAGCGTGGCTAGCGACCACGCGCCGCCGCTGCCCCACAACGAGCCGTTCAGTGTTAGCCACAGGGAGACCACGTTCTCCATGAAAGTGCAGTCCATCTGGGGATAAACATGGTATCAGTTTGAGTAAAGCTGACAGGTTAATTTCTGTGCAGAATGAAAACGCTAGCTGTCAGCGCTCTGAAAGAGTTGCTCACCCTGACAGTCAACCGCACCGCATATCACAGCGATAATAGCGCTAAAAACACTGTCCCAAAAAGTAGATTAAATAGTGCGCTACAAACGACTGTAACGCCCATTTAGGTACAATAACTAGAACGCAACTTTGTTCTAGTTCAAAGAGCAGCGAAACGCTGCAGACCTGATGATAATTTAATGGTGATAAAATGCAACTGATTTTATTTTAAACATTTTCATTTAAGTCATTGACGTCTGACTATCTATATGACCTTTGAAAAAACAAACACACTTTTTTATAACATATGATTAATTTATTTTTTATAGTATGAATTTATTTTCTTGGCGGTTGAGTGAAGTTATCTTAGAAAACTTACTTGATAGTGGAACTCCAGCGCCAGGTGTCTAAACACGTCGTACAGAGTGTGTGTGAGCGGCGGCTGATGTTTGGCCGGCGTCCTGGGCGCCTGGTTGCTGCTACTGGCGCCAGCATTGGTCCCACTGCTGCCGTTGCTGCTTGTGCTGCTACTGCCGCTGCTGGCTGCACTGCTGGTGGTGCTTGTTGTGGTTTTGGGGAGGGGTGGAGGCGCTTTCAAGGCAGCGGCTAGTAAATAAATAAACAACATTTATTTTATTTTACTAATAGTGATGAGAATGGGTCACAATGGCCTCGATTCGGGAACTCATGCTCTAATTCTAATTTTAAAATCCAGCTATTCTTTTCCAATGAAAGAGAGGTGATGAATTCAGCCGAACGAATTATATTAATTGGAACGAATGATTACCTAAACTAAGGCGCTGTCAGAGAGATTTTTAAGTCGCATGTTTTAAGTGCTCTCTAAAATTGTGCAATCGACACGGCCATAAGGTTGAAATTCGATGTTTGACAGCGCAATGTAAATTGTCTTGATAGACAAAGACTGAATTGCTCAATACTCAATACTCAATTTATTGACAACAACAAGCTGCAAGTCAAAATACAAAAACAAATAACATCTTAACAACTTAGTTGTTGAGCCTCCGTATGTTCCGGCTTAGGGAGTTGCGAGAATAACAAGCGTTTTTGAGCTATAAATTTATCTGTCGGCTGCTTGCCTTGTTTGTGTATCTCTTCGTAAATAGTGTAGTCTGGCTTCTTAGGAGCAAGAGCGCGGCGAATACGGGTTTCAAACTCTTCCCAAGTTGTGACTTGGTCCTTTATACCTTGCCACCATATCGCAGCATCCTCTTTCAGCACTAAAGGCAGACCTACTAGTGCATCAGCGTCGGAGATACTTTCCACTTTTTTATATATATTTAATGCAGACAGAAAGGCTTCCAAGGATTCACTGCTACCTTTTCCATCATACGTAGAGTTACAGGATGCCAAAGTCCTTTTCTTTGAGCCTACAACAGCAAGCAGTTGGCGAAATTGATCGTCCGAAAACGGCAAGAAACTTTGGGCTTTTTTTGCCGTCGGGCGCCAGATTGTGGGCCGTTTCAGGGGTTTATAATAACACGGAGACGTAAGTTGCAGATACAGCGAGTTTATTAATAACACTTAACTCTAACAAGAACAAGCAGGGCAAAGAACAGAATCAGTGGCCGTTCGAGCGAGGCTCGAAGCGTACCAATGTAGTACCAATGTAGTACCAATAGCGAGCAAAGCGAAAGCAGTTGGTTACGTTCCACTGAAAGCGGAAGCGCACGAACAGTTATGCGTAAGCTTAAAAGTTTCTTAATGTTTACAAAATTGGCAGACCTTAAGTATCAAGCATTCGACACATCGTTACCAAGTTGTGAAAACTAACAGCGTCATCTGTTGTTTTTGAACGGAACTATACATTGATCTTATATTGAACACCAAAGTTAAACCGTAACCATGTTTCAAAAACTAACAACGCCATCTGTCGATATTTAATGTAACTATTCTTGATTGTATGGAAAATTATTCAACTGCATGCCACATTGTTATTTTTCAAAACGGAAACACTCACGTAAAAAACAATATCACAATAATTATAATAATAATGTATAAAAATCACGTATCGTTCAATAATGAAGCAAATAACACTTAGTAAGAAGGGCTACTTAGCTACTACCTGTCAGTCTGTTGATAGTTGGTAGGTTCATTATAGTTTTAAAATCATAAAAATGAAAGTTTGCTAACCATTTTCTTAATCTGTTTTTAAATATCGAGGTAGAAGCTGCATTCCGGACATCAGCCGGTAACCGATTGTATATAAAAGGGCCGCGAACATGAACTGATCTACTTGATTTGTCCAGTTTATGAGGAGCCGTTGCCAGCGCATACTTGTCTAGTATTATGGTTATGGCCGTCGCCGCGCCTTGGGAACATCTCCAGATTTTCATAGACAAACGAGGCGGCTTTATAGATGTATTGTAGTATAGGTATAGAGTACCTAATAAGGCTGTATTTTATAAGTCTTTAGTCAGTAATAAACATGTAATCCTACAGACAACTCGCCTTTCAATTAGCTCCTTGGTCTCACCTCTGTAGTATAAGCAGGGCAGTGGTAGGATATTATACTTTTTAAAGTAGTCACTTGCAGACTCATCATTTGGGATGCGGGCCATTGCGCGAATGGCTTTTTTCTGCATAGTAAACACACTGTGAACCTCGGCAGCCGTGCCCCAAAGCTCTAGGCCGTAAGTTAACAGTGAGTGCACTGTGGCATAGTAGCAGGCTACAACGGTTTCTATGTTAGCAGTGGCTGCCAGGCGACGCAACGCGAAGCAAGCCCGCCCCAATTTTCCACAAAGAGTCTTTATATGGACATCCCATTTCAACGCACTGTCCATCTCAAAACCCAGCAACCTTGTGGTGGCAACCTGTTTAAGTAATATGTCTCCGGTTTTTACTACGAACGGGGGTGGTGTGGCACCTCCTAGGGCGAAGCGCATGTAACATGATTTCTCAAGATTGAGTGCTAGGCCGTTGGATGTGAACCAATCAGCGAGCTGCTGCACCACAAGGTTGAGATTACGCTCGAGTTCGACAGCTGAGCGCCCAGTAACCACTGCCGCTACGTCATCGGCGTACATAAACACCTCAGCGCCACTGAGGGCCTGGGGCAAGTCGTTTAACAACAACGTAAACAAAGTATTTGAGAGGCAGGATCCTTGTGGAACGCCTATGATGTTGGTCTGATGCCTCTTTGAAACCTATGATGTTGGTCTGCTCTAATCACGCTCTAATATAATAGTCCAAGCGTAAGTAAGTATAATAGAAGAACGTCGGGGGTTTTGCGCTGGCAACACTGGCGAACAGGTTGTAAACAATAGATTTGATATATTTTATTGATTTAAAAATACTTTAATATAGCTTTCCAAGTTTATCGCATTTGTTATACGTATTAATTAAGTGTATTTTTGTGTTAACTAGTGCATAAGTGTATAAAATTCTAATCTTTAACCTAAATTGTGTATTTAAAAAACGTACCGTTGACAGTTGAGTATTTTATTTGAATTAATTTGCTACTAGGCTACAATTTACGATATTTTCAAATAACTAATTACTGAGGCACGTTTAGCTTGTTTTTTTAGTACATTTCGTTAATTATAACCTCAATTTAAGTGACTGCTTATCAGCTGTGATACAGCTTTGCTTTAATCTTGCTTTTCACTGTTATTACTTTTGTTTAAAATGCCAACTACCAGAAGTGAGGCAGTCCGTCAACTAGAAGATAACTTAAAATTATCTTTGTATGAATTAAAACAGTGTAAGGTAACCAATGAGCAGTTGCTTACTGAGAGGGATGAAAGTGAGAAGGAGGTGTTGCTTATTATTAATAAGAACTTAAAATTGAAAAGTGAGATGGCAGAGTTGCACAACAAGTATCTTGAAGTGACGGGTGATAGGGATCGGCTTCAGCACTTGGTGGATGGCTTCGACCGGAGTGGCAGTGCGTTCGAAGATGCCTTGAGGCGTATTGCTGTCCTGGAGAAGGAGCTTCGCGACGCACATAACGAAATTTCTGCACTACAAACTGCAAACGATAGCCTCAGGTCGGCGCAGACCCAGTCACTCTTTGAGGAGCTGATCACTCCACCTGTAGCTTCTGTCATCTCACCCACGGATCAAAATTCAACTGTAACAATTGATCTCACGTGTGATAGTCCTAATAGATCGCATTCAGTTACCACTATGAGCTGTAGTAAAAATAAATTAAAGAAATATGTTAAATTAAATAATTTTATTAAAAAAACACAAAAACTAGCAAACAGAAATAAAATATATTGTAAAAATGTAAATTGTAGCAAGGAACGTGTTGAATTAATTAACGAAATCGATGATTCATCGATTTCGTTAATTAATTCAACACGTTCCTAGGTAGATTATGTTTGGAAAAAACTACGGAAAAGTACGAATGTGACACACGGCGCCTCCAGTCAGATATGCATATTTTGAACTCGTAATTACAATGTATTACACGTAAATATGAGTCAGCACAATATGAAATTAAGGAGCATGTGTCGGCTATGAATGGTTTGTTGGAGATGTGTAAGTATAATTATGACACATTTATATCTTTGACCGACAATCACAACTGTGATTGTAAGCAAACTCCAGCGGACTCTTCCGTGCCGACCGTGTGTCCCGCCGAACAGCCGATACTTACCCAGGCGCCGTCAGTCGACTTGAGTACTAATAGTGTTATCAATAACGCCTCCTTCTCTCGGACAAAGGATAGGTATATAATGTACAGCGATGAACTTGGAAAAAATATGGGTTTACAACTTAGTCGGCGCGTGGGCCAGACAATATTAAATAACTGTATGCCTGGCGCCACATATTCACAAATCATAAACAAAGTGTTGTCATCGCAGTTTTTAGAACCAACCACCCTAATTATTTTAATTGGTAGAAGGGAAAATGTATCTAAAAAACTAATTACACAATATTTTTCCAAATTAAATTCATTACAAAATGTAAATAAAATAATTTTGTTTGCATTTCCCTTCAGCCAATCTTTGACGCAAAATGAGAATTATATAAGACATGATTATAATACATTTATACATACATTGACATGTCGTCATACCGAGAAATTTCATTTTATAGACACTAATATTTGTATTGGAAAATATTTTTATTTGACTAAGGATAGGTATTACCTATCTAGGTTTTATACAAAACAGATAGCAGAGTTGCTATCTTATTTTATTTTGAACTCAGGCAATCTTTTGACTGTCGAGACGCCGCCGCCTGCTTCTATTGAGCAGAGTAATAATAAAGACATTTACCCCTTGGAATCTGCTCCAAGGTTTTTAAATTAGCCCATAAGACAACAGAGAGTAACTCTGGCATTAATATTAATTGTAAAGATTTACTTTTATCTTGCCAACTAAATCAATTAGGTGATAATAAACAATATAGAAGTAAGAATAGTACTTTGAACGTGGTTTATCAAAATATTCAGGGCATATTAAGTAAAGAATTACTGGTTGAATTATTCATGAACTGTAATAATATTGATATTGTTACGGTCAAGGGTTCGTAATTTGGATTAAAACACCAATGACGTAATTCGAGGATTTATTCGACGATGAACAACTGGTTCCAGGGCAAATCACACTATAATCCAATTCACAGAGTCACTCGTAATCCGTAGGTATCGCTTAGGTCGCAGGTTTCTTCGCTCTTGATCGCTTTGAAGTTTTCACTCCGATAGCTCATTCGAAACTGAACTGCACTCGCGCAGAGCCGGCTGCCTTATATATGCGCCGAAATCGGGTCTAGAATCTTCCAGAAACTACCAGTGCAGTCCCACACTACGACGAACATTCTGGAACAAAGCCGCCATCTAGCATCGAGTAGACGCATTACGTAAACAGCTCTCGAGCGTCTTGAGATATCTAGATAGTTCCCGGCTCTGTGGATAGATGGCGCTAGTTGCTACTGCTAGACCGTAACACTACCCCCTCCTTAGTTACGCTCGTCCCGAGCGTTACTGTTGTTGCCGTGATACCGTGCCAAGCGGTCTATATGCACCACCTTAAATGCTCCTCTCGGCTGCCGTTGAATCCGGTATGTAACATCATTTATTCTGGTGACGACCTTATAGGGACCTTCCCACCTCGCTTGCAATTTTGGTGATTTTCCTTTACGGCGAGTCGGGTTGTGTAGCCAGACTAATGCTCCTTCCTCAAAGCCACTTGTATTCGTCCTTCTATCGTATCTCGTTTTCATGTTCTTGCTCGACTGCAAACCATTTTCTCGAACTATGGCATAAATGTCCTGCATCCTTTCTCGTAGCTCGGAGACATAATCTTGCTCAGTCTGGGGATCGTCTGGAGGTCTTCCTGTCAGCAGATCCACTGGTAAGCGTAGTTCTCTACCAAAATTCACATATGCCGGAGTCACCTTAGTGCTTTCCTGTTCCGAGGTCCTATACGCCAGCAGGAATAGAGGAATATATTTGTCCCAGTCTCTCTGGTGGTTGTCGACCAGTTTCGCTAAATGCCTCTCTAGAGTCTGATTAAATCTTTCCACCATGCCATCAGACTGTGGATGATACGGAGTGGTCCTTGTTTTGTGCATTCCCAATATCTTACAAACTTCCTGAAATATCTGTGACTCGAAGTTCCTTCCTTGATCAGAGTGGATTTCTAAAGGTACACCGAACCGGCATATTACTTCCTCTACCAACTTTGAGGCTACTGTTGCAGCTTCCTGGTTAGGGATAGCGAACACTTCTGGCCACTTAGTGAAGTAGTCCATGACGACCATGAAGTATTTATTTCCGGATTCAGTTACAGGGAATGGTCCTGCCACGTCCACTGCGATCCGTTCCCAGGGTGCACCAACGTTGTAGAGTTGAAGGCTTCCGCGACTTCTTGTTGGTGGGCCTTTCACAGCAGCGCAGACGGAACACTTACGGCACCAATCCTGCACGTCATCCCGACAATGAAGCCAGTAAAACCTCTCTCTTATTTTCGTTAATGTCCTCTTGACGCCTAGATGTCCACCCGACACACCATCATGAACTTCACGCAGTACATCCTTCACCTTGGCCCTCGGAACTACTACCTGAAGATGAAACTCTTTGCCATTAGGTTTTTCCCATTTCCGGTAAAGTATTCCATCCTGTAAGATGAAACTGTCCCACTGAGCCCAGTATGCCTTAGTAGTGGGGCTTGTAGGGGCTACCTCCACCCATTCTGGTTTATCTGTACTTCGCTTCTTCCAAGCGCTTATAAGCCTTATATCTTCGTCATCTTCTTGGGCTTCCTTGAAAACCTCATCTTTCCAAGGTCCCGAAGGGCTCGTCCTCGTAAGCCTAACCAACAGCTCTTTCGACTCGTGCTTGACACAGTGCTTACAATCTTCCGGACACGGCCTCCTAGAGAGCGCATCAGCATTTCCATGGGCCTTCCCACTGCGATGTTCAGTGGTAAAGTCGAACTCTTGGAGTTGTTCAATCCATCGAGCAACTTGTCCTTCCGGATTCTTGAATTGTAACAACCATTTCAAAGCAGCGTGATCCGTCCGGAGTATGAACTGTCTGCCGATGAGGTACTTGCTGAAATGATGCAGTGTTTTCACCACAGCCAGGAGTTCTCTTCTCGTTACGCAGTAATTTCTTTCAGGCCTTGACAGTGTTTTGCTGAAGTAAGCAATAACAACTTCTGAATCGCCCTGTTTCTGTGACAAAACTCCACCAATTGCCATGTTGCTTGCATCAGTGTCAACAATAAACTGACCATTCGCCTGTGGATATCCCAAGATTGGAGACTTACACAGACACTCTCTCAGTTTTTGAAAGGAATTCTCGCAGGTCTCGTCCCATCTAAATGGTTGCTTGTCTTCAGTAAGGCGGTGTAATGGCTTGGCAATTTCAGCGAATCCTTTAACAAATCGTCTATAGTACGAGCAGAGACCCAGGAAAGCTCGCACTTCCGTTTTGTCTTTGGGAGTAGGCCAACTTTGTACTGCTTCAATTTTATCCGGATCAGTTCGAATACCCTCACTACTGATTACGTGTCCAAGGTAGTGAACTTCCTTCCTGAATAGGTGACATTTCTTTGGATTAAGTTTTAAGCTGGCTCCCCGTATTTTCCTCAGAACTTGCTCCAGGTTCCGTAAGTGATCCTCGAAGTCTCGACCCATGATGATGACGTCGTCCAAATAGACCAGACAGGCAGTTCCTACCAACCCAGCCAGTACACACTCCATAAGTCGCTCGAAGGTAGCTGGCGCGTTGCATAACCCGAAAGGCATAACATTGAATTGCCATAAACCTTTTCCGGTTGAAAAAGCAGTCTTCTCTTTATCTTTCGGATCAATTTCCACCTGCCAGTAGCCAGATTTCAAGTCAAGGGTTGAGAACCAATGCATGCCACTCAGGGTATCCAAGGTGTCGTCAATACGTGGCAATGGATAGCTGTCCTTTTTCGTGATTTCGTTCAATCGCCGATAATCCACACAGAAGCGCGTGCTGCCATCCTTCTTTTTAACTAGAACGACGGGAGAGCACCACGGACTTGCAGATGGCTCTATCACTTTATTTCTTTTCATGTCTTCCAACAGGTCTCCAACTTCTTTTTCCTTAGCAATCGGTATTCGCCTTGCTCTTTGACGGATAGGTGTTTCGTCTCCAGTATCAATTCGGTGTCGAACTAACGATGTCCTTCCAAGATCTCCCTCTGCTGAAGAGAAGACATTTGCAAACTGTTGCAGCAGTTTCTTGGCTTTCACGCTTTGCATATAACTCAGGTTACCTTTGCAATCTTCAAGAAGTTCGGTTACAGCAAATCCGCTTGCGAAGCTGGGCTTAACTGAGTTCGATGTTGGATGACACTTTTTCATCCAGATGACTTCTTCGCATTTTCCAACAACATCTCCCTCATTTAGGATAACCTCGCGTTCTTCTAGATTCACTACCCTCACCACTGCAGTATTGCCTCCTCTGACTAAGGTTCTTGCTGTCATGAGTTTCCGGGTTGTGGTCTTATTCGCTGCATCTTCAATTAAAACGCATCTGTTTGGATTGTTTTTAATCTTTCTAGCTGATGGCAGCTTTACTTTTACCTGGGCTTGTGTTCGCCCAGGAACTACGACTTTACCCAAACAAGTCACTTTCCCCGTTGGTGCGCCAAGGATGAAGATCTCTTCATTCCCACACTTAAAAACACCGTTGGTGACATCGATTCGGCAGTCATGTTTCTTCATGAAGTCTAAGCCCAAAATGCAGTCATCCAATATTTCAGCCACGATGACATTGTGAGTGTATGCTGCATCTCCTACACTCAACGTGACTGATAACTCTCCTTGGGCAGATATTGGCTGGCCGGAGGCGGAAAGAAGCCGACAGTTGATATTTTCCATTCGGCTTGTCATAACTTTCACCAGGTCCGGTCTGACTATCGTCCTTGTGGCTCCAGTGTCTATTGTTATCCTGCAGCTTGTCCCATTAATGGAGCCACATATCGCCAAACTGTTCCCATTACATGCTTGTGAAATCATCATTGCCGGGGCTTCCTTCATGCCAGCCAGTACCCGCCCCTTGGTCCTGGCTGTTACTCGTTTCCCTGACAAGCAGCAGGAGATAGGGCCTCCTGCCTCTTTGCCATCTCGTCAACGCGCTCCTTTAGCTTACTCATCTCGTCAGCAAGCTTTGTTGTCTGAGTCTCCTTTTTGGGGCAGGTGAACTGAAGATGACCCCTTTCTCCACATCTGTAGCACATTGGGCCAGTCATCTTGTTCTTGGGTGGTGGCGACGTCTTGATCCCCTGCAATTCTTCCGTTACCTCCCGCAATTTGTGAGCTGGCTTTACATCGCTCCGCACGGCTTCAACTTCAAGAGCGTGCGCAAGGGCTTCCTTCAGCGAGGCATGATGGCGAAGTCTCACTGCAGCCCTAATCTCCAGATCTCGGATTCCGTCGACGAATGCTTGCAGTATATTAGAGTCTACCATCTTCGCATCGGCAGACGGATACGCCTTGCGGACGAGCTTTTCAATTTCCAGAGCCCACTGCTGCAGTCCTTCTCCTGCGCGCTGGACTCGGTCACGTAGTTGGGCGCGGAAAACGTGCTCCAGATGACGCTCTCCATAACGAGACTCGAGTGCCTCCATCAGGTCTTTAAATGTGCTGCCTAAGCTGGGCAGCGCCTCCAAGACGGAGAGGGCCGAGCCCCGAAGTGCGACGGTGAGAGCAGTCAGGCTCTGTTCCTCTGTCCACCCGTTTGCAGCGGCGACGGTCTGAAATTGCTGGCGGTACGCGGCCCAGGACGTAGTGCCGTCGTAAGCGGGTACTTTCACCCTCGGTGCCTGGATAGTGACTTCACTCGACGCAGCGGGTCCTGCAGTCTTGAGTCGCAGAACGTCTTTCTGCAGTCCAGCGAGATTCGTTTTAAAGTTGTTTACGTCGGTCTCTAGATTAACTACTCGCTCTTCTACCAGGTTTATATTTTGCTGCAATTTTTGAACCACATCAGTAACCGAATTCACGGCAAGCAGCATTTTATCCTGTTTTTCGCTTATTACCTCCTTCATATCTTCCTGTTTCTTGAACATTTCCTCTTGTTTCTCACGCATTTCCTCCTGTTTCTCGCGCATTACCTCCTTCATTTCTCTCTGCTCCTCTAACATGCATTCAAACATCAGAATGAATCTGCTATAGTCGAACGCAGATGCCCTTGCATCTTGAATGCGGCTGCTAACCGGAGCTTGAGCTGTGGGCGTGGCCCGGTGGGTCAAACCAGTGGGCGGGGCTTCCATGGTGGGCGTGGCCTCCAAAGTGGGCGTGGCCTGGTGGGCGGGGTCAGTGGGCGGGGCTTCCGTGGTGGGCGTGGTCTCCATAGTGGGCGGGGCCTGGTGGGCGGGGCTAGTGGGCGTGGCTTGTGGTCCGGTGGGCGGGGCTTGATGGTCAGTGGGCGTGGCCCCACGGGGAGTAGGCGTGGCTTCCGCAGCAAGTTGCGCCCTCGTTCTAACGCCGGTAGTATCGTCTCTCGGAGTCACTGGCATCTCCAAATTCCACTTCCAACACCAAATGTTACGGTCAAGGGTTCGTAATTTGGATTAAAACACCAATGACGTAATTCGAGGATTTATTCGACGATGAACAACTGGTTCCAGGGCAAATCACACTATAATCCAATTCACAGAGTCACTCGTAATCCGTAGGTATCGCTTAGGTCGCAGGTTTCTTCGCTCTTGATCGCTTTGAAGTTTTCACTCCGATAGCTCACTCGAAACTGAACTGCACTCGCGCAGAGCCGGCTGCCTTATATATGCGCCGAAATCGGGTCTAGAATCTTCCAGAAACTACCAGTGCAGTCCCACACTACGACGAACATTCTGGAACAAAGCCGCCATCTAGCATCGAGTAGACGCATTACGTAAACAGCTCTCGAGCGTCTTGAGATATCTAGATAGTTCCCGGCTCTGTGGATAGATGGCGCTAGTTGCTACTGCTAGACCGTAACAATATTTTATGTTTAACAGAACACTTTTTGAAAAAGTATCAGTTCATGTCTACTTTAAATAACTACCACGTTGCTAGTTCGTTCAACAGAAAAAAAGGGCGCGGTGGCTCCTTAATACTTATTAATAATAGTTTTAAATGCAAGGAGCGAGTTGATATAGTAAGTCTGTCTGTTGAGCGTACTATTGAAATAGCCTGTATAGAACTTGAGCAACTTGTTGTAATGAGCGTATACAGACCACCGGCTTCATCTTATGACTTATTTGAAAAGGTAATGGATGAAGCGTTAACCAAGATCAGCGATAAAAACAAAACTTTTTTAATTTGTGGAGATTTTAATGTTGATCTTTTAAAAGATAATAATACTTGTACAAGATTTAAATCTTTATTTTTATGTCATAACCTTAACTATCTTTTTTTGGAGCCTACAAGAATTACTGCAACGTCTGCTTCTTGCATTGATAGTATTTTTTCTAACATTACACCTACATATAAATCAGTAATAAACAAATTACCTTCTGATCATTCTGGTCTGATAGGTACATCCAATATTAAAATCGAAATGGAGCCAAAAAAAGATATTACATGTGTACCCATTAGTGACACTAGGCTCGAGCACTATAGGAATAACATTTTAGAAAAATTACCGGAATTACCGTACATTGAAAACCCAAATCTGTTGTATAATTCGGTATTTAACTTAGTCAAAAGTGAATATGATAGGGTATTTAAACCAAAAACTATAAAAGTAAACAATAAGGCATTGTTTAGTGATTGGGCGACAGTGGGCATTCATAGGAGCAGACGGAGGTTATACGAACTTTATGAAGAGAGATTGTATAACACAAGTCCTGCCTTTGCGGATTATGTTCGCAAGTATTCAAAAATGTTCAAACGCGTTTGTGTTATAGCTAAATCAAATTTTATTAAGAACAAGATCAAATTAAGTAACAATATAATGAAAACGACTTGGCAAATTATAAGTAGCGAAACTGGAAAGGCCAAGGCTACAAATAATAACTTCAGGCTTAACGTAAACGACCAAATTTTAAGTACAGACTTGGAAGTAGCTAAAGCTTTTGTAAACTTTTTTACGGACATTCCAGTTTCGACAACCAAATCTTTAAACTCATCTCCCACTGCTGCTGAATCTATACTTAAGCAAAACGTTAACGAATGTAAAACTGATTTTAAATTTAGACACGTAAATAGTGAAGATATTGTAAAAGCGTGTAACTCCCCGACCCTAATGTAAATTAAAACTATGTAGAACAACGTGTGTCTGTTGTAAGACATAGAGAAAGTTATAATAAAAGATTCGAGACGAATCTTGAGAATTTTTGTTTTTTTTATACGTTCTTGTAATGAATTTTTATAATTTTAATACGTTCGTGTAATGAATGTTTTTAATTTTATTACGTTCTTGTAATGAATGTTTTTAATTTTAATACGTTCTTGTATTGGACATTTTTGATATTTCAAAAATTAATAACTCAGAAACTAAAAGAGATAATGCAAAACTAAATGCATACTTGGGGTGCATAGACTGAGATACGTTCGCATTGTGAGTTTCAGGAACAAGTTTAGGAAAAGGGCCTGTTGACCTAGCGCGTACCGTCGATGCGTATCGCCAATATACATGGTGGGAGGCAGTCGGCCGTCTAGGAATAGATGGCTGGCGGAACGTTAAGTTCAAGAAAATTGACATTATTATAAAAGTGCAAAAATAGACTAATATAAGTCTATACTTGGAAAACCAAGTGAAATAATTGCCGAACCTAAAGTCGCAGGCGCTGCACAGCCTCTCACTGCCTTTCGACGGGATTTCGGTCCCTGAAGACTGGCGTGCTGCCTGTTTGATATGGGAACGGTTAATTATGCCTCTATGGATGACATATCCCATCCGAGTTGGTCAAAAATGAAAATCAAGGGAATCATAGGCTTGACGCACCTAGATGACCTAATGAAAGCGGACACGGCCGCTGGATCAAACTGATCATATAATGCACTATATTTGACCATCTCATAGAGAGCCCTTATCTGACGCATGAAGACGAGGTATAACTATCGCTGCTATGATATTGTTGGCACTGCATGTCTAGCTCTGAACCGCTGATGTATGGGTCGCATCCTAGGCGTGATAAGTACACTAAGTTTACCCCCGATAGTGGAGTTAACAATATCTTAGTGGCTACCTTCAAGACGCAAGTCTGTGGAGAGATTTCCGTATCTGACCTATGAAGATGTGGAGTAACCATCGGGCTGCTATGAATGCCGCTACCACTGTATGTCTAGCTCTGAACCGCTGATTGACCGAAGACGCATACAGCGACTTGAATACATAGCCGCGGATGGGGACTTGTCCACAGCCGTGTGCGGTGGACCTCAGACTGATTAGTGTCGATGATGGTCTTTCAAGTCTTAACCCCGATAATGGAGATAGCGGAGGACATAGTGGCTTCCTTCAAGACATAAGTCTGTGAAGAGGCATACTGGAACGAGTTTATTAATTGAGAACGAGAAACTGGACGTGAACTGCTCTGGCTAATATCATCATGTATGATTCATTACTGAATCAACTGTGCGATGTAATATCGACACATATGGTTGCAAGGAGAGGAGGCTCATAGTCCAGCAGTGGACTGGACGAGCGATGATGAAGGCTGTAAAGCTATATTCAGAGCGATAGCTGAAATGAGTCTTTAGATTCATATGCGGTCTCAGGCACGGAGACACGCGGCAGAGATATGTATATATGGAGATATGAAGTTGGAGCAGATCTGCCCTGGCAGTACCGTTCGGATAGACGGAGATCCAGTATGCAGGAGCAATCCAGATATGAGACCCACAGTCAGTAGCAGCTGTGAGGTCATCCCTTCGAGCTTGCTCGTTGGAAGATGGTTTACCATCATAGGCGCTGGTTCACGTGTGAACTATCCTATAAACACACCCTTGAACGCAATACGTTGGACACTTCGGTGGAAGACGGGATTAGCCTCCCAAAAGGTTACCACAGCGGCTCAGCCGTATCGGGAACGCTACGGCTAGTATCGATTGGACGTAGTCCACTAGCTTCGGCTTACCACGAGAAGCTTATGCTTTCAACAAGGAGACTTTGGTCTCCTTCCATCGCTTAAGGCGCACCGGTCGGACCAGAGTCCGCTGTAGACAATCCTTCGGGGTTGTCTATTATTTTAACCTTTTTCCTACACCTCTGTGGTGAGGGGAGGACAGGAGCATTCTGAAGGACAGAGTGGGAAGTGACTCACAGAGAGCGCGTTGGTGGAGCGTTTATTCTCACTCGTCTCGTAAATGCTTTAACAGTTAGTTTGCTGTAAAGGTGTGAGCGTATCAACTAGCTGAAAGAACTAAAACTAGTTCCTTCGTCAGGGCTGGATCTTGCTAGATCTTGCTGGATCCCTTGTGTGATGGTAGTATGGAAGACACAGAGAGATTATGTAACTGTATTGTTCAATACGGTTGACATAGCTTAAGGAAAAGGGTATCCCGGTGCGTAGAGCTAGGATGGTCGTCTCCAGGAAGTATCATCAGAGAAACTTGGTTATTGATCCTTCTGTTGAGGAAATGCCCCTCAACGAAAGTTCCTCTAAGAACTAGAAGTTCTATTTAGAACTACAGACGACACACCCGTCGCCGGCTCTAAGGACTCGCTGAGGCAGTCCTGGGGCCATCTTTTTATACCTTTTAAATTACATATATCATGTAATAATCCTTGTGATCCATTTCAGGAATCTGGGCTCTTATTGCAGAAGCAATAAACTTCGAAGTTCTTTTCAGAATACGAAGTTAGTATTGTTTAATAAAGTCGCTGGGATTTCCTGGTGACTTTATTCTTTCAGTCCACGAGCATGGGTAATCAGGAGTAGGCTGCTTGCCGGCTGGCAACTGATACTCCTGTGTTCGGGCGAGAGATAGGGACAAATCAGTATATAGGAATAACATAGAAGTTGAGTAGGCGACTCTATGTGTAATTCCGCAGTTAGAAAACATAATATAAAGACGATCACATTGTAAATTTCTAAAAGAGTTTGGGTTACTCTCACAACGTAGAAAGGATCTGTTATTAGATGATCAACGGCCAATTTTGATTATTATTTTAGAGATGAGATGTTCAGTTACAAGCGTTAAAATCTTTAGAAATGAAAAAGACAGCTGACGTCCATGGCCTATCCGTGAAAATTATAAGTTCTATTATAGACTGTATTGCACCGCAGTTATGTTGTATATTTAACCAATGTATAGATAGTGGAGTGTTTCCTGACTTGATGAAACTAAGTAAAGTCATACCTTTGTTTAAAGCCGGTAGCACATTAGACCCTACTAATTTTAGACCTATATCGATACTACCGACTCTTAGTAAAATATTTGAAAGACTAATACTAAATGAGTTACAGGGCCATTTTTATCTTAATAACTTGATGCATATCGACCAGTTTGGTTTCACAAAGGGTCGTTCGACAGCCGATGCTGGTGTTGAACTTATAAACAATGTTTTTGATGCCTGGGAAGATGCAATGGATGCTATTGGTGTCTTCTGCGATCTATCCAAGGCTTTTGATTGTGTCCATCATGACACTCTTGTCAGGAAGCTACGCCACTACGGTGTAAAAGATCAGCCACTTCACCTTATAGAGTCATATCTAACGAATAGAGTTCAGATGGTCGATATTAATGGCAAGAGATCACCTGGATCCTTAATAAGTATGGGCGTCCCGTAGGGTTCAATTCTTGGTCCTTTCTTGTTTTTAGTATATATTAATGATTTGCCTTATCTTGTTAAAGAAAAACATGGATTAGTATTGTTTGCTGATGATACTTCTTTGATATTCAAAGTTAAAAGACAACAGTCAAACTATGACGACGTAAACAATGCTATCTCTAATGTAGTCAACTGGTTTACTGTTAATAATTTATTACTTAATGAAAAGAAAACGAAATGTGTAAAATTTGTATTACCTAATGTTAAACCAATAAATACAGATATATTAGTTAAAGGACAGAGATTGGACCTTGTAGATTCGACAGTCTTTTTAGGCATTACTTTGGACGCTAAACTCCAATGGGATGCTCCTATAACTAAATTGTCAAACAGACTGAGTTCAGCAGCGTTCGCAGTTAAAAAAATTAGAGCTCTTACCGACGTAGACACCGCTAGACTAGTCTACTTTAGTTACTTTCATAGTCTAATGACCTATGGTATTCTATTGTGGGGTCACGCTGCGAATGCTAATAGTATATTTATTCTGCAGAAACGGGCTGTTCGTGCAATTTATAGATTAGGGCCTAGAGTGTCACTGAGGGAAAAGTTTAAAGAAATCAATATTCTGACATTTGTGTCTCAATATATCTATGACAATCTTGTGTATGTAAAACGAAATATGAGTAATTTTCAGAAGTACAGTGATATACACAATTTTAATACTAGAAATAAAGACAAGTTGGTTGCTTATGTCAGCAGACTACATAAAATTTGTAATTCTTTTAAAGGCAATTGTATACGCTATTACAATAAGGTCCCTACTGATATTAAAAACTTGCCTTTAGACAAGTTTAAAATAATTATAAAACAGAAATTGTACAAAAAAGGTTACTATAGGATATCTGATTACTTAGAGGACAGATGTCCATGGGAATAGATTGCTTGAGTGGCAGGCCTTTTCGATATTTAATTAGCATTAATTTTGTAATATTTTAATTTTTTATTTAAAAAAGGAAACGCAAAAGATGCGACGACTGTGGAGTTTCTTCGGTGAGCTCTTCTCCACAGATTCCGCCATTGTGTTAGTGAACTCACCCAAAAAAAATGTAATGACGGATTTAAGTGATGTAATAACATCCTATGGAAATAAATTATTTTGACTTTGACTTTGACTTCGGTGGTCTAGTGGCTAGGGCCGCTGCCTTCCATCCGGGACACGCGGGTTCGATTCCCACCACGTACCGTTTTAGAATTTCGAATTCATATGTATGTTTATTCGACGCTCTTACGGTGAAGGAAAATATCGTGATGAAACCTGCACACTCCTGCGAAGTAATTCAAAGGTTGTGTGTGAAGTCGACCAACCCGCACTGGGCCAGCGTGGTTGACTAAGACCTAATCACCCTAACTTAGGATAGGCTCGAGCCCCTCGGTGGGGACGTATATGAGCTGTTGATGATGAATAGGAATTTGGAAGCTAAAAATTTAAGCATCAGAATTTCGGGTGAAGCGGTTCAGCGGGTGGAATCAGCTCGAGTTTTGGGATTGCTCATGGATAGTCACTTAAGATTCGAGACTCACTGTTTGGAGCTTGTCAGAAATTGTTTTTATCGTCTTCGCATATTGTACAGAATTAGACCCTTTATAGACACTGAGCTTCGGATTAGGTTATGTGACTCCCTTATCCTCTCCAAATTCAATAATTGCATTTCTGTGTATGGTTACTGTATTTATGGAAAAACTTTAACTCTCATTCAACGAGTTCAAAATGCATGTGCTCGTTATTGTTTTAACATACCTCCTCGATCACACGTAACCCCTTTTTTGAATTCTTCAAATGTCTTGAAACTTTGGGGACGAATAAAGTTATACTTTGCAAACGTATTATTCGATGTCATAAAAACAGGAAAACCAAAATATCTTTACAATAAACTTACTTGGAGGAATAAAAGATATGCGCCCAGACTTATTACCCCTTTGCTCGTCACTCCACGGCACCGAACAGCAGCTTTCCGCGGTAGTTTTAAATTTCAAGCTTCCAAGTGTTGGAATGATCTTCCGCCACCGATTCGAAGTATTGCCGTTAAACGACTGTTTAAAATTGAGTTACGTAAACACCTTTTGACACTGCAGAAAGCTGCACACTAAATAAATATCTTGTAAGTAATTTACCCGCAAACGCAAAAAAAAAAAAAAAAAAAATTTTTGCTCGCAGTGTTCTTCGTTGACAGGCAGGCAGGTGGTGATATCATCTCTTTATGTACCTATATTACATATCAGTTTTATTATAATAATATGCTTTATGTATTTATTTATTTTTTATTATTTTTTCGTTTTATGTATATATGTATTTATATATTTATAGATGTCCATTTTTGAATCTGGTTTTACACCTTCACACAGTGGCTACAATTTTTATTCTATGACTTTTTCCTTATTAACTGCGCACTCACACTACTACGGCACTAACGGAAGAACAGCGTTGTGACGTGCCTCGTGTCGTCGCAACATTATGCTGAGTTAGGGCCCATTCAAGGGTGCAGTACATCAGCGATAACATATATTTTATTGTTTCTTCTTAGTGTATACTCTGTTTTGTATTTGTTGTTCTTGTACTGTATCATTGAATAAACGTTTTTATCTATCTATCTATCTATCTATCTAATAGTCCAAGCAAACAGTATAATATAATCATATCTGGTAAACAAAATGATCAAAAAAATGTAATGACGGATCTAAGTGATGTAATAACATCCAATGGAAATCAATAATATTTGATTTGATATGACCGCCACACACAGGCGGAAAGTCGATAAAAGCTGGCAGAAACTAAATGAGTTAAAATGGCAAAAAACCTGTTTTAATTGTTATAGCACAATGCACAATAGATAAGCCCAACTAATTGCGCTCGCGCCCGCCGCCCGGTCAACAAGATCAGTCAGAAGCTGCTTACCCAGCGCCCCCCCGCCGGCCAGCAGCACGCGCCGCGCCATGGCCTCCCCCGCGGCGGCCGGCCCGCTCTCCAGCCGCGCGTCCACGCAGCAAGAGATGTTGCTGCCGCTGGAAATAACGATCACGTAAGGATTATAATAATTAATATACTTCTCATAAAAAAAATCGAAACACCTTGCAAGTTTATGTTTTGTAAGGAATACC
Source organism: Carpatolechia fugitivella (assembly GCA_951230895.1). Lineage (NCBI taxonomy): Eukaryota > Metazoa > Arthropoda > Insecta > Lepidoptera > Gelechiidae > Carpatolechia > Carpatolechia fugitivella. Next base: position 14,617,669 of record OX579662.1, on the reverse strand, counting down.
AGAAAAATGTGTATATTTAGGAATATATGTCAAATGTCGTAGTGAGTAGTATGAGGTTTTAAATCCTATGTGATCATTCAATACTCATTACGACATTTGACATATATTCCTAAATATAGAAGAGAAGTGTACATTTGCCTCTTTTAAAGTTGTATTACCTTTCTTTAAAAATGATTGCATTCTTTAGTTTTTTTTTAATACAAATACAGATTTTTTATTTTTATTTTACAGGAAAACCAACAGTTAATAAAGTTGAACAGATTACAAATTAAAAATTTAGTAACCAATAATAAGTTCTCACAGATATAAACTTAATAAAATATATAAGTTTATAACATTAAGACTTTTATTTTACCAAAATCTCCATTATCTTCAAGTCTCATTAGGTCGATAAAACTTAGTAACTCCCATTGTCTTCGTAAAGTGTACCCTTTAGCCATGTTAAAAGTGGTCAGCCGAAATCCTGCTATGTGAAGAGGTATACCTGTTGTTGGTGGTTTTGTTGCGAGCTCGCTCCCGGTCCTGCTTGGCCAGCACGGCGATGGCGAACTGCGTGTCGGCCTCCGAGTCCTCGCTGTCGGGCAACGTCGGGCTCTCCTCGCCCAGCGGCGCTCCCCACTCCACCGCTACACAAGTAAAACATTTTGAGTTACAGGCTTCTTTGGTACAGGCAAATAGGGGCAAGAGATCAAATGTATGTATCATACTTTGGGACCAGACTCTTCGTCACAGTACTGTGGCGTGCGTATTCTACGGTCGGGTTAGCGCGCTGCACCAAATGGTACCACATACATGGCGTAGTATTTTATTCTATTCATAAATATGTATCTAAAAAGCGTTTATCTGATGGATTGTATGATTTGTCATCCAATAGTGTCCATACTCTTGTGGCGCTTTCTAATTCCAGTTTTATCCTCTTTTACTGGCTTTATTTTTTGTTGTTAATATGAAATTAAATTAACAATGAAAAAAAAAATATTTCTCAGACAGCCAAGAAGCAATATTTATTTTAATTTCTTGGCAAAAAGTTTATGTCGTGCGGTAAGCTAGAAAATCAAGGCTGCGGTGGGTCCACTTAGTCATGTTGACCAACTGGGGTTCGCAAGAGGGTATTTGACAACTTTTGTTTTATTTTATAAATCCAAACTTATTAGTTTCTGCTATCGAACACTGAAATAATTTTTGTTCTATCTTTAAAATTGACCGAGTTATAAAGGTTTGAAATTCAAGATTAGACAGAGAGGCACATACTAGCTTGTGACGTCACAAACTAGTATGTGCCTGCCCGCCATATAATCTCCATACAAAAAACCGTTTTTGACAGACATATTGAAACTTTAAAAAATCACTGTAAATTTCTGTTTTTTTCTTCGCGAATCGTTTGCTACTAATCTATATTAATTCTTAATTCATAAAATATGGTAAATTTAGGAACAGTCAAATACCCAAGTGTGTGAGCTACAACAGAAAAAAATCGCCTTATTTTTGTCTTTTCAATTTTGGATCGCAACCAGCGCCGGTGCAACAAATATCAACCATCTGAAAGGTGTTTAGCCACTAGGTACTCACTGTGCGGCGTGTACACGATCTTCTTCTTCTGGTGTAGTGCCTTGCCGTTGCTGTAGTGCGCGATGCTGCGCGCCACCAGCCCGCTGCAGCCCGCGCCCGCCCCGCCGCCGCCGCCGCCCGCGGACCACGCCTCCTCAGGGGACGGGCTGGAGGAGGAGGGGGACTCGCCGTTCTCGTATTCTACTAAGTCCTGGGGGATTTAAGGAAGATATTAATACGAATTCTTGTCTGTTATCAGATAACATAAAAGTAAATACAAACAACCGCGTAAATCTAAGTGTTTTCAAGTGAATACAACCTCTACAGACACTCGAATAGAGTGCGAACCTAAAGGCGAAATGGTTTTACATAAAACATGTAGTGACCATTTCGAAAAGTTATATGTATGTTCCACTTGATTTCATCGACTTTCTCTCTTACCACCTTGGAAAGTGGACACCCTGTGACCTGTATACAAACCTGTAACAGTGTGGTGAGCGCATGACGAGGCCAGGGCGGCAGCGTCACGCACAGCCGCGCCAGCCCCAGCACGCACGACGGCTCCAGCAGCGCGCCGCCGCCCGACAGCGCGCACAGGCGTCCCACAACCTGACACAAACAAAAGAACGTTAAAGAAAAGGACTCGTAAATAGACTTCTGAGGTGTCTATGCCACCTTGCGAAGGAAACCGAGTCTAAATTGCCTTTAAAGGTACGGCCAATTAGCATAAAGCGTTAGCTAAACAGCTAGGCTTTCTAATTTCTGCGATCTTACTAAAAATTTCCAAGCCAAATAGCCAATCGAGCTACCCAAAAACCTGACATATTTTACTACCTCTTGGTTGGTTGTTCTGCCCATGACAAACATTAATAAGAAACAATTTCTATTTTCATACTAATTAACTCAGTCAGCTGATCAATTTGCATGAAAACAAAATTTATTTCTGATATTTTGGAGAAAATTGAAACGAAAGTTGATCAGTTTTGTGGATTGAATCACCCGAGAGATTTTCGCATTGTTTAGTTGACATTTTTTATGGGAACCTTCACGGCTTTTGAATAATGAAAAGCGGTGGATCACTGACCTTGGCAGCCAGTAACAGCTGGTCCCCTCCACTGGAGCTGTCCATGGCCAGCATGTGCGCCACGAGGGCCTGGGCCAGCTGAGCGGCCAGGGTCGGAGTCAGCACCTTGGGAACCCGAGCGGTATCCGCTCCACCTTCGTCTTCTGAACGACCTTTGCCCACCATCGCCATCCGGGCTTTTAGGCTGAATCTTGCGCGCTGTCGGATGTACACAAAAATGTTAATTGAGGATTTCGATTAATGAATTTTAAAAAATTGTGCATGTTCCCTATAGAATAGGCGTCTTCTAGATAGGCGTGTGGCATCTTCGACCTCGTCGTCACTCTCCATCAGAGCAAACTAAGGGATTATTGGGGACACGTGTGAATTTGCAATCACCTGTTGTTCCTCGAGCGCCACCTGGATGCCGCGCCTGGCCGCCTCCAGCTCCTGCATCTGGTGCAGCAGCTTCTTGTGCAGCTTGCGGCGATGCAGCTTGCACTCGGCGCCGCCCGCCCGGGGGGACAGCGCGCGCCCCGCCTCGCCGCCGCCCGTGGCGGGGCAGCCCAGCCGCCCGCCCGATACCCACTCCCAGCTGGGGGAAAACACCTTGTTAATTTAAAGTGTCTGGAAGTGTATAAAGTAAATCGAAACGTAACACTACCGCTGATTCCTGAAGTACTCCAATCAGGAATTCGAGGCCATCTTTTCGTTTTTTTAACACGCTTTTATTAGCTTCACTTGTAACTATGTATGTAAGAAAATCTTGGAATCTTAATTTGACCCACTTCCCGGTCTTCGAAAATAAAAAAAATTTGCACACGCTCTGAGTTCTGATGACAATACATGACTAGCTAAGAAACGTCATTACAAATCCAATATGGCAGCCTCCCCAAGATGGCGGACTGGCTGTTTGAAATCCACCCCCATGATATGGGTATCAAATGAAAGGGTTTGCTGTCAGGAAAACGAAAAAAATTGTCACGTGACTTAAATCCAATATGGCGGACAGGCTATTTGAAATGCACCCCCATGATATGGTTATCAAATGAAAGGGTTTGCTGTCAGGAATACGAAAAAAATTGTCACGTGACTTAAATCCAACATGGCGGACATCCAAGATGGCGGATTGGCTATATGAAAGGGTTTTCTGTCAGGAATACTTTTGTAATTTTTAGTGCGTGCTAAAAGCGTGTTTTTTAGTTTTTTAAACTATTATTATTACTATTAAATATAAGCTTTGACGTGGACCAAAATTTGTAGAAGCAAGGTCCCTGTTATGTTGACGAAAATTGTCCCACTCCCAACAAGCCCGTTTGTAACCTTTTTGCAATACATCCCGATCTCATCCTAATTGCAATTCGTTCTAAGAATTTTGTGACGAGTTGCTATTTTTTTGTAGAAAACTTAAAAACGATGACATGTTTTGTTGACCCTTCACAAAGCCTAGTAGCACACACACACACACACACATAACATCACGCTCAGTAGCACAAGTAGAATAATGCGCATGTGTCTAGCTCGGATTGCGAGCAGATGCAGGTTTAAGTTCTGTCTAAGAACGTCATTTACGGTACTATTTTATATTAGGAAACTTACCACCTATACATGACGTGTAAGACAGTGCGCGTGCGCAAGGGGCGGGGTTTGTACTGACCGTGTGTGTCGCTCGTGGTGCGCGTGCGCAGTGTCAAGCGCCGCAGCGAGCGCGGTGAGCGCGGCGGCCGTGAGCGCGGGCTGCGGCTGCGGCGCGCGCAGTAGCGACAGTGCGCGTGCGCTCAGAGCCTGCGCGACGCCGGCCGACGGGTCCGTGTGCGAGAATAGACTCTTGCGGCACATGTACATCACTAGCACCAGGCATCTGGGGGTCAAACGGTTGTATGTTAGCTTAGATAAATAAAAAAATTGTTTCCGAATTATAAACTTGTTTTTTAAGTTTTTTTTTACTGTTTTAAGATTTTCGTGGTTGTTCACAACACTAACCGAGGTAATAATATATTAAATATAACCGTGGTAGCAAACCCGTAAATTGTGAAAAAAAAATTACCCTCTTGAAAAAAAAATACCCTCTTATACACGCCCGTAAAAAAAATACAAAGATTGTGTTTGAAGGCGACCAAAAAAAAAATTACCCTCTTATACACGCCCGTAAAGAAATTCAAAGATTGTGTTTGAAGGCGATCAACTTGCACTGGGACACCGTGTCCGACTAAGGCCTGATCACCTTTATTCAGGGTAGGCTCAAGCCCTATGTGAGCTATGATAATGGATGGTAAAACCCGTCACTCTTTTTGTAATTATGCTTAATCAATAATGTAATTAGGCTTAATCAATAAAGATTTTTATTATTATTATTATTATTCTTTTTTCTTAAATTGTAAGACTCTCCGTAGAGGTAATATCGGCACGGGCCGGAGCCAAGTGCTAGCGTAGATCTAATGTCAAAAATTTCCTCACGATCCTGCAAGTATTTAAAATAACTGCCTTTTAATTTGTAATAGGACGAGAGTAGATGTTTGCATTTTCAGAGTATTTAGGCTGCGGTGGAGTGTTCTTGGGATTACAACTGTCGTAGATAAAATTAAGGGTACTGTTTTGGTACTGTTGACTCCCCATTGTTTTTTTATTTCAATAGACAGATCTGTGTATTTTGCTATTTTTTCGTTGTGTGTAGTGACTAGGTTATGGGTGTTGCAGATGGCGATGTCTATGAGGAGAACGGATTTGTTACTTTTATCTAAAACTGTAATATCTGGTCTATTAAAATGTATTGTCTTGTCTGTGATAATGGTTCGATCCCAATATATCTTGTGGCTGTCGTTCTCGAGGACTGCAGCAGGTTTATATTTGTAGTAAGGAACTTTTTTAGACACAAAATTATATTGGTAAGCTAAGTTTTGATTATTATTATTATTTTTCTACACACTCACCGGTCGAGCGGGATGGGCGGCGCGTCCACAGCACTAAAGGCGTCGGTGAGCGTGTCTGCGAGGTGCTGGCCCCACCAGGGGGCACTGCCGCACAGCCGCGCCAGCAGCGCGCCCAGGCCTGCGCCCGCGCCGCCGCCCCACTCCCACAGCAAGGGAGACACTGTTTGACACCATTCGAGGGATACTTCTTCGTATTGCTGCAAAATAAATGAAGTTTAGATGACCAAGAAGTGATTTACTTTGGCATCGAAAAGGTTTTTCAATAAGATGGTTTAATCGATAAATCAATACCTAGTTGCAAAAATTATTATTTTATTTAAAAAAACAGCAAATATAAAATGACGTTAACGAAGATTTTTACTAATAATGAAACATTTAAAATCTAATTTCTGCGCGATCCAAGTTCAGCTTAGTTCAAGTTGATTTTGATTAGATGCGGCCATCACTATTGTCATGATCATTCTGACGACTACTTGAGACACTACGTTGATCAAGAATAGAATAGAATAGAATATACTTTATTGCACACAAGGATATAGCTTGAAAGTACAAAAGATACATGAAGGGGTGTACAGATAGGCGGCCTTATTGCTAAGGTAGCAATTTCTTCCAGGCAACCTCAAGTTCAGCTTCTTACCTGTGAGCTTAACTTTTCTTATTTTAAACCAAAAAAGTTAATAAAAAGATACTCACCACATCATTCATTTCAAAGAAGAAGTACAACAGCATATCTATAATATTCCCACAGATAACTCTTAGCTTATCCGTCGACGCCCTTTCCAACAGCGCTTCTGACGTCACAGTCCCTTTGTTAATCGCTTCTAAAATGTGATCGTTGCAGTCCGAAACGCCTTGCAGTTTCTTCAGCACGTTGTTACAAGTGTGCAACTGTTGCTGCAGTTCTATGCACTCCTGGTACGCTGTCACCACTTTAGGGTCCGATTCGTTGGCGATGTTGAGATAAGCCATCATGTGGGCAGCGTTTCCGTTGTATAGTTCTAAGTACGGGTTCAGTAGGTCCATCAGTTTGCCTGTTGCTAGCCTGGCGAGAGAAAAATATACTATTGAGTATAAGAAAAAAATCAGTTGAAATTTGGTTTGGTCATGGCAATGGTATAGTCAGAAAATTATATAATTTAGACAGGGGCCACCCACTCATAAAGATGGGTTTAAATGTTTGCGTGACTGTGTGAGTACTTGTACACAATAAACACGCTAAATACATGGACATGTAGATCATTGTCAGCGGGTCTCTGCCTGAAATCTCTTTTGCCGACTGTACGTGACTTTGACGCCAATGGCCTGAGCTATAAATCCAAAGTACCAAAAGGATAGGACGTAGTACGTAGTACGTAGTTCGTACGTACTGTTTAGTTTTTTATTTATACTAATATTATTAATTTGAAAATATAATTTGGATGTTTGTTCTCCTCCTTCACGCTTAAAGTACTCAACGGATTTGGATGAAATTTGGAATGGAGGGAGTTTGTAAACTGCAATGACACATAGGATATTTTTATGGGAAAAAGTTATTTTCCCACGGGAAAATCTTACACAACGAGAGCGTAGCCGCGGGTGGACCGCTAGTCTAAAATACGTAAGTAAATCCTCAAAGCACAGATACGATATTCCCGATCAAACCGAACCGGACCGAATTCAATACCTTATAATTTTATGGTTTGACGAATAATAAATGATTTAATTTGATTTGATCCCCATGTAAATAAGAGCAACATGTCCTCACCTGAACCTGCAAGTGAGATCTTGGTGTAGAGCGCTGAGGGCCGTGATGGAGGCCTGCGGGTTGGCGATGTCGGCGATCTCGCCGTAGAACCAGCCCAGCGGGATCTTGCACTTCATCGCTGACATGCCGTACCGACCGATTGTTGTTATCTGTGGTACGAGATCATCATCATCATCGTGTGGGTTGTAAGTTCGACAACCGACCTCACAAACCTTGGTGTAAGTGTTATAGAGCCGCCAAAGGCCACTGACTTGGCTCGTGTAACGACTAGATAGTAGCCGGGACCAACGGCTTAACGTGCCTTCCGAAGCACGGAATCATCTTTCTTTTCGAACAATCAGGTGATTCAGCCCGTAATGTTCTAAGCAAACTGGGGAAAGTCTCACAAAGAGATTTTTGCTTGACAGTGTTCCCCACCGGGAATCAAACCCGGAACCTCCGTAATCGGCGTCGAAATCTCAAACACTCGTATGAGATAAAATAGGATCAACGAACGACTCAAACAAGAAAGGCTTTATAATGATAAGTTAGTAGATGTCGAGATTTGGAGACATTAAGTAGTTTTAAAGCCTGTTAAAGCATTAACACATAACCAGTAAGATCAACCAGACCTATCGTCACCGCCATTTTGCCGTCTAGCATGCTAGCGAAATGGCAGCGAATCAATTAAAACCGGACATTCTGCTTGCCTCTATCTATCTGCATACAAATTGTAGCCAACAAGAGGTTTAGTAAGTACGCGTCCTGTTCACGATTTCATTGAAGTAGAGGTGACTAAAACGTCTGACTTAAGAGTCGATGTAAATAAGCCATTTTCTAATGCTACAAAACATTATTTACAAAATTCGAAAGCTAATTAATTGACTTTGTTACCTTCATGAACCGGCACAGTGGGGCGGGCTGTATGTCTGTGAGCACTAAGTGTTTGTTGGCGATGTCAGTGGCGAACGCCAGCTTGGTACAGTCCGTCTCTTCGCCGTGCACCCAGATGTCGATGCACAGCGTTACCAAGTCCGAACACGACGGAATTATCTGGAAAAGAAAAATATTAAATGCAAGTTCTTGGCGTGTTTTTAATCTGTTAAAGTTGTGAAATTAAATGTATCAATTTAGTATCTATCGATTGATTGTTAATACTTATTATATGTTTTGAATGTAACGTTTTGGCTAGGTTTAGTTCTTCCACGTTCCCGGTTACGATTTCTACCTAAAAGGACATTCTGTAGTAGGTCTACTCGCAATGGCAGCTTAGCGCGACCGTTCGGATCTCAGACAAAGCAGACTTTTGGAGTAGTCAGTGAGCCTCGTGACGTCACACTCACCAGGTCGGTCAGGCGCACGGTGTGGCCGAAGTCCAGCACGATGTACCTGCGCGCGCCGGAGTGCATGCGCTCCACCACCAGCGTGTGCTGTGGAGGGCGCGTCACCAACGCCGCCCACGGGATGCCGCACTGCTCTTGCTCCTGGGGTGATGGTGGAAAAACAAGCATTGAAAGAGATACAACCATTCGGGAGTTCATTATCAATCACCAACAGCTCCTATACGTCCCCACCGAGGGGCTCGAGCCTACCCTGAATAAGGGCGATTAGGCCTTAGTCGACCACGCTGGCCCAGTGCGGGTTGGCCGACTTCACACACAACCTTTGAATTTTTTCGCAGGAGTGTGCAGGTTTCATCACGATGTTTTCCTTCACCGTAAGAGCATCGAATAAACGTACATTACATATGAATTCAAAATTCGAAAACACATTGGTACGTGGTGAAGATCGAACCAGCGTCTCCCAGACGGGAGGCAGAGGCCCTGGCCACTAGACCACCGACGTTCGGGAGTTACGATAACATAACTACAGAGAAACGTTAAACTAATAACATCCATCGTTTTTCACATCTTGGTTCCGAAGTTAATAAACACACACACTAATGGCACCGAACACAGACCCAGAATTGTTATTTAAGTTCATCATTTAACCGGCTGGTAAGGGATTAAACTCAAAACTCGTAGTAGAGACATTAGACTCTTCATAAAAAAAACACTTAATAATAAACATTAATAAAAATGTTAAATACCTTGAAGAACTTTTCTTCATTGAAATCCATTTTGTCTTGAGGGTCGCAGTCCATGAGCGAACTTTCCACGTCCTCTAAGGAGTCAGGGTCTTGGGAGGTCTGCTTCGCCTGCCCTTCCTTCACGACCGACCATAGCTGCAAATATCTTCAGTGTTAGAGTTTGGGCTATGTTCCTTTACAATACATCTCACCATCCACGAACGCATTTTCGGAAATGACACGTTCTAAATCTAGGCCAAGTAATACAAAAAAACCGCATCCAAATCTGTTGACTTGACCCGGAGCCACGGTGCCACAGACAGACACACATAGCGGTAACTTATAACACCCCTCTTTTTTGCGTTGGGGGTTAAAAATAAGCTACGTATCGTAGTTAAACGAAGAGTGAATTAAGGTTCTTATTTTATTTATTTATTTATTTTATTTTTATGTTATTTGGAACACCTACAGCTAGATTACAATAACTAAAGAACATAAAAAACAAATCAACAAAGCCATTTACAGGTGTTCGCAGATAGGTACAAATCTGGATGTACGAGTAGACTTAACAGCTAGAGAGAACAAACTAAAACGTTGACACTATTGAGTATAAACAATGAGAGTTCTATATTGAGTGATGCAGCTCCCGCGACCGAGCACTGCCAAAGACGTTACTGCTAAATACTCGCCTTATTTCCGAGGGCTTAGAACAAAACAAATCTAAATTATTATGTAGCGCTTTCAGTTTATTGAATGAGTTACTGACTCTTAATAAAAATGAGTTACGACGGTAATTCGTTTTCGCTCGAGGATTAGCTAAAGAATTCCTATGTCTTACAGATAATTTACGAGGTACATGGATACATACTTTTTCCAGAAGGCTAGAACAGTCAATTTCACCATTTAAAATATTGATTAAATATATCAGGTCAGATACCTCCCGCCTTTTAGCCAAAGGTAGAAAATGGTACTTTTTACACCTAGTATCATAACCATGGTCTTTTCTTTTACATTTGAATTGAAGATATCGAAGGAAACGTTTTTGAACAGATTCAATTCGATCAATATGGACATTGTACTGTGGGTTCCAAACGACTGATGCATATTCCAGAATACTGCGTACATAAGAACAATATAGTATTTTAATTGGCTTTAGGGTTTTGAACTTCGAGGTGGATCTCTTTATGAAACCAAGGGATTTAGAAGCCTTTTTTATAATATAATCAATATGACGTTCATAAGCTACTTTAGTATCCTGCATCAGTCCAAGGTCTTTCATATTATTAGTTTTAGTGAGGGGATTTCGAGATAGGGAATAACTAAACATAACTGGGTTCGGTTTACGGGTGAAAGTTGTCACCAAACACTTAGAGATATTTAGATCTAATTTATTCTTTAGACAATATTGTTCAAAGTTGATCAAATAAGTTTGAAGAAGATTGCAGTCAGTAATATTTTTGACAGACTTAAAAACTTTTGTATCGTCGGCATACAATAAGAATTTAGAGTTGTTAAAACAAGATCCAATAACAAAAAGCAGTGGTCCCAATAAGGACCCCTGCGGGACACCAGATGGAATAGGTAACCAAGTTGACAAAAAACCATTAATGGCAACCGCTTGAGTTCGATTTTTGATGTAGGAGATAAACCAGCGATAAAGGTTTCCGTGTATACCGGCGTTCAATAGCTTTTCGAGAAGTATTAAATGGTATATCCGATCAAAGGCCTTACTGAAATCAGTAAAAACAGTATCGACCTGCGCACCCGCTTCCATCTGCGAAGTCACATAATCATTGAAAACTAGCAAGTTAGATGTGGTTGATCTACGCAACAGGAAACCATGTTGCTCGGGTGAAAAGAATGATTGAAGAGTTCATATACCTGTCGGTGGACTATTTTTTCAAATATTTTCGCAAATATACAGAGCTTAGATATTGGTCTGTAATTTTTGACATTTGACGCACGCATTTGAGCACGGGCACATCACCTTCACTTATTGACCGTCTAAAAATTATACATAAAGGAGTAACCAATTTTTCAGCACAGTTCTTAATTAGTATTGGTGATATATTATCGGGCCCTGCTCATTTATAAATGTTAAGATTTTTAAGTAATTTTAGGATTTCCTTTGGATTTATCTATATAATTGCTATTTGCCTGATTCGATGAGGCAGCTGAACAAGAAGAGTGCGGCCGTGTAAGAAAGGTAGACTGAAAATAACTGGCAAATAAGTTACAAACGGACTCACCTCTGTCAGTACTAATATCGTCATAATTCATCACGGATGGTAATGTGTGCGAAGCCTTATTTAGTGATTTAGAATAAGACCAGAAGAACCGAGGATTCTGGACTACTGATCTCTCCACTTTGTCCATGTATGCTTGGTAACAATCATCTTCCATTGTTTTGGCTCGATCTCTAAGTAAAGAGTATGTTTCATAATCGTCCAGGTTACCATATCTTTTATATTTACCCAAGAACTTAAATTTCTCTTTTAATACTTTCTTTAATGATGAATTATACCAGCTAGGGAAAGTATTACTCGAAATAGTTTTGTGTGGAACGTACTTATCTCGGAGCTCACATAGAGTGGAATTGAGAAAATCGACTGCGTCATTAATCGTGTTCTCACATAGTATGTGGTCCCAATTAATATCACCTAAGGCAGAGTTAATTTTGTCATAGTCACCGCCACTATAATAGTATTTCTACCTCCTGTTTTCCACTAATGGCTTATATGTAACCAACGGTAGATCGATACAATAAGATCTATGGTTTGGATTCTCGGGAACTAATGGGCTATCGCAAGACCGCAGTGAGACAGTGGTGTTGGAAAAAATCTGATCAATATGTAGTTGTATTCTAAGTTACATTCTATAGTAGTATCAAGAAAAGTGGTTTGACGTTGAGTTGCTCCTGAGGGCTGAAGGCCACCAGAGGTAAGCATGTTCCAAGTTACATTAGGCATGTTAAAGTCGCCCAAGATTATAACCAGATCACTCGGGCCACAATTAAGGTTGTCACATAATGTACTCGAATAATTTTTCAACTGAGTAATTAAAGAATTGTCTCCATTCTGGTTACACATATATATAGTACATAAATGCAACATTAAACTAGCGCCATTATTACGTAATTTAATTGTGAGCCAGAGGTCCTCGGCAGAAGAGCGCCAGAGCGGGCGTTCCTCGGCAACCAAGTCACGCCGCACCGCCATCATCACACCACCCCCGTACTCTTGATTTGTCAAGACATGATCGCGATCTCGACGCCAGACTAAGTATCGATCGTCAAATAGTTCCTGGTCCCCGATCCCATCAATTAACCACGTTTCCGTTATTGAGATTACGTCATAATTATTAATACTAATATTACGTTTAAATGGAAATAGAGAAGCTTTCAGGATTTGCTTTGGCCCTTCTCTTAATAAATAAATAAGTTTAATTAAAAATCCTTTTTAAACAAGCTTTTAAAGCCGTGGAGTGGAGTATCCTTGTTAAGACAAATCCAACGAGCCCAAACACGACTAGGTTGTGTTGTGTATTAGAGGAGTTCCTATGGCCACCTTCCGGCTCCATCGTGAGACCCTGGACATCACGTATGACTAAAGATCTTATTAATACAAATCCAACGAACCCAAACACGACTAGGTTGTGTTGTGTATTAAAGGAGTTCCTATGGCCACCTTCCGTCTCCATCATCAGACCAGCTCCATGGTACCATAATATTGCATTGTCATCGCGGTTACATAAGTGTACCAAATTTCAACAAAATCCAATCGCAGCAAGTGCTTCAAATTTGAGTTGCAAGCACGGAGACAAATACAAAGAGGAGGTGCCACAAGCAACTTAGGCCCGTCTCATAGCGGACTAAGTACTCTTACTACTAGCTATTAACCACCAGGCGTCGCTACTGTCAGTGTTACTTTGGATTTTATGGATACGACACGAATATGACTTGGTTTGATTACAACCATTTTAATTGAAATTAATGACGCAAAAACTATGTGCTGTGTTGTATCGTGCAATAGTACGAGTAATACAACTATTTCAAACGAAAAAAAGACATAATTCCACTCGTACGTATTTTTTTATGCAATTTTTAATGCTCGTAATTTATTCCTTCGAGAAAGTTCGGCAATAACAACGCCATCTATCGCCAAGTAGAATAACTTCTTGACTGTAGAAGGTTATATGACCTGTTTCATTCATGCTCATTCATTCATGTATTTTGTATAGTAAGCTGGGTGGCCAGATATGGAATCTAAAAAAATATATTTGTATACAATATTTATTTTTGTAGCATACAATTAAATAATGCAGATAATATTGATGAACTTACTCAATATTTAGAATTGAATACATTGACATCAAAATATCACATTTTGGGCAAGGATGTTTCCTTATACTTGGTAGTAAGTAAGTGATGATGATAAAGGACTTACGTGAAATCCCGTGTCAAAATTTAACAGATCTTTTTATATATATATTCTTTATTGCACACTTAAATTTACAGGATAATTAAGAGATCTTCTTATCAGATCTTTTTATGTCTTATAGTTTCAGAGTTACCCATACTGACCCATCTAAATGGGCCACCTGTATATCACAATTGCTCGTATAAGGTAATCCTACAATCAAAACGACCGAATTTTTTGTTTTTTCACTTGCCTGGCAACATTATACAGCGTAACGAACTAACTAACAGAACCATCTTGTGTGTAATAGCAAAATTAAGTACGGTTCATTAGTGTCTAGCTGCAAAGCTAGTTTTGCTATTGACCGCTAGATGGTTAGCAGAACTTCATCTCCCCGCACCCCCTCCCAATGGCGACCCCCGCTATCATATAGAAAACGTCTTAGGGCAGCTCTTCTTTGTATTTGTCTCCGTGGTTGCAAGATTTCACCCGAACACAAACAAACCCACACACCCACATACAGTGCAAGCTAATAAAAAGCTTGTAATAAATATAAATAAATATGTGGGGACATCTTCACACATGGCCGTCTGATCCCAAACTAAGCAGAGCTTGTACTATGGGTACCAGACAGCTGATATACATTACCTAAATAGATAAATACATACTTATATAGATAAACAACAACCAGACACGAGTCAAACACAAGTGCTCATCACACAAATGTTTGCCCTGGGCGGGACTCGAACCCGCGACTCTGTGCGTCGGAGGCAGATACACTACCACCTGGGCTACGGAGCCGTAATAAAATAAATCCAGCGGTCAAATTAATTTTGAGGATTAAACTGTATACAGATAACACAGGACAATGAAGATTGGCCCAATAGAGAAGCGTGATGATGTGAGTGGAAAGATAACGTTAAGTCTTACAAATAAAGCAATCCAATTGACTCCAGTGGTTTTAGACCTTTGGCTCATAGATACCAGGGTATGTAAGCACAGTTGTCGTCGACCTTACACTACAAGATTATATACCTGGTGCGGATCATGAGGCAGCGCGCTGACGGCAGCAGGATGCTGTCTCGCGCCGCAGGTCTCCAGCTTGGTGCCGTCGGAGGCCACGTGACACGCCACGTGGAGGGGCGCGGCCTCGCTCAGCCCCGCCCCGAATATGGCCACGCCGTTGTTGGAAGCCCACCAGAGACCGCAGTTCGATTTTGAAGCTTTCGGATCTGGAATAGGCAAGAATTGAGTCTCGGGAAACGTAGTGTGGGACGCCCCCCTGCCAGGTGGACTGATGACCTGAGGAAGGTCGCTGGTGGTGGCTGGATGAGGAAAGTGGGTGATCGTGCGCTTTAGCGTGCCCGAAGGGAGGCCTACGTCCAGCAGTGAACTGCAATAGGCTGATTGATTGATTGAAGAATTGAGTATCGTGGGAACACCTGTCAAGCGACTGTCCAGTGACCAATCAAGCCTAAAACGTTAAATTTCTATAGTCTGTTTTATAAATACAACTTTACCAACAAAAATGCAGTTGAATCATTTAGTTGAAACTGCAATTTGGGCCACAACACTTATTGTGGAGGACTTGTGGGGATTGTGGAGGACCTAAACAGCATTCCTTTAAACTATGCAATAAGTGACATCAATGTTACCAAATGTTAACTATAGACAGCCAAGCGGCAACTCATGAGTCACATTCTCACCCTACTCCAAAGATACCCGGCTAAATAAAGCTAAGAGAAAGTGAGTGAGTGAATGAGTGGTTAAGATTTCTTAACTAACGACTCTGACCTGTTAGCTCTTTTGTTTAGTACAGTTCCAACTCACCGGTGGCATTGCTGGCGAGGTCTTGCGGCAGGTTGAGCAGGTCCTTGAGCTGGTAGTCGGGCTTCACCTCGGGCGGCGCGGCGGTGTCGCCGGCCAGCACGCTCGCGTACGTCACGGGGGCGGAGCTCCCGCGGCCCAGCGGGGGCACCTCCGCCGCGAACATCGCGCGCTCCAGCGGTAAGCCGTATAGGCCGAATCTGGGGGAATAAAGTCAAAGTTAAAGTCGATTTGTAATGAAAAAACAGCGACCCCCTAAGAAAGCATTGATTAGTTGCATTTTTATTTGTTAGTAAAAAAAAAGAAAAACGAACTAAAAGAACGTTGCAATTGAACGAGTAGCGCGATGACGCGAGAAATTGTAGCGACCAACAAAAGTTTTAAGTAGAGTGCGTAAGCGATCACAACATGTCATCACTTTTTCAGAGGGCTTTGACCAACGAATTATCTATAGTATAGAAGAGTAAACGTCTAACAAAGCCCGCTAAAACATGGCACCTAATTGATTTTGACGACGACGACGACAGACAGGCAGATGATGTCGCTGCTGTACATTGAAGCTTACTTTCGACGTTCTTACGAACCGAGTCATATAAAACTTCATTGTACCGCGTCTTTGATATTCATTTGGTGGGGTCAAGTTTGAAGCGTATTTATTTTAGACTAGATAATTCATTGGCTTTGACCCCTTATATTACAAGAAAATTAAGAAAAAAAATGGCAAAAATCACCTAGTTCTGTTATCTATTGGGATTGGTAGGGGATAGGTCGGAGTTTATTTTCAAGCACCCTCCCTCCCCTCCCGGGTTTGGCAACACCCCCCCCGCACCCCCGAAAGTGTCCCGAATCGTGGTTTTTTCAATTTATAAAGAAAACCGTAAACATTACATGAAAAATGTGCAGGTACGAAATAATCCTTGATAAATTAGCTATCGACCACTCATACATTTAAAAGCGATACCGCTTATAGTTTCCACGCAATCTGCCTCGAAATATGAACATTTTTTGTCATTTCTCGATTTTTTTCGTGAAAAACTCAGTTTTCATCAATAAATTCCACTTTATCACCAAAATAATGCATGACTAAAGTAAAGAATAGAAAAAAAATCTTTAAAATAAGGTATGATTTATTAAAAAACTCTTTCATTGCACGTGGCTGTGCTATTTTAAAAATTTTATCTCTACGACAATTCAGCGAAATATGGATAGGTATTTTCTGTGGCACAACTTGAGTGGTAAATAAAACAATAAATATTTGCTTGGATAAGAAACGAAATATGATACGAGGTGAGTAGTGTATCTAAGCTTGGCCAGGACAGATATTTTAGTTTCTTGTTTATCTACCTATGTTCCTTCTAGTGTACATCACTATAGATGTTGGCCTCATTTCCAGTCTGAGGAAGATTGCAAATAAAACCAGCTAACTACGTCTCTTCCAACTTACGTTTATTTATTCTTAAGAATTTAATCATTAAAACAATTGTTATTTATGCTGAGCTATTCTGCACCTACTTAAAAATTAATCTTCAGCGACATCTAGTTCAACTACATTCACGCAGCTCTGACCTCTACAATTTTTGCACATAATAGTGCATCGTAAATCTGCTTTTACACATTCACATCGCCTACCACAGCCTTGGTTGCAAGCACACCTTATGAGCTTTAATATAGAAGATGGTGCTGGTGGTTCTGTATTTATTGCATTTCTCATTATTAGTAGAAAAAGGTGTTAAAATTATTAATTGTGAAGCCCCGTTAGGGCACAGCAATATAAAATACAAGCAGAGGGCTCTACCATTACTTAAAATTAAAATCTTAATACAAAAACTACATTTACAGTTACATACACAATAAGTAGAGTAGAGTAAAGAAGTAGAAGTACTTTGGTGTATTTCTTTATTAACTTTATTATGATTTTATTTCTATAGTATTAAAATTCTAATAAATATAGTTTAAATGTTATAAATCACTTTTCATAAAAAAAAAAACAGGAGTAAGGCTGTTACTATTTATTTTCCAACCCCATTCTTCCGGCGGCGGTAGAATGTTGTTCCTCCATAGTTGCACCTGATGAAAAGTTCGCCGAAAGTGATGGCGGGCAGCGGGCGATGTAGGCGGCAATTTTGCTAGTATAACAGCATTCCTAGCCTGTCCTACCAATTTGTTAAAACAAACAAAGCTATGTTTATTTACCTCCACTTCTTCTTCTTTTTCTTTATTTATGTTTATGTTTGTTTATGTTTATGCAATGGTGGCAACACTATGAGCTTATGCTGCAGCCAGGATATCCAGCACACTAGTAATCTCTTGAAAAAATAATAACAGATATGCCGTGTTTGGATTCATTTTGATCTGCATTTAATTCTAAGTACGACGGGCATTACGATAAATTAAGTGAAGAGGAACTTAACATTCAGCAGTAATAACAACTCACCAATATTAAAAAAAGGCCAATCAACAGTTTCTGAAATTTAGTTAGGCAAACTACTTACCAAATATATTTTGATTAATGATTTACGAGTATGGACCATTCTGAAAGTGATCCTTTTAGATAACTGTACTTATCATTATTTGTAATTAAGTTAAAAATAATAAAATAAAAATATATTAAAAATTTAAAAACCCCCGCAGCAAATAAAGGAAACATTTAAAAAGTGAAAAATAATACCTATCGTTGAGCAACACCTATATATTTTAATTTTATTGTAGAAATTGATGGATGGCAAGATACGATTTGCTCGTTGAAATGGCGCTTTAATGTCACGTCAGGGTACCGCTAAGAAAAATATATCGTATCAAAGCAAGTTGGTCAGAAATGCTAACAATCAAGGGTCTTTTAGGGTGAAATGGTTCTTAACTATAGAGCAGGTCACCCGTCTGCGCTCCTCGCAGACGTCCCCCTTATACATACAAGGGTCTGACTTACTTAAGATTAAGCGGTACCCCGACGCGACATTAAAGCGCCATTTCAATGAGCAAACCGTATCGTGCCATCCATCAATTTCTACAATAAAATTAAAATATATGTGTTACTCAATCGAATTTGATGGCTCAACGATAGGTATTATTTTTGACTTTTTAAATGTTTGCTTTTTTTGCTTCGGGGGTTTTAAAATTTTTAATTCATTTTTTTAAATTATCGATTCTACCGAGCTTGCGATGTGACACCAGCATAAAAAAAATCGATCCTTTCTTGTGATCGATCAAATTAATCGCACGTGCTGCTCCAGCTAAGTAGGTAATAAAAATACCAAGAATCCCGGCCGGCCGTCTTTGATGACGTTGAATTTTCATAATAGCATAGCCACGTGAAATGAAGGAGTTTTTTAATAAATCATACCTTATTTTAAAGATTTTTTTCTATTCTTTACTTTAGTCATGCATTATTTTGGTGATAAAGTGGAATTTATTGATGTAAACTGAGTTTTTCAAGAAAAAATCGAGAAATGACAAAAAGTGTTCATATTTCGAGGCAGGTTGCGGTGGAAACTATAAGTGGTATCGCTTTTAAATGTATGAGTGGTCGATAGCAAATTTATCAAGGATTATTTCGTACCTGCACATTTTTCATGTAATGTTTACGGTTTTCTTTAAAAATTGAAAAAACCGCGATTCGGGACACTTTCGGGGGTGCGGGGGGGTGTTGCCAAACCCGGGAGGGGAGGGAGGGTGCTTAAAAATAAACTCCGACCTAAACTATCACCAACCAATCCCAATAGATAACAGAACTAGGTGATTTTTGCCATTTTCTCCATACATTGATTTTTAATTTTCTTCAATTATTAGGTTTGAAATCTGAGTCGAAAAGTCTATTTGATCAGCTTTAAAATTCTAAGCTTATTTATATATTTCCTTCTCATTAGAAGTTGTCAACTGTCCTTAGATCCTCACCTGGCCCTCAGCAGATGGTGGTAATGGTCGGTCCTGGCGCGCAGACAGGTGGCCGTGTCCTTCAGCAGCTGGAGACACTTGGCCACCAGCTCGGGCGCCGCGCCGCGCCCCGCCGCGTGCTGCGCGAGCGCCACCAGCCAGCGCAGGGCTCCGGGCGACTCGCACGCGCCCAGGTACGGGATGCATGACGTCACGCTGCTCATTAGCGTCTGGTCGAAGGTAGACTTCCAAGGTTTCGGGAGTTGGCGGACGCCCCTGGTGAAAGGAGATTGAATTAACTAAAATTTTCAATACACTGTATTTTTTAAACAATGCAAAAACTGCAAAAATATATATTTTTTTTTATTTATTCCTGTGTCTAAAATCTGAATGTTTAAAAAAAATCCTCAATCAATTCTTTAAATTATGTATATGAATTTTGAGCATTAACTTCATAAAGATAATGATAAATCTGTCTTTGTGCCATGTCCCCTGATAAATGTCGATGTTCGAAAATTAATTGTATCAGTTCAAGAAGAAAAGAAAATTTACAAATATTTACATAATATATTTTAGATATCTGTTGAATTTTGAATATTTCAGCTGTGCATGTATAGCCTAAGCTAAAGACAAGATATTAATTTAAAAGATTGTCTTAAATGTGAAAGAAAACATAGATTTCTCAAGCAGACATAGTAAAAAACAAAACAATACTTACTCGCTACAAGTCAGTATGATCTTGACGCACTTCTTAGCCATGCTGCGGTTGGCGCACAGAATGCAGTGTTTGATCAGCGCGTCCACGTGCTTCTCCACGGTCTTCACGCACTCCAGCTGCTGGATCTCCACCGGATTCATGTACTCCTTGTCTTTCCCTTTCTCGGTCTTCGCTAGACGAGTCCGCTGCAGGCGGATCGATATCACCCACATCAGTAAGTCAAGAGCTAAGTTCCTCTTCTCAGAATCGCCTTTGTTTACAACAATCTCGCATAAAGTGTTCAAAAAGCTGTTGGATTCGAGCATAGCTATTCGCTGCTGTCGCTCCATGGGGACGTCTGTGTGCGGGCACGAGCGGACCGTCAAAGAGATCTGGTGCAACCAATCGCAACCGATGAAGCCGGATTTCTTCGCCCCGCCATCGGTCTTCGTTGATTTCGACATGTCTTTCGCTGGGTCGAATAAGGTTTTTATGTGAATAAGGAAGGTCCTACCTCTCGCTCGGTATAGTCTTGGACTGGTTAGTATTAAAGATCCGGATTGTTGTGTCAGATCTAACCCAGAGGATAGCAACAACGGACCAGCTAAGATTTCAGCGTTGTGCGCTTGTAGGTACTCTTCACTATTGACTGGGTTCTCTAAACATGATAGATCAGGATCTATGACTGGGAAATAAGTCGGAGAGTCTGATCTATGTCCGAAAGACGCGTCCTTCTTGTACCCTATACCATGGAGGTTCTGTTTCAACAATGTCACCTGTATTATAGGTAAGTTCGCGGTACAAGCGGTGTGCAAAGTGAATCCGAATTCTATGTGAGCTAACGATACGCTATATGGCAAGGTAAGTTCTAGAACGTGCTCGTCCCAGGTGGAAGACGTGTTCTGGAGTCTCCAGGTCCTATTGTTCTGGTGATCAGACCTGGATCGTTGTGCTGGAGACAGTTCGCACCAGAAGCCTGGCACGACCGCGCTGTAAGGCACCGTCGTGTTAGTACCGTACGACCCTGTCAAAGACATTAAAGTCTCTAGTTCAGTCAAGTCTAGCTCAGTCTTATTGGCTAAAATAACCGGCGCAGGCGTCGGGCTGCACACGTCTTCTCTAGGCGCTCGTTGGAGCATGTCAAAGTCGATATTCGCGAATTCATCTTCGTCGATATCTCCTGCTGAATCTTTTTCACCGTTGTTTAGGGCGTAGAAGTATATCATTCCGTGTTTGGTGGACACGCTGAGGCGCTCGACGGAGGCGCAGTACACCACTGAAGTGAACTGTCCTTTGGGCACTCGCTTCTCTGATAATATCTTGAAGTCCGGCAGGGAATAGAGCCTCATGCTTCCGTCCACACCGACGGCAGCGAAGGAGAATTGCTCCTGTTTATCAGCCGGCAACAGACACAGGTCCACCGGGGTTTCGTTGAATGGTAACTCTTGCACCGCTACCGGGTTGTCTTCTAAAGTGTAAACCGAAGTTTTAGTGTTAATCTTGAAAAGGATAAAGTACGCTTTAGCGTCAGATTTGTCACATTTGTCAGTGGCTTCGGCGATTTCGTCCACGTCCATTTTGATATCTGCATCGGCGTCGGCATCGTCAGTTTTAATTTTATCGGGCTGTATACTGGAGATTACCGCTAACACATGTTCCTTGTCTTCTGTCGGGAGTAAGTGCGTCACTCTGGAATCTTCTCCAAGGTTGAGTTTGGCTGGAAGACATAGGCATTGCACCGCAACGCCCTGAGATACGACCTCTTCTTGCAGAGGATCGCTGTCAAAACCGTCATTGTTGCTATTGCTCACAGCCGTCGTAGTTCCCACCTTACTACCTCCGAACGTCGTCACTTTCACCTTCTCGGTGCCATCGCCCCCTTCGTACCACTTCAGGTCCGAGATCTCTAAAGGTCCGTTCATATTGAGGTAGTGCGTGATAGGATCGGCTTGCTGTAACACTGCGTCAGTTTGATCCGCGAGCTTCGTCCCAACGGACTCCAAATTTCCACTCTTCCAACTCTTCAACTGTGAGATCTGTCCTACAAAGTCCAGCATACTACCTTGGCCGGATTCTGGCAAGTCAGGGAGCAAAGAGGAGCCGGGCGGAGGAGGCAACACTTTGAAATGCTTCGCAAATATAATCTTCTTCGGTTCCCAATTCTTGCAATCTTCTTTACTCGACGAAGCATTAAGGTTGATCACGTTGCTGATCTGTTCGTCTATCATGTTGGTACACTGCGGTAGTTCCGTGTCCTCGTCCGAATACTGGAAGTAGATTTCGTCGTATATGTTCGCGTCGTCCGTCCTGGCAACCGTGCACACTTTCTTACTACCGCCCGGTTTGGAATTTCCACTGCTATTTGAAGTATGCACTACTGTAGTTAGGGAGCCAGCGAGGGAGCTGTGTATATCGTAGGTGAGGAGGAAGAGCATTTTGTTCGAGGGGGTGAGGTTGCTTTTGGCTTCGTTCTGGTCGTTCATGGCCTGGACCGTTTCTTTGGGTTTGTTGGACTCGAAGGCGGCCTTGCTGGAGTCGTGTGTGATGGGGAGGTCTGGAGGGGCCGCGGTGCGCGTGATGATGACCGCGCAGACCAGCGAGGGCTTGCTCTTGGGCGGAGGCTCCTTCTCGGCGAGCTCGGGCTGCGCTTGCGGATAGGGCTCCTGCCGTGACGTCATGCCGACGAACGTCATCGCTGTCAGTTCCACGCCGTATGTTGCTGTAACAAGGTGGTTGTTTTAAATTCAATTTGCATGAGGAGTAGTAGCGGGTTTGGCCAAATAATAATCAGTTGTATTTTGAATCTTATTTATAGAAACAAAGATGTAAAGCGATAAAACAGTAGCGAGTTTGTTATAGATAAAATACTTCTCTATATAACTAACCATCGTCACGGAAAATCAAATTAGACTTTTTGTCCATTTACATAAAATCTAAGTTTTCAAGATGACTTTCATTTACATCGTTTATTTACGACATCAGCCAAAAAATATAGTATTTATTATTTTATGACGGCAATCAAAACTTTATAATTATGTGCTGTTTATCATCAAACAAGCACCAATCCCAAACTGTTTAACTTTACTTAAACATCGATCGAAGACAGATGTCCATGGGAATAGATTGTTTGAGTAGCAGGCTTTTTCGATATATAATAAGCATTAATTTTGTAATTGACAATATTTTATTTAAAAAAGGAAACGCAAAAGATGCGACGACTGTGGAGTTTCTTCGGTGAGCTCTTCTCCACAGATTCCGCCATTGTGTTAGTGAACTCACCCAAAATAATGTAATGACGGATCTAAGTGATGTAATAACATCCTATGGAAATAAATAATTTTGTCTTTGACTAAAATCAAAAACTTACAACTATCCTTCTCCAAGCTAGCTGACCACACTTTATTACAGTCTGTGGCCAGGATGCCGCTGAAGATAGAGTCGTACGGAGACAGGTGGATGAACTTGACCAGCTTCAGGCCGCAGTCGAACTTCCACACGTTGACCTTGCCTTCAGGGGTGCCGGTGGCGATAAGGTCGCCGGTGTTGCCAGCCGACACTATGGTCACGTTAGGGGAGGGAACTGCGCAAGCTGTTGCGTTTGTCACCTAGGAAAAGAAAAGAAAATAATTTTACGATTTTAGCTGAAAATGCCAAAATGTTCTATAAAAATTCAATATTTTTTCTATCTTTAAAAATGACTGAGTTATTAACAATCAAAGTGCACACTTCCGCACGAGGCGAGTAGTAGCTGTGACGTCATATTGACGTCATATGCACGCAACGCCACCCACAAACACTGCTACACTGCATGCATATGACATCACACGCTCGGAACTTTTCGCGGTCATAACTTTGGTAACACATGACATTAACTTTAATATATAGTACCTGGTTGACCGAGCTTAGCTCGTTTATTTTTTTTGTAAGACACCTACGCATTTCGATAAACTCTACTTACTTCATACGTTCAGAAGAAAGTACACGCGGCTAGACATAGTAGCACCACTCTTATACTTTAAACGAGCAAGATAAGAATAATAAGGATCTCGGAAACGTACGGCTGCAACGATTTCGCAATTTAGTTTCGGGGGCAATAAATCGATCTAGCTTATAAAATAGATTTCCCCGTATTTTCAGGCTTAAAAGAATTGATACGCGATATCATTGAAATAGAAAGGTAATTTTGGCTCAGTCGGGACACCGCGAGTTTGCAGTATCCCGACAAATATATATATATTTTTTATTTCTTTGTTCTTTTTTCGTTTGTTTCTTTTTTTATATTTTTATATTTTTTTTATTCTTTCATTTAGTTATTTAAATACAAAAATGAAAGAAAATTTCTGATAAATTTTTTGGTGGTCTGAAAGTTTTCCATCAGATGGCCCGAGTAAAACGAGGAAAAGAATATATTATGTATTATAAAATAATGGGATAGGACTTTTGATAGGATTCAGAAAGGATTATTATAGGAAAATAAATTATTCCCATACTAACTAACCTACCAACTTATTAGCAGTAGTTCCAATTTTGGCCACTTCACAGATACAGTGGTAAAGGCGGCGCTAGTAGTAATATAAATTTGCATTTATTGAGGTTGCGTGGATAATTTCGATGAAATTTAGCATTATATGGGGTTTCGGGAGCGATAAATCGATCTAGCTAGGTTTAATTTTTAGTAAAAATAGATTTCCCTGCATTGTCAATAAATTAGGATCGGAATTTGGATATAATTCAGAAAGGAAAATAAATTATTATTCCCATGCCTAACAGTGGTAAAGGCAGCGCTAGTAGTAATATAAAATTGAATTTGTTGAGGTTGCGTGGATTAAATAACGCCTCCGTGGATAAAATGGCATTTTCCATTTCTGTGTTACATATCTGAAAAAATAACTGAAAATACTTTTAAATGCTTTTTTAGAAGAAAATTTCGTCACTATGTGAGTTGTAGTTCTATCTGTTGCAGAACTTTCGGTGTAAGAAAAACGAAGTGATTTTCTGTAAAGGTATTTTAATTGAACTAAGTAAATAAAAAATAAGTAATAACAACGACGACGACGGTAAGTAATAAATAACATACATAAAATAAATAACCACGAAAAAATAAGGTACTAAATACGAAATTTTTATTTCTGACATTTTTGTATTTAACTAAATTTATTAAAGAATTAAAAAGTTAAAAACAAACAAAAAAAGAAACATGAACAAAAAAATAAAAAAGTATATTCATGTGGATTCGATCGTCTAACCTTCGGTTTCATTGCTTTCCGGTTCCCCAACAGAGCCACCGCGTCGTTATGGATAGCGGTGAAATTAACATTCTCTTTGATATGGCGTACAAATTATTTTAAGCCGGAAAACATGGGGAAATCCTGTTTTACCTAAAACAAAAGCTAGCTAAACAAGAACCTATTGGTATTCTCCAATGAAGGAAAGAAAAAAATGAGAAACGGGTTATGTGGTTAAGGCTTCAGTAATTTATTTTCTAGTGGTCCGGCTGGATTAGCTTTTGTTACAATAAGAGAAATGTATTGATACCTACATTTGGATAGGTAAACAGACCTACTCAATTATATGCTGATAATTTGAATAGGTTAAAAATAAGTACAAATTGGTATAACAGTTTACTGACCCGAAGAGCGAGTAAGTAAGTAACACTTCGCAATAAGCGTACAAGAGCCGAGCGTAGGCAGGTCCCCGACAAAGTAAACCGATGATCTGTTGAAGGTCGCGGTATGCTGCTGGATGCGGGCAACACAGAACCTTTGTGGACAGAGGTCTTTGTGGAGATTTTTAACCTTGCCACAAAATAAAGAGTTAACAGAAGGATCACTCCCGCCTACTTCAAAAATAATTACGTCATCTTGCCAGATTCACTCTCTTACTCACTCTTTGGGCAAACGCTATTGAGCACTGTTCGCACACTGTTCGGGAACTGCGTGGCAACGCCTATAAACTATATACGTCAATATGTGCGTGCGCGAAATTAAGCGTTTGGCGTTTTGTTCTGAGTGGACTCTCTGTCTGGGGTCCCGCGCCGCCTTACCTACTTTGTGACCTTGCCCAACTACAGTGGACATCTACAGGCTGTTACCTGACACGTTGAGATATGTTATACTCACGGAGATGGGCACGTTGTGAGTGTATTCTCCGCGCACGAAGGGGCAGTTGGGCGAATGTCGCTCGTGCTCCACCCAGGGCTCGTCGGACTTCTCCCAGCAGACCAGGCACACCATGCAGGTGAAGCACATCGCGCGGTCGTCGCCGCTCGGGGACGGCTGGTGGTAGAACCCGGCCTGCGCCATGCGAGCTGGTAGCGCCCATCTACACGCAAAACAAGACGCACTTGTAGGTTCCTGTTAGGATTCCATGTGTTGGGGATGCCACGAAAATATAACCATGGTTCAAATCTTGTTCAAGATTAACAAAAAATATTATTTATCGCTTTGTTAGTAGGATAGCGTGCACAAAGGATTAATTTATTATCTGGTCGTCCATCTATCCATACCTGTACCTTGATGTATATTACACAAAATTCGAAGTTATGATCGTTAACCTCTAAAAGCTATTACATTCTCAAAGCAAAAATATATAATTTCAATCGATTTTCGATGACAACACGTCAATCAGTTCATCAACAGCACATATACGTCCCCACGGATGGGCTCGAGCCTACCCTAAGATGGGTTAATCAGTTACTAGTTCTAAATAAAGAAAAATATTGAATATCTGATAAAAAAGAACAATGACAGCTGTAGCCTTATTATCAAGAAGCTGGTATTTTTTTCCCTTCTTTAAATAAATAAAAATAAATGAGAGTTTATTCATTACACAAAAGAAACGCCAATAACGAAAATATTATGTATAAAACACTATGCTAATTACAGTTAGCTTCCCTTTTGGGACGAAAAGGCTCAGCACAATAGCATATTTTCAGCCACTGCCTGTGGTGGGTTTTTTCCTCACCCCGAGGTAACCAAAGACAACGTAACTAATTATATCATAATAATATTTTCAGCCAAAAGTGGTCCGTTAGAAATTTGTTGGGTATATTGCAGTCATTCATGAAAAGGAATAAATAATGAAATATTTTACTAATAAAAATAATAATATCATAAATTATTGAGTGCCACTGGGTTTACTGACTGGGTATTTACCACGGTCCAACAACATGAAGATTTTTGCTGAGTTAACAGCCATTGCTTGCATGATATTTTAATTTAGTATATTTCACTCAACCATCTTAACTAAATTTTTAATGACACCAAAGCTAACACTCAAATCGTCCTTACCTCGTTTCAAACAAAGTCTAACACGACATAACAAAAAAAAAACCTAACGCAACTTACTTGTAATCCATATGAGGCCACCGTTTGAAGGTTTCTTTACGCTCAGCCTCGGAGTACATAACCGGGCGCGACTCCTCATCCCTGGAGCACGGCACCAGCTCGTTGGCGCGTTGGCCCACCGCCGACGCGATGGCCAGCGCGGGGATGCGTCGGTTCTGGGTCTTCAGCTCCTGGACTACACCGGTCGTGACGAGACGGACGGTCGATTGTGGTAAGCAGATGGTGACTGTGCTCCACTGTTCAAACATTAATGATGGTTACCTTCGGAGTTATAGCCTGAATAATTTAAAATGCTGACAGAATGTTTTAATTTATTTATTTATACAGTCCATATTTCGTCCCATCTGTCTGTCTGTAGGGTCGCCTCTTCTCGAACGAATGTATCGATGATAGTGCGGTTTTTTTTTATTTGTAAGATGGCTTGATCGGGATGTTTCTTAGTTTTATTTGGCAAACGCCCGCAACTATGTAACCTGCGTTATTTTTATTTTTACCGTGGTAAATAACATTTAATTTGCGATAAAAAACAGTCCATGTCACTCCTCAGTCCTTTGGCGGCTCTATAAAATTGACACCATGGTTCTCGGACCAACCACCCACTGGACACCACATGTCAGGGCGCTACTTTCCGAAACGCATAGGTGCATTTGCACATATAGATGTCTCTGGGCGGCCAATACCTCGCGGCTCATTTCAGTTACGACCAATTACGAGACCTGTCAATACGTTGCGTAAGCGAGATGAACCAATCACGACGTGTTCCCCGCGCCCCCGCACCGCAACTTTTTCGTAATTTGTTTGTTAGTAAATTATACAGAATGTGGGTGGTTGATCCGAGCCATGGTTGGTGGGTCAATCGACGACCTTACAACCAACACTATGAAGAACACTCCTCAGCCCCTAAATTATTGTGTATACGAAATAGGGGATCGGACTACTTTTTTTTATTTTATAAATCTAAACTTCTTATTTTCTGCTATCGATCACTAAAAGAAAAAAAAATACATTTCTAAATACATTTCTATTTCTTTCTTTAAGAATTTTTGCTCTATCTTTAAAATTGACCGAGTTATATATAAAGGTTTGAATTTCAAGATTAGACAGAGAGGCACATACCCACTTGTGAAGTCATTATTGTTAGTAACGCCATTACAAAAATCGTTTTTGAAAGAGACAGACATATTGAAACTTTGAAAAATCACTGTAAATTCGTTTTTCAACTGATTCTGTTTTTTTTCTTCGCGAATCTTCTGCTACTAATCTATATTTTAAAAATAATTCATAAAATATGGTAAATTCATAAAATATGGTGAACAATCCGATCCCCTATTCACGTCGATCCGATGGCCTGACGCTGCTTCAAACAAGGCATACCAACAAACGCGTTTTCGCATATGAAAAATTCAGTATCAACCAACGAATTATCTATAGTCTAGAAGTGTAACTACGCTTCAAACTTGACCCCACCAAATGAATACCAAAGAAGCAAAATTATAATTCGAATAAGCGGTACAATGATGTTTTATATGACTCGGTTTGTAAGAACGTCGAAAGTAAGCTTCAACGTACAGCAGCAACAACATCTGCCTGTCTGTGGTCGTCGTCGTCTGTCAAAATTAATTAGGTGCCATGTTTTAGTGGGTTTTTAGACGGTTACTCTTCTAGACTATAGATAATTCGTTGGTATCAAAGTTACGAATGACCTATAATTGAGACCCTATTGTGCCTAGAAGACATTTTATAAAGAAACGTACCTTCTGCGCCTTGACACCTTTCCTGACGGGTTCAGCATCGATGGAGTTTTTGAGCTCGTTGACGAAATCCCCGAGCCCTTCGATGGACAACACGTCTAGGCTCTGGAGGCATTGGTAGAGGAGAACCGCCTGAAACAACACATTGAATATGAATAAAGAACACACTCATAGCTTCAGGTTATCTTAAGGGAGTGCCTCACGATAACCTGAAGCTTTGTGAGGTCGGTTGTCGACCTTACAACCCACACGATGTTGATGATGATGAGCAGTAGAGCAGAGGGAAATTGTACAGGCCTCTGTTCTTCAAGCAAAGAGTAACAATAGAATAGAATATACTTTATTGCGCACAAGAATAAATTAGCTAATTGCTAAGATATTTGAGCCTCCTCCACTTAAGTGGAGGGTTTTGCCATAATCTCCACGCTTGGCAGGCGGGTTGGAGATCGCAGAATAAAAGGTTACTGTGTGTTACCCTCCACTTAAGTGGAGGAGGCTCATGGTCCAGCAGTGGACTGTAACGGGCTGTTGCTGTTGTAAGATATTTATTTATTTAACCATTTATTGTATACATTAAACAAGAAAATGACAATAACACAAAGAAAAACGACACAACAGGCCTACTTATCTAAAGAAATATCTTCCAGCAGCTGATAGCAATTTCTTCAGGCAACCTTAATATATTGACTATTGGAATGCTTTTATACTATAGCAATAGATGGAGTTGTATATTTTGGTTTGTTTTTGGAATGGCGCCTGAAAGAGCCTCGGAACGTTCCACACAATTCGCACCAATACCAAAGAGTCAACTGAAGCTCTGGGGTCTTTTGTCAGCATTCTTTTGACAATGGCGGGCGTGTCTTCGTTTTATTTATTTTTTGTATCCAGTGAATGTTTCGGGACTATAAACTTGAATAAAACAATTGAATCGCTTACACTTTGCTGACATTTTTAGATGATGCCAAGAGGCCACGTGGTGGCTTCAGTAATTGTACTATCACATTACTGAGCCCATATAACCGAACAATCATCCAAGGATATATCTTAAACCTACAAATTTCACTCGACACTGGCGAAATACGTCTATATAAGATGCGTCGCCATTAGTTAGGAAGAAGAAAAAAAAAACTAAAGCTTTGCTCAACAATTATAAGATAGGAGCGTGATTTAAAAAAATACATGAATAAATAGCACCGCGTACATTGAAAAGTAACGTGGAGGACAGGTCATGTTATCTCTATCGTAATTCGCAAACCGTGCTTTTATGGTGAATGTATATCTGGGTATTTCACCCTCGATATCGTCTTCAATGGTCAAACTTACTTTATTTAACTTTAAAAATTTGTGTTAAATATTTACCTTATTTTAACAAAGTTGTTTCAGTCATTTTGTGCCTATTGAAATTTTACTTTTTTTCATTTATATTTAACATGTAATTGTTTATATTTATAGAAATAATTATTTTAGTCCAGTTTTTAGCCTGAAATACAGGATTTTCCTAGTACAGGCTCGTGCTGTTATTTCCCTTTGTATTTATTTAGTCTGTAGTAGTTTTACTCTACATTTTACTCAATACATTTTATTCTTATTCTTAAACGCGAACCCAAAACTTGTCACTCTCAACGAGAATATTTAGCAACCTGCGTGTTTTAGGATCCTCACACCTTAGCCACTCGTAAAACTAACGCGTTTTAAATGCCTGTTAATGCCTACTAATCCATTCGGTAGTAAAATGTGCGCGAAGCTTTTAGGGTTATCGCTGCGCGCCTAGGATGTTAAGTACGCTGTATGCCTACTGCACATGCGGCGGTAGTAGGCATACAGCGTACTTCGATACTCCTATCTCGCCCCCCAACTGCGGGGGGGGGGGGAGATATATATTTTACACAACTCCCACCACACATACACACACCCTTACTTTACACAACCTACACCCTTTTGATATTTACTTTGTTTTTAAATATAAACAAATTGTTATATTTGTCGAAGAGCCGAATCTTCTGACACAGGCAAATATTTGCTTAAAAGAAGTTTCTGGCAACTAGTTTAAGAAAACTGTATATTTTATTGAATAAAATATTTGTATTTGTACGGTCGCCTGCAGAGAAATCGGACCCCCCTGGCATAGCGTGTCTTAGCGCAATGTATTCTAGGGGGTCCTTTTTCTCTGCAGGCGACTGTACTACATTAATTCTGTGGGATTGTAAAGAGCATCAAGTGATACATAAATTCACATGGCACTTGGCTCCTTACCCTTTGACGGCCGCACCTTTTTTTGCCTAAATCAACTAAAGCCGAAGAGAAATAAACTTGCCATACAATAATCCACTCTGACAAATAAAGCCTCAAATAGCCGGAAGACGGATGCAAACATTAGACGTTTTGTTTTGGTTTAAATCTCGGACCAAGACCGTTTAAATTTAAACCATTTGCCGTCAAGGGGTTAAAACCTTTACCAAAGACTTATAAAAAATAATTGCGCGGTTAACTATACTTACTTGTACATACGAAATATCTAGGTACTGATTTAACAGAAGTACGTACAGTTAGTTAGGCAGACACATTAACAACAAGTTAAGATATCAGCTAGCAATGCATTAGTCATGATAAGCCAGCCACTGTCTAAATTGAAACGCAATCGCGCTTGTCATGGTGGTTTTGTATTACGTAACATGGCATATTTAGATACAAAGAGTTTTTTGTTTGTATATTTATTATTTTAAGGTGAATATTGGTGTCGATTCAACTTAACTAAACTAAAATTTGTCCTGTCACTTTCTATCATTTTTAATAAAATAAATAAATAAATAAGTGGGGACATCTTCACACATGGCCATCTGATACCAAACTAAGCAGGGCTTGTACTATGGTTACCAGACAGTTGATATACATTACTTAAATAGATAAATACATACTTATATAGATAAACAACAACCTTAAAAATTTAAAAGGGACCGAAGATCATCGGTTTTGTTTTTGTCCTTGACTTCACGACTAACTGTCAAATTTAGTCACACACCATTGTCAGCTTATACGTCCTCACCGAATGAACTCGACTCTGCCCTGAATTAGGGCAATCAGGCCGTAACCGACAAGCTGGCCTAGTGCGGATTGGTCGACTTCACACACAACATTTGAATTTCGTCACAGGTGTATGCAGGCTTCCTCACGATGTTTTGCTTTGCTGTAAGCGCGTCGAATCACACTAATATTATAAATGTGAAAACATATTTGGATGTTAAGATGTTTGTTCCGCCTTCACGTTTAAAGTACTTAACAGATTTGGATAAAATTTGGAATGGAGATAGTTTGTAACCTGGATTAACACATAGGATACTTTTTAAGGGAAAACGTCTTATTCCCAAGGGAAAATATTTCACAACGCGAGCGTAGCCGCGGGCGGACCGCTAGTAATGAATAAATTTGACAACAACTATTTTTTAGACTTTAAAATAAAAAATAATTCCTACAAGATCACTAAGATGTCCATATAATAACGCTATTAACTTATAATAAAAGAAGAACTACAATAATAATAACAAAACACAACTATCCGCAGAACTAAAAAGCGTGAAACAAGATATTTTAGATAGATAAATCGTTACTATGAAAGTTACATGTTTAAGAAATACTGCTAATAATATTCAATAAGGTAAACAATAATTTAATAAAATCATCTGTTGTATGTAATACACACTTTTCAATCTATAATTTTTAATAGATTACAGCAGTTGCCATTTGGTGACGGCAGAGTAGAATACATTTGTCACCAACCCCTACTCTTCCCGTGGGTGTCGTAGGAGGCGACTTAGGGACTACACATTGAACAGGGAACGGGCAGCAGCGCTCTCTGATACAGTAACCTTTTTTAATCTGCGATCTCCAACCCGCCTGCCAAGCGTGGAGATTATGGCAAAACCCTCCACTTAAGTGGAGGAGGCTCATAGTCCAGTAGTAGACTGTAATGGGCTGTTGATGTTGATGACAGCAGTCAGGACCTTATAGCGTCATCAAAAAATGTTTACTGCACAATTCCATTAACAACTTGGTAGTCTTGAGCCCCTCAGTGGGGACGTATGAAGAGCAGGGTAACTGCCACTATTTAGACTACAGCAGACAGAAACATGTTAAGATTATGATAATTCATGTTTTTTTTTTCTTCTTCCTAATTAATGGTGACACATCTTATTATAGACGTATTTCGCCAGTGTCGAGTGATATTTGTAGGTTTAAGATATATCCTTGCATGATTATTCGGCGAATTGGGCTCAGTATGTGATAGTACAATTACTGAAGCCACCACGAGGCCTCTTGGCATCATCTAAAAATGTCAGCAAAGTGTAAGCGATTCAATTGTTTTATTAAAGTTTATAGTCCCGAAACATTCACTGGATAATGCACTATCTAAATTATACACTAAACACTTCAATAAACTAAAATAAAAAAATTAAAACGAAAACACGTCCGCCATTGTCAGATGCTGACAAAAGACTCTTGTAAAGATTTAATACTAAGCCTGTATATAACATGAAGTTTCACTTCCAATACTGATAAAATAAATAATGTCTACGAAAACTGTAAAAACAAAATGGTTTTTCAAACATGCATTATCATCTTTACAAAATTATTTCATGGATAGACTTTTAGTTTTTGTTTGTCTTAAACGGTCTTAGCATTCAATCATTAGATTTCGGAAATTTACTCATCAAGTAGGTTAAATTCCTCCTTTGTGTTTTGTTATCATAACTATTATAAACAAAAAGAGTTGTATGGATATCTACAAAATAATTAGTTAAGAAAAAACTAAAAAAACATGTTTACCAGAAACACATTTCTGTAAGACTTGAAGCCAAAACAAGAGGGATTTATTAGCTGTGTCTATTGAAGAGTTCCACCATCCGGCTCCTGGCTGCAAACCCTCTGCACAAAGTGCACTATATTGGAATTTTCTCGATAAATCACATGAAAACACACATATCTACCAAAAAAAAACGTAAGGTGTTTAAATCAAAATAAAAAATCAACGGCCCGTTACACTGCTGGACTATGAGCGTCCTCTACTTAATTGGAGGGTTTTGCCATAATCTCCACGCTTGGCAGGCGGGTTGGAGATCGCAGATTAAAAGGTTACTGTATTAGAGAGCGCTGCTGCCCGTTCCCTGTTCAAAGTGTCGTCCCTTGATGAAAAATGTATTCTACTCTGCCGTCACCACACGGCTTAGTGTTTAAATCACATGAGTTCAAATTCAAGAGGATTGCTAGTAGCCATGTGACTGACTGATGTGAATGTGATGACGTTCGTCATTAAGTATACCGTATTGCACTCCCAACAACAAAACAAATAAAACCAATCTCGAGAGATTTACTAGCAGCTATTGAAGAGTTCCACCCCTATCAAGTTGATGGTACAAAATTATTGCATTGTCAACAAATTATACATATACGAGGGATCAAAAAGTAGTGAGAACGACATACTCCTTGGTAAGAAAAAAAAATACTGGCAGGCATAGGCTCATTTGTAATATTAATAAAGAAAAAAATCTTCGATTCTCTTTTGTTTTTTTCTGAATGTAGTCATTTGTTTGCTTCGTGTCGGAACGTGTTCTCGAAAAACGAAGTGCGAGCCGTTATTAAATACCTCTGTTTAAAAAAGTTAACGACTCAAGAGATTCATTGCGATTTGGAGGCAACATTAGGAGAGTCTGCTCCGCCGTATTCTACTGTCGCAAAGTGGGCTTCTCAATTTCGAGTAGGGAGAACGAGCACGGAAGACGAACATCGTTGCGGCCGTCCATCGACGTCAGTCACCCAAGAAAATGTTGCGAAAGTCGAGAATTGTATTGAGCGATCGAAGAGTTACCATCCGATACTTAATTCAAGAAACGGGCATTTCATATGGAAGTATTCAATCCATATTGAAACAATCTTTGAATATGAGAAAAGTTTCCGCAAGATGGGTGCCTAGAATGTTAACCGACAGTCAGAAACAAAATCGACTTGACATTTCGAAGATATTGTTGGACAAGTTTCAAGAAGATTCTGAGAACTTTTTGTCTCGTTTCGTAACAATGGACGAAACATGGGTCCATCATTTTGATCCTGAGACAAAACAGCAATCTTCGCAATGGAAACGGCCATCATCACCGACCCCGAAGAAGTTTCGTGGCATCGGCTGGCAAGGTTATGGCCTCAATATTTTGGGACTCAGAAGGAATATTGTTGATTGATTACCTGGAGCGTGGAACCACTATTACAGGCCAATATTAAGCAGCTTTAATTCCCAAGTTGAAGAATGTTATCAAAGAGAAAAGGAGAAGGAAACTTCGAAGGGGCGTGCTGTTTCATCACGACAACGCACCCGCGCACAGGTCGGCAGTTGCGATGGCTGCCATTCAGCAAGCTGGCTTCGAATTGGTTGACCACCCCCCTTATTCACCAGATCTGGCGCCTAGCGATTTTTATCTGTTCCCCAAATTGAAAGAATACTTAAGGAGAAACAGGTACGAAGACGATAACGAGGTGATGGATGCCGTGGAGAGCTTTTTGAAGGGATTGAGGCCTTGGAAAAGCGCTGGACTCGGTGTGAGTGTGTAGAGAGACTCGGAGACTATGTAGAAAAATAAATTATTAAGTTATCAATAGTCATTATATTCTATTTCATTCTCACTACTTTTTGATCCCTCCTCGTATGTGAAGTTCAGTTAAAGTAGATTTAAATTAACTTCCCAGATTTGATTAGGTACATTGTTAGCCAGTTGCATATTAAAAAAGAAAATTTTAACTATTCCAGTCCAATTAATTCAAACATCTCAAGTGACATGTACTCAAAAACTTGTCAAAATTAAATAGCCCAACAATTTTTCAGTGAAATGGTAACAGACACAAACAAACTCCTACCCCAAGCCTCATACTAGGTAAAAACACTCCATGTATAGTCAATAATTTAGCATTCAAAATTGAATAATTTGTAATTCAATCTTTCAGGATAAAGTAGAAATAAGACTTTCAAATGTAGTATCTTTTAAATGTTTTCAGATAAAAATCTTTTACCTCCATAAATAAACACAAATTAGCATAGCATTTGGTGAGACAAATTAGCATTGTGTGGGGCACCCGTTTCTCAAAGGTAGGTATTAGCTAGGTATTAGAAAGAAAAAAAATGCTTATCTAGGACTATTATACTTTTTTTTATCTAACCTAGACCCTAACTTTGTTATTAAATCAATTTTAGAAAAAGGCTGACCACAAAAACATAAAAGCCACTTTGGGTCACTACTTGTACTTTTATAATATTTGCAACAAACATAATTAATCTGCAAAATAGTGAGAATTTTTAGTTTTCTGGAGCCTATAAAAAGTTATAACACATTATAATTTTATTATAAGCATCTGAATTTTAGGTTAAAGGCGAAACTACATAGCTTTTTATGTTCAAATCTTAGCCAGTACATTTATCTTTCTAGTCAAGTATTGATTATTAGCTTAATATTGGTTATGATACATACATTGTCTGATTTAACTTAGGAGTTTTAGACTTATAGTTCCAAAAAACAGGCCGCTAAATATTTCATCTGATACACTAACTTAGTATTCCTAAAGCCAGGGTAATAGTTGAGTTTGTAATCCTCATTACATGTTAGAAAAGTTTAAATAATGATCTTAGCTTTCTTAGAGTTTACAGAAGTTCCAAAATTTTAATCACTATGTATTTTATTAGGATTATAATCATAGGTTTAGCACAAGCTCATATTGACATAGCTACTTTACTTAGAATTATTTAGAATCAATTTATAATCAATTTGTAATCTGTGCTTCATTGCAAAAATGGTATAAACAAACTATATTAAACATAATGCTATCTTATAGCTCATATTGACATAGCTACTTTACTTAGAATTATTTTGAATCAATTTATAATCAATTTGTAATCTGTGCTTCATTGCAAAAATGGTATAAACAAACTATATTAAACATAATGCTATCTTATTTTTGACTATTCAAACTCAAAACTTGCCAGAGACTAGGATTAGCGGTTAGAAGTTCCTCGTCGTTCCTATTTTAATAGATTAAAATCTAAGATTCTTACAAGGTTTAGGCAAAGTTCTTTGTTATGTGCATAGAAGGAAATTAAATCAGAATATGCTATACATATAACTATCGGCCTAGTCATGTTTTAACAACTAAGTAGTTGTAGAGGGAATTATTCATTAAAATTAGTACTTTTGTGATTATTGTATTAAAAATTATTGTAATCATGACAAGTATACCTACCCAATGACTCTTCCTTATTAAGAATTGCATAATATTTTTTGTTTTCTAGTTCATTCCAATAATAAAAACAAAGAAAAAAAAATATGATTAAAAAAACATACCTCAGATAGAACAAGCTCAATCCTGATGATTTTGTCGGGCTGTGAGGAGGGCAGCGGTCGCTGCAGGGCTGTGTGCATGAGGAGTACTCCATTGTAGTCTGTGCGGGCGCCGACGCCGCTGCTGTCCCAAACGAACACCCGATCAGCGCCCGGCGCATACTGCACGCCGAGAGTACCCCCGTCATCTGCAGATACAACATCGCATTCCGGTATAATTGGAAATGTTTGTTCCAACTGTCAAACGAAACAATGTAGGGCATGGTAAGATGATCACCCCGTGCTTTGCACTAACGATCCTAACCGCACAACACTTTAGAATTTGAGATCAACACCGAAGATTGCTAGAAAATGCCTTTGTTTTAGATATGAGTCCAGTATAGACTTACCCGCTGATAGACAAGAGGACTGAAGAATCACACCAGAGTTCACATCCAAAACGTGTACACCACCTACATCAGTCTTCACCAAAATTATATTCAAGTTACTATGGTACGTTAGAGAAGTAACAGGAAAGTTCATGCGTATATAACCATCTTCTCGTAATATCAAAGAATCATCACCCATCGTGGCCGTGAACACATCTGTCTATTCTACGTAAACGCCATTTGTAATTTATATTTTTTTATGTCAAATAGTTTGACGAGAAGTGGCCAGAGATAAAATGTAAATGAAAGTTAAATAATTTCAGTAGATTTTGCAGTGTTATTAAATGCTGTCTAAGAAGCACAATTTATTTTAAAATGTGAATAAAATATTTAATTTTGTATAGAAGCTGTAGGTGAATTTATTTTCTAAAAAAAGGCATCATGGTGTGCCCAGCTGAAAAATAATTCTACCAAAACTACCAATCCTACCATTTTATGATTTCTTTATGATTTTCGTATGATTTTAGTCAAATAGTAGGCTAATGATTTAACTACTATAATGCCTCTTTATTATTTTCTACCTAAAACAATGACAAAGAAACCCTGCTAGTAAATATTTCTTTCCTCCTCCAAGATGTGAATATAAAAGGCTGGTTAGAGATGTTCTTGAATAGAAGTTGAAATTTGACCCCTTTTCTCCTTACACAGCAAAGCATTTTATCTTTGTTCCATTTTGCTCTCACTGTAGTTATAATTTTATACCAAAGGTAAATATTCAGATGAAGCCTAGAAGGTGATCTACCAGCAACACCAGAGTATGGCAAATTATAAAATATTATTTTATCCATTTATTTGTATTGTAAATGATTGTCTAATAGGGTGGGTCACTCTAGTATGGAGAAAAAAAAAGTTGATGAATCAAATTCTAATAGTAATATTATGTTGTAGTGCACTATAAAAAGTAGTTTTAGCTAAAAAACGTCTGCGTTGAGTTAGCAGCCTCACCATCGATTTTAACCATCTTACTGATTTTGCTGCGCTTCATGAGAAAACTCCCTAACGATTAGTGGCATGGATTCTTAATTTTTAAAGCCTTTCTTTTTTATACAGTCATTCATCTAGCCACTAAGCTTAGTTCTGAATACGATAAATTTACTATCTTTGTTCTTGACTGTACCAAAAACCGAATGTATGTAGAAGTTTAGAATCATTTTCTGAGTAAACGTCTCAACGAATTGAAAGTTTTTTTGCTGGAATAAGATAAACCTATTCCTAACAATTTTTTGGTATATTTACTTTGCTTGGACATACCTCCGTTTGACGGGAATCGTCTTCACGTCAAGCGTCAAGCTGGAAGCCTCACCAAGGGGGTGTAATATCTCGGCTCCTACTGAACCGATTTCGTTGAAACTTTGTATACAAGATAAACCATTTACTAACAATTTTTTGACATATAAATCATAATGATAGAGCCAGTCTATCTTGGTGAGGCTGCTAGGTTGACGTCGATCTAGAAGCCTCAGTAAGATACTCAAATATCTTCTGAAATACAATCAAACTTTTTCTGAGACTTATAAACAAATTTAAACCTATTCCTAACAATTTTTTGACATGGTTAAAACCATCAAAATCGATGGTGAGGCTGCTAACTCAACGCAGACTAAAAGACGGATAATTAAACATATATCTACAGCCCGCGCATGCGCTTCAAAACTATACGTTTTTGAAAAAAAAACACGTATTACTAAGGCTTAGTTCTTTATTAGAAATTACTTTAAATACTATTGAAACATAACAATTATTTTACGAAAGACACATATTATCTTGTAAAACATTAAAATTAAACAAATAATCAGAATAGGTTATCAAAAAAATTAGTTATTTTTATAAGAAAAATCGCGTTTACTATCGAATTTTGGCATAACTTTCCTCGAAGCAAGTTTTGCATGAATCATGCCATCCCTAGCTTTTTTATCACAAGCTTTTCTGTTACTATCTTTACACTACGTTCGACCGCTTGTGTATGGCAAGGCAACCTAATAAACAGCATCCTTTCGTCACATTTTTTCTCTATTATCTCTTGAAATTCTTCATTCGTTTGATTTCTTAGAATAGGTGGATCAAAGTTGGTTTCTTGCCAGTTTATTAGTTCAATGTAAGATGTAGCTTCAAAATTAAGTCTAGGCACTTCAAAAATGCGTGGTTTTCCGGTTGAAGGTGAATTACGCGCTTTTATAACTCTTCTAGCTACAAGTTCTCGTATATGCTTTTTTTCATCTGTTAACATCGCCAATAGTAAATTTTCAGGATGAGCAAAATAAGCATTCCGTTGAATAACAGGATCTACGACTGCTTTTAATGCACTTGATAAAAATCGCGAACTTTCTATTAATTTCCAAAGGTGCCGTGATCCGTCTTTGCATGAGGAATGTGTCTTAATTTGGAACCACACAGGGGCATATACTTTTACAATGTATTGAGCCAAAATGACTAAATTAGTTGATGGTGTTGGCGTAGAAATATAAAGACGCAAGATCCGGTTTGCTTTAGTCAACCAACGGGCATGTGACATTTTTTCAGGCGATTTATTTGCTAAGTCATCTGAACATCTTCCTGTAATTACTGCTGAAGTAATTTCATACAAATATTTTTGGTCTGTACTTAAGTCGGCAGGTTCTAGTGTTGGTAATTGACCTGGTATTGGCTCAAATTCAATTACAGCTCGGGATTCACACTTATCCAGCAACTTACCAATAGGACCATTGTACGTAGATGGACCAGAAGTTTTACCATCTATTTAATCAAACAAATGCCTCAAAGGCAGTTCATTTAAATGAAGCATGCAAATAATCCATTGCAAAGGTCTCTGAAGTCTTTTTTTCAAATAGCCTTATAACACCACTAAATTTACCCGTATTTGTTACTGTTCCATCGCATCCAATAGCCAGGAGGTCAACAGTACTAATATTTTTGGCGAAAAGAAGATCGTTTATTGACATCTCAATGGACTTTGCAGTTCCTTGTAAAGGCGTCACATATCCTACATAAATAGACTCCGGTTCTTTAATTACAGATACGTGTTCTTCAATAATTACTTGCTTATAACTTTTGGCTCCCTTTTTGACTATCTTCAGAGTTTTATCTTTTCGCCCATCAAAATATAAAGCAGGCAAGTTTAAAGATGCTTGATTGTTCATAAGCGTGTCACGTGTTTTCCTTCTCTCTCTTCGCAGTTTTGATTTATCTATAACGATATCTGATGAAACTTCGTGTAAAACTGCAGAAGCAATCGCAGCACCAGCTCTGTCGGATACTCCATAACGGTCACATATTTGCGACAATACCGGTAAACTTTTCACGCATTTTTTATTTTCTGTTATTCCTGAGGTAGAAGGTAATGGCTCTTCTATATTTTTTTGTAGCTTTTCCGAAAATAAAACACTACTATCAGAATCACTACTTGTTGATAACATTAAATCTTGTTCTGGCAATTTCGATGGGTTGTTATCGCTCTTCAGACATATTTTTGTTGAAGCTTGCTTTCGAACAAACTTTTTTTGTAAACATTTTGCTCGCTTGCGATCAATGCCACCGATTCGCATTTTTCTCTCACCCCGTTGATCAATCAAAAAGTCGTGTTCTTCTTTAGGAACCTTAACTTCTCTGGGACATTTGCACTGACTTATTATCTTGCATTTGCATGAACAAATATCGAACAAAATTTCGCTTTTTTGCAAGAAATCCGCTTTTTTCTCAGTTGACAACCTTTTCAATGATTTGATGATATTTTTGCATTTCGAATGATAAGCTTTTAGGAGCTGAATGACTCTTATATGCGAGACCACAGGGATTGATGCCTTTTGCCACACTCCTTCAACTTTTTGGGTTACAATTTCTGCAATTTCGGAAAATGAGGGCTCTTTGTTACTGCCATTTTTTATTTTCACCTGTAGTCTATTCCACTCGTAACATTTCATTACATCCTGGTATGTTGGTAATGGTAACACGTTTGGTCTTATATCCTCTATAGTTCCAAATATAGGGCACTTGTATGACTGTCTATTATTTGACATAATGAGATAACTAAATTTCCACTTCCTAAAACAAAAATTACACAAATTACAATTTCACAAGATTTTACAAGAAAGTAGCCTCATGGATACGTGAATTATATAAATGTACTTACGTCAAAAGTCTTCTTTTAATAAACAACACAGCTTATTTAACAAAAGTAACGTGTATTTCACTGGATACTCTTTAAAATATTAAACTATACCCAACGTCAAACATGTAAGTCCAAGTTTAAAAGAGGGTACTTGAACTTCTTTTTTTCAAAACTTCAAGTGCGTTGCGCGGGCTGTTCTACTTGAAATAACTAAACAAAAATTTAAAGGGTTCATAACGATACCTTACTGCAACATATTATCGCTATTAGAAATCGATTACTTAAAAAAATTTTTTTTGACCCACCCTATTGTCTAATCCAGGGATACTGTTGTTTTTACTAAGAGAAGACAAAAATGAGGACGCTGTACTGTACATAGTTTATTAGCAACACTGTATTTTCCGCAAAGTCATTGCGAGTTCCAGTAGTACTACCTGTGGTACTACCAACCTAAAAAGAGTAGAATTAATAAGTGGTAATCTATAGTCTCGTCCCTTTCAAATCAACAGTATCACTCAAAGTATCAATGAGCATATATAACCCTGCGTTCCGAGACACGCTGAAATCGATTAAGCACCCGTAATCGCGTACCGAATTACTGTCAACAGGCAAAAGTCATACTTTTTTTTTGCTGATACGGAATGCGGCCTAAGTTTAAAAGTATGGTGAAAACAGGACGACATATTTTTGGATCCACTGGTTGTAATCATAGTCTCAGTAAAGTAAAGTCACAGTATTATTATAGTGGTAAAGGTAAATATTAAAGGAAACAAATTTAATTATAATAAAATATTTTTAATAAATTAATAAAAAGTTATAAAAAAATATAAATTCCATAAATGGACGGATTTTCACTTAAATACAATTAACATTATAAAAAATAGTAGCAAATATAACATTGGCCTCGATTCGGGATGTCACGCTCTAATCTTTAATTTAAGTTAGTCCATCCTTTTTACCTTTTAAAGATTGCCATCCTAATATTAGAGCTGTCAAACATCGAATTTAATCTTATGGCCGTGTCGATTGCACAATTTTAGAGAGCACTTAAATCATGCGAAATCTCTCTGACAGCTATGCCCTTATTTTAGGTAATCATTCGTTCAAATTAATATCATTCGTTCGTCTGAATTCACCACCTCTCTTTCATTCGTCATAAAAACGAAAAGGATAGCTGGATTTTAAAATTAGAATTAGAGCATGACATCCCGAATCAAGGCCATTATCCATTTTTTGTGTCGTTTATTGAACATATTAAAACTAAATGCACTGTATCAGTCAGATCTGTCTACACCAGCCAAAGACTAGCAATACTCAAAACTCCCAAGAGTCCAACCACTTCAGCCCCGTCATGGTGGAGTTGGGTTCATGAGCGAGGGGTCCGCTCATGCCGTACGCCAACGGGGAGAACAGGTGGAAACTGTACACGACTGAAGACAGGACCGCGCCCGCCAGGCTGTGGTACACCGCGCGACCCAGCTCGGGGCTCAAGTAGCTCCTGATGCTGCTCAGTAGGTACTGCGTGAGGATACCTGGTGACAAAAAGGTGTATATTAAGCCCTGGTTTCCTAGAAGGGATTTGCGACAGTGAATTTGATAGGGTTTAATTTTCCGTGGATTGTGATCAAATAAAAATAAATTAATGACACTGTTCTCAGTTTAGTTAGAAAGAAAAAGTAAGATGATTCCGTGCTTCGCAAGGCATGTAAAGCCGTTGATCCCGGCTATTAAACAACGGAAAATAATCGTTACACGAACTCCATAACTCTGACACCAGGGTTTATGAGGTCCGTTAATAACAGTAGTCATGGTGGCACCATTACTTCATACAAAGACGCTTAATAGTAAACCACAAAATATCAGTTCCACGAATTAAGTTCCGTGACGTCATTCAAAATTATAAATTGTGGTCGCTATGTGGCGGTACCGCTTTCCTAGTAAGGCGGTGCAAAAACATTAGTCTTGACTCACCGTTTCTATTCTTATGGCACATTGCCGTAGTATTTAAAAAAGCCCAAAAACATACTAAAAGTGTTAAGTAACATACCAGAAGACCAGCGTAAAGTGCCCTCCATAACACCATGCCACAGATAATATAATACTACGTAACCATGCTGAGCTGACACCTCCTTACTTGCCAAATCGCAACAAATTGAACTTTATTTTTGTTTTCTTTAGTACCGTAAACGTTTTTTCTTTCTTTCTTTCTAAAGGTCTAGTGGCTAGGGCCGCTGCCTCCCGTCCGGGAGACGCCGTTTCGCTCTCCGCTACGTATTAATGTGTTTTCAAATTCGAATTCATATGTACGTTTATTCGACGCTCTTACGGTGAAGGAAAACATCGTGATGAAACCTGCACACTCCTTCGAAGAAATTCAAAGGTTGTGTGTGAAGTCGGCCAACCCGCACTGGGCCAGCATGGTCGACTAGGGCCTGTGTTAGTGAACTCACCCAAAAAAATGTAATGACGGATCTAAGTGATGTAATAACATCCTATGGAAATAAATAATTTTGACTTTGACCGCCCTAATTCAGGGTAGGCTCGAGCCCCTCGGTGGGGACGTATATGAGCTGTTTATGACTCGTAAACTCACCGGT
Organism: Carpatolechia fugitivella; assembly: GCA_951230895.1. Lineage (NCBI taxonomy): Eukaryota > Metazoa > Arthropoda > Insecta > Lepidoptera > Gelechiidae > Carpatolechia > Carpatolechia fugitivella. Next base: position 14,572,929 of record OX579662.1, on the reverse strand, counting down.
GAGCGTGCAGCTGAACTGTAGCGCAGGGAAGTAGTGGTGGAAGTACAGGACCCGGCCCATCGCCCAGAACGGGACGTAGTGGAGCGCCCAGCCCAGGAAACTCCAGCCCGCCGCGTTCAGCAGCTGCCGGTGACGCGCGCCCGACGCTAGTAAGTAAGTAAAAACACTTTATTGCACACAAAAGGAACATAAAACAATAGAACAAAAAACATATAGCTTGAGTGCGCAAAGGCGGCCTTATCGCTTGTAGCGATCTCTTCCAGACAACCTCTAGCAGACACAATCATCATCATCATTATCATCATGTGGGCAAGCTAAAGTCTCGTAAAGCCAGTCATCAACATCATCGTGTGGGTTGTAAGGTCGACAACCGACCTCACAAACCTTGGTGTCAGTGTTATAGAGCCGCCAAAGGCCACTGACTTGGCTCGTGTAACGACTAGATAGTAGCCAGGACCAACGGCCTAACGTGCCTTCAGAAGCACGGAATCATTTTTCTTTTCGGACAATCAGGTGATACAGCCTGCAATGTCCTAACCAAACTGGGGAAAGTCTTGCAAAGAGTTTTTTGCTTGACAGTGTTCCCACCGGGAATTGAATGGAGGCTGTTGTACAGACACGACAAGGTCAGTAACATTTGTGCTAAGTGCCGATAAAGTCACTTAGCTTAAACGTAAAGGCGTTTCTCCTGCTATGTTTTGGTCTACACAATACACAGAAAACATCTACACAAAAAAAAAAAAAATGCGTGTTTGTCTCTGGTTCATCTACACCAATTGGCTATGAAATGTTTTGCATTTGCCATGGAAAACATTCGTTCAGAAATAATTTCCTCCTCCTCTTCGCATTCCGAATCAGACTTTCAGCGCTGTCAGCGATCAGAAAAGCAAAAAAACGTATGAGTTTTGCCTGCTGATTCGGTTCCGAGACGCGCTGAAATCGATTAAATTACCCGTAATCGCGTTCCGAATCACTGTCAGCCATACATTTTTTTGCTTTTCTGATTGCTGACAGCGGATTCTGATTCGGAATGCGCCCCAAACTTTTTGAACCGAAACATTTCTGAGCAGGAGACGTCATTTGAAACATTTGTTTTTGTGTATGTGTAGACTGATTTGTGTAGTGTGTAGACCAAAACATTCGCAGGAGACACGGCTTAACAAGATAATTTAGTAGCTTTAATATGAAATGACTGCTCAAGTAGTACATTTGTTACAGTATACGACTTCGAATAGAGAATATGCATAAAAAAATTAGTTATTAATAGTTTAAAATCTAAAATGTACTTTGATAAAATAAATATACTGTTTTACGATTATTTCTCTAATAATAATTTAATATGATTCATTTAAATATTTTTAATTGAAGAAATAAAATGTTGTTATTTACAATATTTGTAATCTGTACTGAAACACCAATCACAGTGCGTGACGTCATTTGTGGGCAATCACAGACTGCACGGGTACTACGGGCTTGACGGGTACCACTGTATGACCACAAATGACGTCACGCGCTCTCAGATGACATAACGTAGCGTTTTGGCGGGATTTTTAAACAAACAATATTAAAACATGATTTTGATTACAAGACTATAAATAAATAAAATTAAATTTTTTAAAGATTTCTTTTTAGTATCCATAAAGATTAATTTAAAACACTTTCTGAAAATTTGGCCGATCCCCTATTGGCATTGTGTAGTTTAGTTTCTTATACATTGGTATTACTGGCTACAAATCACACAAAAAAAGCACTGTCTCTAGCTTCATAAGTCCTACCTTCGATAGGTCTTCCGAAAGCCTGCGCCCTCTTCTCCTTGACAGCGTTAACCACGTAGATGACGAAGAAGATGGCCAGGAACAGAAGGTTTCCCCACCACACCACGGGGTTGCCCAGCAGGTAGATGCGGTGAGCGCTGCCCGAGAAGAATTGACCCTGGACAGAAGAAGCATGGTGGAATAGCAGCTGCTGATGCGTGCAAGCTGTGCAACATAGAGGTTGCAACTCGATAACTGTCAACCGATGAAAGTAGTAGTCTACAATACGGAATATGCATTAAAAAATATTAGTTTTTTTTATAGTTCATCTGAAAGTATAGAAAAATAGAATACTGACAGTCAAAACAGAATCGAAATTGATCGAAAAACAAACTAAATACAACATTATTAAATAAATATATCTGTCCCTCTTACGAAAACAAAATTTTCTATGGCGGATGTATGGCCCGCGTGACATATGACGTCACATGTCACGTCGGTCCTCTCTGTCTAACCATCAACTTTGAAACCTTGTAACTTTGTATCTGTAACTTTGAGCAAGATATTTGAAAAAAAAAAAAATATGTGTTTACCTGGAACTTAAAATATATCGATTAATGAATAAAAAAAAATGTGCGTATTCCCTATTATAGTAACCATACTATCGTTACGTTTGAATTTGGACCACGCTTACCCTGTAGTTGATAGGCCACTGCCAGGGCTGCGAGGTGATCTCTCCCTCTTTAGGTTTGAGCCCCGCGTTCCCCTGCAGCATCACAGCGTGGGACTCCAGGAACCGCTCCAGGAATCCTGACGCGTAGGCCTCGAAGCTCACTTTAGGCACTGCATAAAAATAGAATAAATAACTGGGTCAGCGTGGTCGACTAAGGCCTAATCACTCTAAAGGGTAGGCTCGAGTCCCTCGGTGGGGACGTATATGAGCTGATAATGATGATGAAACTGTTTATGTCAGGCCGAGATACGTCCTATTCGGTTTGAACTTTTCCTACAGGAATAAGAGTTTCATCTTCGTTTAAAAGCAGCCTTTATTCTCTAGCCCATCGCTAGAACTCTTAGGTCATTCTAGAGTCGCCTTTAGAATGACCTAACCTAACCAAAATGGCAAAAGTCTCGTAAAGCCAGTCATCATCATCATCATCGTGTGGGTTGTAAGGTCGACAACCGACCTCACAAACTCTGCCGTCAGTGTTATTGAGCCGCCAAAGGCCACTGATTTGGTCTGCTTACATCACGTCATCGCACATGCATTTAGATTGTCCTAATTTGACATTACTATTATAGCGACACTCTTACTAAGCCAATACTCACAATCGTCAAAGATGTTGTCTTCAACGTTCCAGAGCGCGCTCTTGTCTCGCAGGTTGGGGTTGCAAGCCACCTCCTGCTGCTCGTAACCCCACTTCGGTAACTGCTTGCCCGATGTCGTCAACGCACATGCCTATATCAGGGTTACATTATAAAATAGGCGATTACAAATACATTGCGGTAAAATAATACATTTCACAACAAGGTTTCCTTTCTTTATACCTTATTTTTTTTTATATACAAAATAAATGTGTTTTTGTTGAAAATTAAATTATGCATTTTCTCCAACATCCACTCCACGCCTGCATGTTTAATTAAAGCAAATGCATAAGTGGACATCCACTATAATCATTATCATCGTGTGGGTTGTAAGGTCGACAACCGACCTCACAAACTCTGGCGTCAGTGTTATTGAGCCGCCAAAGGCCACTGACATGGCTCGTGTAACGACTAAATAGTAGCCGGGACCAACGGCTTAACGTGCCTTCCGAAGCACGGAATCATCTTTCTTTTCGGACAATCAGGTGATTCAGCCTGCAATGTCCTAACCAAACTGGGGAAAGTCTCACAAAGAGATTTTGGCTTGACAGTGTTCCCCACCGGGAATCGAACCCGGACCTCCGTAATGCGCGTCGAAATCACGACCACTCGGCCACGGAGGCTGTTCCACTCTAATTGAAGGTATGCTCAAGCCCCTCGGTGCTGATGTAAATGACAGTAAATGAGCCAAACAAATATCGTAGTTACCAGCAAATAATGAACAAACATCAGTTTACTCCGGACGGTTTGCACCTCGTCTGCCTCCTTGCCGCCGGATATGATGATCTTCCACACGTCGTTGGCGTCGCCCACGCCGTCCTGCCATTCATTGTTTATTATAATTTGAACGGGGAAGCCCCGGCGATAATGTTATCGTCGGCGGTCAGCTTGTCATCTCGTGACACAACTCAATGTAATTGCATAAACAGGGGACCGTTTCACGAAGCTACAAGTCACAAGTACAATTGTATTACAGTACATACAGGTTCATAAGTGCGTCCATATCACGTGCGTCTAACCCTGCGTTCCGAGACGCGCTGTAATCGATTAAAGCACCCGTAATCACGTACCAAATTACTGTCAGCAGTCAAAACCCAAACATTTTTTTGCTTTCCTGATCGCTGACGGCGCTGAAAGCCTGATTCGGAATGCGCCCTATACTATGAAATAACTATTTATCTAAAAGTATTTTCTTTTCGGTCTTTGCTGTACGGAATAAACTAGTGGCTCTGTGAGCTGTGGACCTCGCGAGTCTGTATATCTTTTCATATTTATTTTTATTTTTTCTCTACAAACATTCCCGACCCCTTGATTTTTTAATTTTCTTTTTATTTTTCAACTTTATTTTATATTATTTATTTTATTTTGATTTCTTTTATTTTATGTTATTTTATTTTATCTTATTTTATTGGTTAAGAAATGTGACCTGTAGATGAAAACAGCCTCAGCGGTAGACCTTGTAAGCTGGCAACCCCCATAACTCCGTCATTTCTAAAATTTTCTAAAAAATGACTCAACAAAAAAATTCGATTAATTTATCAAACCTGCTCACAAAATTTCACGAGAAACGCGACCTGTAGAGTGAAACAAACAAACAAACAGATGGACATAAAATACCAAAGCAAATTTGGCCAAGCTGAAACAGAGACGCTTCGCTCGCTCGGTCAATGAAGTGTACGGGACTGTATCCACAAGAATAAAAAATACGAAAAGGGTTACATCATTAAAAATATATTTCACTTCGCATGTGATATAGTTGGACTTTTGAATTTGACTTTAAATTGCGTAGACGATGAGATAAAACCCCGTTGGTTACGTGGTCCGACCGGTTTGTCCGATCGATCGCACGACGAAGTTTTTTATTTTATGCTGGTTCGACGTCGTACTACGTCGAACTTCCCCCTAAGAACTTATAATTTATAAACACTTACGAGAGCTCAATCAGATATAAATGTAAACAATTTTCTTTTAAAACAATTTCAATAATTTCAACCGTATGTATTGTTTTAATCGGGTTTCCCCGGACATAAAAAGGTCGACGACGTTTAAAAACCCCTTTTGAACGGCCCTCGCCTCGCACGTCTTTCAAACTAGAACAAATCCGGGGAAACCCGGACGGATGGTAGACCTACATAGCTTTGATGTTTATACTTACGCTTCATATTGTAATAAGTCTTTTTATTAACAGACCTAAAGTTGACATCTTGTATCCATAGGATGTTGTTACATCTCCTAGATTCGTCATTGAATTTTCTGAGGTGAGTTCACTAACAGTAACCTAAAGGGCTCACCTCCCCGTAGCCCGTGACTTGCATCAGTTTGCTGGTGAGTGGCGCCCTCTCGCGGTGCGAGTGCAGGTTCCGCCCGGTCTGCGCATGCGTCAGTCGCACCAGGTCGCCGCTGCGCACTATCACTACACCTACGATAAAAAAAATGGTATTAGAATCTAGGCATACAAACACAAACAGGTACAAAAATTTCCTTAATGCAGAAAGGGAGAGTTTAGTCCATAAAACTAAACTTCTTTCCTGAAGGAACATCGGTCATCCATCCTGTCAGATAAAAAAAAACGCATCTCTCATAGTAAATCTATCAACTGATGCGCGGTTTTGTACCTTTCCTTACGATTTTCATCAACGATATCTCTCGTACTCTTCTTTATTATACTATAATTATAACGTTTGCAAATCCAACAGAGCAACCCTATTAAGGAATCTGATAAACATATATTCATTGTATTTATCATTCAGAGAAGAGACTAAAAGAACGCACACAAGACTCTCGCTACGGGTGGTTCCTGGTGCAAAGGTTGGCCATTGCGAGCCAGCGTTGTGGGCACCTTTGCGCCGGGAACGGTTAGGGGCGGGTTATTTGACTGATGTGATTTTTGATAATTTGTATTTAATTAATTGACATGTGAATTATCATTCTGTAAATACTTAAAACCCAAACGACTGAAGGGGTTTTTCACTGGGTAGTCCGGTCCCTGGCTTTTGTTCCTTAGGGAAAAGTGACCAGTTTCAGGGACTGACTTTTCCACTTTACTGGTATTTTTGTGTCACTGCATCGTACAGGTGGCACTATTAGTATCAATCAGCTTTTTTATGCTGATAGTTTTTGTTTTTGCCATCACCTCAAGCCTTCAAGCAGATGAGTTCCAATAGCTCACAGAGCCACTAGTTAAGTAGTTTTGACTTCAAAAAATGGTTTTGTAAAATTATAGTGGTTTTGCCAGTACAGAGATTAAATTCTTTATTGTTCAAAGTGTTCGTGCTCGTCTTTTCTCAGTTAAAGAGGGTAGATGCTCTTCCTATCTACAATGTTGACAACACCGGAAGGGCGTCCTGATTAGCGGATTTTTGGCTGCCCTTGCGCGATTTGCTCTGACGACGACGCCCGGCCCGCCGCTATTCTGCTTTCTCTACCCTCAACTGTCGTGTCGCGCTCCAACATTAAATAGCAGGAAGCCTTCAAGACCCGCCGTAAGCAGCAGTTCATCCCCGAGGCCTCGGGAGCCGGCCCGGTATTGTGCGCATGCGCAGGTAAGCATCTCCCTATAAATAACTGTTTTGGATTGACGAGAAGCAACCCCGTTCTTTTTTATGGACCTAGCTGGTTTAGTCTTTATTTTCTGGTTTCATTTTCAGGAGATGAACAAATTTCATTTTAATATTATAATATTCCCAAAGAAAACATCGAAAAAAACTGGGCCATAACCGCGAGCGAAAACTAGTCAGTTATAAAAAATAATTCCTTAACTTACGTAAAATCATGGTCACCACGCAATATTTATAGAAATTTGTATGGGAAAATAACAATGATCAATATCTCTGAAACTATGGGAGGGATCGTCGTCACATTTACAGGTTATTTTAATCGTCCCCGTCACTAAATCTTGAAGAAAACTTGGAAGCCGTAGACCATCAGACAGCACAGATACAACGAGCCAGCCAGCCAGAACATCAGGCTGGCTGGCACCAGTTTTCATCGATTTCTCGTAAACGCCTTTATGTGACACCATGAAACAAACGCTATGGCTGTCACAAATTCCGTCACTAAATGCTAGTAAAAGAACCTTGTTCGAAAACGCTTTCGTTGTCGAGATTCAGAGGTGCCAGCCAGAAGTTTAATACGTAAGTTCAGGCTGGCTGGCCACACTTTTCGTTGTTTTTTAGCTAAATGGCTATACGTATCTCAAAAATTCAAACTGGATGCCTGTCACAATTTTAGGTGACGCAGTATTAATAAGCAAGTAATAGTTAGAATCCCTTCTGTTCGGAGATTGAGATACCATGCATAAAAAGCGGTTTTCAAGCTGGCTGGACACGTTTGCGTTCGATTATCTCGGGTTCTCTAGCGTCACATAAAATGAAATAAGCGTGATTAGCCGTCACCTAAAATTGTGTATTGACCTACTTAAACGCGGCTCATTAGGAAGAATTGTCCAGCCAGCCTGAGTCACATCTTTTTATGACAACGACATTGCACATACCTTCCACAGAATCCTTGTCATAAGGTCTGATCAGCCACCGGTTGTTCTCATCCTTGTGCGTGTATGTTGTTACCTGGTGGAATTAGGTTGGTATAAAAAAAAAACATAGATTATTTTTGTTACAGATTACGACTGTTATCTAACAAGCGGTCCACTACGCTCGCGTTATGTAAGATTTTCCCGTGGGAATCAGACTTTTTCGTGTAAAAGTATCCATGCTATGTGTTAATCCAGGTTACAAACTATCTCCATTCCAAATTTCATCCAAATCCGTTAAGTACTTTAAGCGTGAAGGCGGAACAAACATCCAAACACAGGCATGCGATTTTTTTTTTCTACTAGCACCTTTCTTTACAAAGGGACGAGCTAACAACAGAGATTTTGATCGATCTCTTAAGCGGGCAAGCGTTACTCGTCGCCTGTAGTTTGCAAGTAATTTAAACTTAATTTGAAGTTTTTTTTTTATACTTATCCATTATATCCCATATTTGTTACTTTTCTAGAATAAAAATGTAATTTAACTTTAAAAATTAAATACCACGTCTTACAAATGTTAAATACCTCCGTTATAAATAAATTTTAAAAATTAATATGAGTTTGGCGATTTTATCATGGAGTCCACTGTCAGATCAATATGGGACTATTGAGGAATTATCGCTCGACAAATATTTAAAAAATAGTTGGTATACGTACAGAGTATGCTCAAGTCAGACTTATTAATTGATGAGCCTAATTTTGTTAGTTCCATCAAGGAAGGTTGCTGATGTCTTAGCTCAGGGATCTGTGCTCATAAGACACTAGCAGATCAATTAAATATGTCAACTCACCAATATTAAATATTAGTTCATAAGTTTTAATGACAAAATTACTGTATTTAATAAATAAATTATTATTATTAATAACTACTGTTAATGACTCTACCTGCTGCTGCCTAGCTCCAACTCCTTGCGGGTACAAGTGGTGATGAGAGTGGAGATACCCCCCTCCAGTCCTGTGGTTTTTCAGCGTGATGAGGGCTCCGTAGGCCACGACTCTCGGAGCACTCGCGTTGTGCAGACTATTGCCTTCCAGCCGGGCTTGGAAACCAGATGAGTAGAAGCCGTCACCGTTACCACTGACGGATACAAGGTTAGGAAAAAAAGTGTTGGATGGAGCTTTAGCCCTTTTGCGGTACGCAAAATAGAACGCACGATAATGAGCATTTTTTATATAAATTATTTTTATTTACTATGTTCTAGGAGTGTTCGCATCAGTTGGCTCGTTTACGCGCTGGCTGGTGTAAACACTCCTTGACTGCTCAGATCGCCACTGTTGTGCTGGCATCTGATTTGCTTGTATTTTATGTTAATTTTTATTTATTTCAAATCAAATCAAATATCCTTTATTGCACATAGAAACACTCATACAAACACAGACGATACGGGAGAAGGCAATTATTTATTATTTATTCATTTATTTTATTATTTATTGTACACAAGAACACTACAAAACAAAATACGAACATAAAGAAAAACGACACAACAGGCACTGCTTATTTCTAGCGAAATGTCTTCCAGCAGACCTAGGAAGAGAGAAATCTGGTACATGAAAGCGGATAAAACGTGCACAACAATTTAAATGTAATATAATATATTACGTAATACATACAATACAAACTTAACCTAAATACATTTAAATAAATATATATATACACACAGAACAATATATATACTTATATACAGAACAATAAACTACATATACACGGTGTTACAAAATAACGAGTAAATTTTGTATGGAGACCATCTACATTTTGTATGGGAATGCGATTTTTTTAAATCGTTTTTCGACCTATGTTCTCTGGGGAAAGTTGTTCAGTTTTACGAGCAGATTCACACCCTTTCGGCTTTATTTGTAGTTTTGTAACACCTGGTATAACTACATACACAGATACATATACTAAAATACCTAACCTAACACGGATTACTTGCACAGAGAAAGATAATGTTCCTTCACTCGTTTTTGGGACATACTCGTATATTGAAGGGCTGTCACGCGCAGTGCGCGGGAGCGAGTTCCACAGCAATTTTATTATTATTTTTGTTTGTAACTATCTGTGTTTTGTTTTATATGCCGTAATTAAATGTTTTCTTATTCTTAGCCTGCATCCACCCACTGCCGGGCAAAGGCCTCTTCTCTTTCATGCTACAACCTACGGTCCAGTGCTATTCGCATGCAAATAGATAGATCATGCCAATTTGGCAATATCGTCGGACCAACTGCCCCAGCTGCATGACGATCGTAGATAAAATAAACCGCGCGACATAAAACGTAACCGCCAATAGTAACGTTGTTCTTATCTTCGCGCGATATAAACTTGGATACTATTGGCGGTCACTTTATATGTCGCGCGGTTTATTTTATCGACGGTCGTCATGTAGTGGGGGCTGGTCGTGTCTGGTGTGGTCTGCCCACTGGCCTGGCCTTGCAGCAACACTATATTGCCATTTTGGTAGAAATAGCAATTAGACCAGTTAGGAAAAACCATAAACTCCACCTTGTGGTTCGGAAGGCAATCTCGTTTCTATTATTACCAAATCATAAAATTTCCCTTCTTTATTATATTATTGTTATATTTAGGAGTATTAAACGAGTTGCTTAAACAATTGACTGTCGCCGTGACATTTGAAACTTATAGATATATACGTTGGTTTTTACAGACCATACATTTGGAGCAATCATCATTATCATCGTGTGGGTTGTATGTAAGGTCGACAGCCAACCTCAAAAACCCTGGTATCAGTGTTATAGAGCCGCCAAAGGCCACTGACTTGGCTCGTGTAACGACTAGATAGTAGCCGGGATCAACGGCTTAACGTGCCTTCCGAAGCACGGAATCATCTTCCTTTTCGGACAATCAGGTGATTCAGCCTGCAATGTCCTAACCAAACTGGGGAAAAGTCTCACAAAGAGATTTTTGCTTGACAGTGTCCCTAGGTTAGGGACCTTCGTTATGAGTATTTGGAGCAATAAAATGATTTCATTATATCAAAGGTTCACTACCTTCTGCTAAGGACCGTCAGGTGAATCCAAAAGAAGAATACGTAGAGCGCGGTGGGCCAAAGGATCAGAGTTACACTTCTTCCGATCAAATGCCTTATAGTCAAGCTCTGTAAGGAATTACACAAAGTTTTATAAATAATAATGATAACGAACCGGTGCCGTGTGGTGACGGCAGAGTAGAATACATTTGTCACCAATCCCTGCTCTCCCCGTGGGTGTCGTAAGAGGCGACTTAGGGACTACGCATTGAACAGGGAACGGGCAGCAGGGCTCTCTGATATAGTAACCTTTTAATCTGCGATCTCCAACCCGCCTGCCAAGCGTGGAGATTATGGCAAAACCAAACACTTAAGTGGAGGAGGCTCATAGTCCAGCAGTGGACTGTAACGGGCCGTTGATGTTGATGAATGATAACGAATGTGGCTATAAAGCCTATACCAACTCAATTTTGTCTACTTTATGATTTTGTAAGTATAAGAGCCGGTGGTCTAGTGGCTAGGGCCGCTGCCTCCCGTCTGGGAGACGCGGGTTCAAACCGCACCACGTACCAATGTGTTTTCGAGTTTAGAATTCATATATGCGTTTATTACGGTGAAGGAAAACATCGTGATGAAACCTGCAGACTACTGCGAAAAAATTCAAAGGTTGTGTGAACTTGTGTGTGAAGTCGACCGACCCGCACTAGGCCAGCGTGGTCGACTAAGGCCAAATCGCTCTAATTCAGGGTAGTCTAGAGCCCCTCGGTGAGGACCTAGGTATATGTGCTGTTGATGATGAAGTATTAATGATGATTTGAAGTCTAACATGAGACTTAGGCGGGCGAGTAAAAGCAAGTGGTTACACCTCTATATGAATGAATGAATGAATTGTTTCTTTTGGATGTTACATATCTTACTTTCGTAATTATATTTTTAGTGAGTTCCCTACACAACTCGACTCTGTGGAGAAGAACTCATCGAAAGGAGGAAGAAACTCCACATGCGTCGCATCTTTTACGTTACATTTATTATTATTATTATTATAACTGATGACAAAAATCATGCATATTGAAATAGCCTGTTATTCAAGCAATCTATTCACATGGAGATCTGTCCTCTGTATAAATGGTTAAGTGTTTGATTTCTGTGTCAGCAGACACACTTACCACAGGCTTAGTCAGGTCTCCCAGCACGGCCCACAGGTCGGCGATGGTCCGGAGCCCTACAAACAACACGACGAACAAGCCGACGAACTTGACCGACATCGTGCACGCGAGCGACGCGCCGAGGAACAGCTGCCAGCACACCATGCGTGGAGAGAACGGCTGGAGACCCTCTTCTGTTAGAGTTCGAACCTAAAAATGTTAAGCTATACAGGGTGGTACAAAATATCCGCGGAAAGGGACCAGAGGAGTCTGTGAAACTGAACAAGTTTCCCCAAGGAATAAAAGAAGAAAAAAGAAAAGAAAATGAATAAATATTGCCAGTACAATAATACTTTCAGGGGTTTGTTGGGGCTACACTGGCGCTGAAGTGCGTCTGGGATGTTTGCGGACCACAGTACAGATGGCTTCCAGGCCATTCTGCGCAAACGAGTGGCCTCCCTGTGGTCTCGAATTAAGTGTGGTACCAACAAGCTCCTGAGGGCCATTGCGGACAGAGTGGATGGTCCAATACTGAGGCATTGGTCATCCCTACATGGGCAGAACAATATTAATTTTAAATTCTACCAACATAGCTATAAGACTTTTGTTACTAACAAAAATATGGACTTGTAATGGAGAACACCGATAGGTTCTTATGTCACATTAAAACATGACTTATATTAAAGTTTATATCATGTACATTACATTACTTTTTATTTTACTTCAATACATGCAATATTACCAAAGTTATGACCGCAAGAATTTCCGAGCGTGTGACGTCATATGCTTGCAGTGTAGCAGTGTTTGCGGGTGGCGTAGCGTGCATATGACGCACAGCTACCACTAGCCTCGTGCGGAAGTGTGCACTTTGATCGTTAATAATTCAGTCATTTTTAAAGATATAAAAAAAATAAAAACAGTATTTTTTGTAATTTTTTATAAAACATTTTTCCATTTTCAGCTAAAATCGTCGGTCAGACCCATTGCATGGTCTGAAATAAATATTAGGTCCTTACATATGAAATTGGCGTTTTGTATGGGAGGAACAAAAAGTCGAAAAATTTTTATATAGTATATTTATTTAATCAAAGTATGAGCCATTGTAATCTATGCACTTTTGCCATCTCATAGGTAGTTCATTGATCCCTTTACTAAAAAAACCATTCGGACGGGAATCAATAAAATCTTTGAAGGCGATTTGGACTGCCCCATCTGAGTTGAATTTTTTCCCTTGCAAGAAGTTATCCAAATTTCGAAAAAAATGGTAATCTGTTGGAGCAAGGTCCGGGGAGTACGGTGGATGCCTTAGACATTCCAATTGAAGCTCTTCTAATTTGCTAGCCGTCTGTTGTGCAGTGTGTGGTCTAGCGTTGTCGTGAAGCAGCAGTGGCGTAGAGCGATTGACCAGCCTCGGTTGTTTACCAGCTAGCTTTTCCATCATGGTTTGCAATTGCTGACAATAGTCATCTGCCGTAATCGTCTGGCCAGATTTGAGAAAACTGTAATGAACGACACCGGCGCTAGTCCACCAAACGCTTACAAGTAACTTTTTATTGGTCAATTTTCGCTTGGAGCAGGCTTTGGCTGGCTTGCCAGGGTCCAGCCATTGCGATGAGCGCTTCCGATTATCGTAGAGAATCCACTTTTCATCACAGGTAATGATTCGATTTAAAATCCCTTCGTTATTGTGCCGGTCAAGTAATGTAACGCAGCAGTTGACGCGCGTTTGCCGGTTTGCTTCACTCAATTCGTGAGGAACCCACCTTTCAAGTTTTTTAATCTTCCCAATTTGCTTCAAGTGGATTAAAACAGTTTTATCACTAACACCGAAGCCTGCAGCTAACTCGGACGTGGTTTGCGATGGATCCGCTTCCACAATAGCCTTCAATGCTTCATTATCAACTTGGGTCTCCGGCCGTCCACGGGGCTTGTTTTGCAGGTCGAAATTTTCAGAACGAAAACGTTGGAACCAAAAACGCACTGTGTTTTCTTTTGCGACACAACCGCCATACACATCATTAACCCTTCGAGCCGTTTCCGCAGCACTGGTGCCACGGTGGAACTCGTACTCGTAAATAACGCGATATTTCAAATTTTCCATTTTGTAAATCGAGCGATGCAAACAGAAAAAAGATAAGTAAAAAAACAAATGAATGACGGTTTACGAAACACAACTACATGTGGAAATAGCTGTATAAATTTGAATTTCGAATTCCTAACCAAATAGGAGAAATTTGTGATCAAAGTGGCCAGTACGACAAAACGCCAATTTCATATGTAAGGACCTAATATTTTCATTCATTCATTGCACCTTCCATAGTAAATAGCTCAGGTGACCGCGCAGTTTTGAGATCAAGTTGCAACTTTTTTTGTCGTCTGTCAGCCTATATATAATATATTCCTTGGGCACTGAATACTTGGACAAAGTTGTTCAGTTTCATGAATCAGTCCACTTCTCCCTTTTGGGCGCGTTTACATAAATAAATAATTGTTTACATAGATACATAACATACATAACATACATACATAAATAAATAATTGTTTGTGGGGACATTTTCACACACGGCCATCTGATCCCAAACTAAGTAGAGCTTGTACTATGGGGTATCAGACAGCTGATATACATTACATAAAGATATAAATACATACTTGTATAGATAAACAATATCCAGACACAAGGCAAACACAAGCGCTCACCACGCGAATGTTTGCCCTGGGCGGGATTCGAACCCGCAACCCTGTGTTTCGAAGGCAGGCGAACTACCAATTAGGCTACGGAGCCGTCAACTGACAATATGACACGAATTATTTTTGTAACATCCTGTTTAAGTCTAAGAGCGTCAAGTGGTACTTTTTTTTATGGATTCTGCTGATTTGCAATTTAGCCAGTGTCAAGTAATGTGGTACTTATTTGAATGATAACATCGAGAGGACACCCACCTGCGAAGAAATTCAAGCATTTGACAATCAGTGTTGACTAAAAATCAGTGTTGAAAGTATTTTTACTTGCAACGTTAATGCTGACGTACCTTTTCACATCGCACTATTCGCACTGCATGTTGATTTTGCTTTGCGCAAATGTAAATTATTTTGTTTTGTGCAAATTATACCTACCGAAGTTATTATTTTGTATCTTATAGTTGGGTTACTGTAGGATGAGCTCTGACAGATTGAAATTTTAAAAACTTTTTAATATTTTTTCGTTTATTTATTTATTTATTACGTAAAATTACATACTGTTTAATGATAAAATAAGAGGTGAAGTTATTTTATTTTTAATTTTAAGCCATTATGGTTTTTAATCTGAATATTATAAAAAAAAGTTGTTAACGTCGTATGAAGAACTTTGAAGCTGTCAGAACTCATCCTATAATAACCCAACTATAGTGGTGTCGATTCGGCATACGCCCAACTAAACTAAACTAAAATTAGTCCTGTCACTTTCTATCATTTTTAATTGAAAAGGGACCGAAGATCACCGGTTTTGTTTTTGTCTATGACTTCACAACTAACTGTCAAATTTAGTCTTGTTTTAGTGCCTACCTAACACCATGACGACTAAAAACCACTAAAGTTGACAGTTAGTCGTGAAGTCAAAGACAAAAACAAAACCGATAATCTTCGGTCCCTTTTCAATTAAAAATGATAGAAAGTGACAGGACTAATTTTTAGTTTAGTTTAGTTGGGCGTATGCCGAATCGACACCAGTAGCATGCATTGAGATCTGAATAAATGTATTTTCTTTTTTTCTTCTTTCTTTCGTTGTAGGCTATAGCCTGATCACTCTAGTTGAGGGTAGTCTCGAGTCCCTTGATAAACCCATATATGAGCAGACGACAACAATATCTAAAAGGTATCAAAAACTCTCTATTTTTTAGGGTTCCGTAGTCAAAAAGGAACCCTTGTAGTTTCGCCATGTCCGTCTGTCTGTCTGTTTGTAGAAGGCTGTGATTTGGCATGGATATACATATTAATCATGCCGACAAAGCTGAAGAATAAAATCTAAAAAAAAAATTAGGGTTCCTCTGGTACAGGTGAAGTGGGGGATATTTTTTTGTCCTTTGGAAATCCTTGTGGTGTGAGGTATCGTTGGATAGGTTTTTTTAAATAATGGGGGTTTGCTTAAACTACTTTTTGATACTAGTGTATGTTTGAGAAATATTTCGTTTTAAAGTGTTTATTTTTGCTAGAGTCAAGTGTGTTCCCCCCCCCCCGTACCAGCGAAATCGTTGTATTTAGAAATGTGAAAAAAAATCACAGTAGTGGTGTGTATGATGAATTTAAAAGGAAAATTATCAACAACAAGTAGGCTTTACAGGTTATCGAATAATAGACCAGCTTATAAAAATGTACTTATAAATGACTAGCAACCTTATAAATGACCAACTTATAGAAAAATATTTTGATGAATATTAACTGTTTTTAACTTGTACCTAAGTAGTATTGGACAACTACGGAACCCTACACTTTACGTGCTTGGCCGGTTATTAAGTATTCATTTAGCTGTCTGTGTTTTCTTGTACTTAATGAAGTATAGGCGCGCAGAGGCGTAGTAATTTAAAGATTTCACTAGCACTTACTTTAAACGCTCCATAGACAGAACAGCTCATGAAGAACAAAAGTATCGGATCCAAAAGAATATATCGATTGAGGGTCATGAAACCAACATCTGAAAAAAGGAGTATTTATAATTAAGAGGAGAAATACTGGTACCAAACCGAGACATGTCAAACTAGCCATTTCAGTCAAGATTATTATCGTTCTTATTAACAGCCTCCGTGGCCGAGTGGTCGAGATTTCGACGCCCATTACGGAGGTTCCGGGTTCGATTCCCGGTGGGGACGCTGTCAAGACCCCAGTTTGGTTAGGACATTGCATGTCCCCCTTCGGCCGCCATCGAACTGAGTTGCGATCGAGGATTTATTCGTCCTTGTTTGAAACCAGTTGCGATTGGATTGACTGAATCACCTGATTGAAAGGTAAGGTCGGTTGTCGACCTTACATACAACCCACACAATAAGAATCTATGAAAGTACTAGCTAGTGTTATGGGTAAATAAACTTACCGCATAATAGAAGCATGGTGCCCATAACTGAGGCTTCTAACGATTTTGTCATTTCCCATATCGTTAAAAACGTTAAGGGTATCGTCAATGCTCCCAATGTGGTACAAAACTGAAAAATAATATTACTTTAAGGCGGAAACGTACATCAATTTCTTTCTGACGAGGGAGAAGAAATTTAAAACTTATCAAACTGCAGTCACATAGAGCATTATAACTGGGTTCCTGCGGTAGATGGAGGGGTTACATGAGGTGCAGAACTGTCTGACTCAAAGATTTCTGACGCGCGTCAGGGAGCGAAGCGATCGTCTTTTATTTCCTCTGAGGTCTGGCTCAAAGATTTCTGACGCGCGTCAGAGAGCGAAGCGATCGTCTTTTATTTCCTCTGAGGTCTGGCTCAAAGATTTCTGACGCGCGTCGCCTCGAGCGAAGCGATCGTCTTTTATTTCTTCTGAGGTCTGGCTCAAAGATTTCTGACGCGCGTCAGGGAGCGAAGCGATCATCTTTTATTTCCTCTGAGGTCTGGCTCAAAGATTTCTGACGCGCGTCAGGGAGCGAAGCGATCGTCTTTTATTTCCTCTGAGGTCTGGCTCAAAGATTTCTGACGCGCGTCGCCTCGAGCGAAGCGATCGTCTTTTATTTCTTCTGAGGTCTGGCTCAAAGATTTCTGACGCGCGTCAGGGAGCGAAGCGATCATCTTTTATTTCCTCTGAGGTCTGGCTCAAAGATTTCTGACGCGCGTCGCCTCGAGCGAAGCGATCGTCTTTTATTTCTTCTGAGGTCTGGCTCAAAGATTTCTGACGCGCGTCAGGGAGCGAAGCGATCATCTTTTATTTCCTCTGAGGTCTGGCTCAAAGATTTCTGACGCGCGTCGCCTCGAGCGAAGCGATCGTCTTTTATTTCTTCTGAGGTCTGGCTCAAAGATTTCTGACGCGCGTCAGGGAGCGAAGCGATCATCTTTTATTTCCTCTGAGGTCTGGCTATTAAAGTGACAGCTATGCCACAATATAAAAAGAGTTACAGAGGGACCACTCCCGCCTTCTTCATAAATAATTACGTTAACTTACCAGACTCACTAGGGTGACTCTCTGTCTGGGGCCTGTGCTGCTTTACCAACTTTGTGGCAAAGCCGACGTGCGACACGAACAGATAGTATTTAATAATTTAAGGTACTTACAATTCTCATGCCTTCATACTTAGCACCTTCATATTTATCACCAGGCTTCTCAAATGGAAATGTGCCATCATACCCTGTCAGCTTCCCTGACAAAGCTATAAGCATCTGTAAAATATTAAAAATTATTGTTATAAGCAGATAAATCAGCGAACATTCCTTAAACTTTGATAAAAAAGACAGAAGAAAAAGGTTTATTTATAAAACAATAAGAAAGTACATTCAAATTGGTGATAAAAGTAAAGCTATATGTTGTACAACGAAAAGAACTGGACTCAGCATTTATCACAATTACTCAGGAACAAGTTCTTATGACAGTTGATTTTCAGCCACAAAGTTAAGTGCCACAGTTAATAAATATAAATATATAACAGCTACTTATTATGTTATAAAATAATATTAATAATATAATAAATTAGATCTTAAAAATAATAAAAATCAACCAGCTTTAGTTTATAAGAAAATAAGTTCCCATTTTAGTTTCTAATGTTTTAATGTGAAGTAAAAACAGTACAAGTTTTGAGCGAAGTTTGCTTAAATAGCAATGTACAATTTATATAATAAAAATACATAGATTACAAAAAAAAACTAAACACTTCATGTTCACTATTTTTGAAGAAACATGAAGCAGAATGTAGTATGAATTAATTTATAAAATTTATATCAATTTAATTGAATAGAATTGATAAATAAATGTTTAATGTTATCATAAAAAAATACAATTAGGTACCTTTCCAAGGGGCGGATGGACATCAAAGAAAAATGTCCTATTAATGTACCAACTTGCCATTTTACCAAAATGAGTCTCATCCCAGCTGAAAGATAAAAATATATTTATATTTTGCTTATAACACAACAGATTAATAGTTATAATTATATTATTATTATTAAAACAGGATATTTATCATCTTTTTCGAATCCCGCCCAGGGCAAACATTTGTGTGATGAGCACTTGTGTTTGCCTTGTGTCTGGTTGTTGTTTATCTATATAAGTATGTATTTATCAATTTATGTAATGTATATCAGCCGGTAACCATAGTACAAGCTCTGCTTAGTTTGGTATCAGATGGTCGTGTGTGAAGATGTCCCCACTTATTTATTTTATTTATTTACTTATTTTTACAACCACAGTAAATAAACCATTTTTAATAATTATAATTCACATTCATTTCATACATACCATACATGATCCGGTTCCAAAACTTTGTAATACCTTGTTATAAACGTAGCTCCACATAATATTCCAAATGTTAGCCACCATCTGAAATTAAGGTATTTTGTTTGAAAAGGTTTTATCAAGCAAGCATAATTATCATTGTTGTAGCCAAAAGACATCCACTATTATACTTTGGTTACTACAGGATGAGCTCGGACAGATTAAAATTTTAAAAACTATTTAATATTATTTCGTTTATTTATTTATTTATTAAGTAAAATTACATACTGTTTAATGATAAAATAAGAGGTGAAGTTACTTTTTTTAATATTTTAGCTATTATGGTTTTTAAACTGAATATTATTTTAAAAAGTTGTTAACGTCATATGAAAAATTTTAAAGCTGTAACCAATCCTATAATAACCCGAATATAGGACACAAATCTTCCCTTTGGACATCTACTAAGAGTGGTCCTTCACTTCACTGTCATTGGTTAATCTCGAGAACCTTGCCAAACTTACTTACCTACCTTGCCTTACCTTATGCTTACTGCCCTTACCTCTAAATTTAATTTAGTTATTATTCAAGCTGTGCCACTTTAGAATAGAATAGAATAGAATATACTTGCAGATCTCAGCATGCATATCACTAGTAAGGACAATTTGTACCATTTACTATACAAAAAAGGAGTGTAATGTGTTCAGGGTGTAAGTATGTAAAAGTATGTGAGTTTCTTTATTCTATCTTAACTTCTAAATGCCTAAACAGATTTAGATGTATGGGGTGTCGTTAGAGTCCTTACAGCAGCCCGAGTGACAGTGGCTATAAATATTTTGGAGGCGCAGTCATATTTTTTATTTTTAGATGAAATAAAGATACCTTTTAATTTAGTTAGATAGAACTACTGATAATTACGTACCTACTATTTTATTTGTTCGATTTTATTTTGTGGCCTAAAATAACTTATTTAGCATGAAATTAGTTAAGTAAGTACCATAGTTATTACCAAATAGACAACATTCCTAAAATTTATTAATTAATTTGTTAGAAATAGGTACATATGATAAGTTTTAACAAAACATTTCTCATGTAAGTATCTTTTTAAGAATTTAAAATAAGTAATGTACAGTAATGAATACTTTCTATACAATTACTTGAATGAATTTGTCTAGAAATAATGTACAACTGTTAAGGGTTAGTAAACTGTTTAAAAGAAACAAAATACTTACATCTTAGGGTTCGAAATTGCGGTACTGCCCTGCTTTTTATTTAGAGACATATTCCTAAAGTACTTAAATAGTTAACGTTAGACAAAATTGATATTTTCATACATAAAATCATAAAAATACTGTAACGGTACTTCGTACGACGAACTTTCCAAAATTCCGACCAAAGAGGATATAATTCCGAACGTCAACCAACCGCTACAAATGTTGCCATTATTTTAATTCAGTTCCTACTATTTCTTCGTACACCTAAAAAGAATGCTGGACGAAGAAGTGGAGGCAAGACATGTAAATAGTATAATCAATTAATTAGGGAAATAGAAACATTACATCTTTTAGGGAACTTTAGTGTGAAAAAGTATCTATTTTAAAAAGAACGATTTCCATCCGCCTTTTATCTGTTTTGTTTTCATGCAATGGCTAATAGTCAACGACAAAACATACTTAAAACATCACGACTAAACGTCGCCCGCTGCTGACAGTATGTAATCGATTACAGTGCCACACAGTGCGTCTCAGTAAGCGGGGCTATGCTAACTTTATGTTCATTAAAAAAACCTACAAAATGGATAACTTTTTATATAATGGCAACTTATTTCATGTCAAAAACACGATCGATGATAGGATTCGGTCCTTTGTGTTTGACGGTGTTTGTGGGATAGAATCTTATGGAAAATATTAAGAGATTTAGGACTGTCGAACCATATCTCAACTATTATTTATATCAGAAAACAAGTATTTGAAACGAGTATTTTTTTAATTTATCGCGGGTTTTAGATTGTGAGTATTACTGTGACAAAATATTAGTTATCTATGTTATTATATCTACCTTAATTTCTAAGAATATTTTGTTATGTATGAAACGATTGCGTTGTGTTGTATTACAGATATGGTCCGTCTGTCGGATGTGGTATATCTGATTTGGTCACATGTTTGCTGAAGTGATGCAAGTCTAACAATGGAAAAACAAGGAATTCTTACCGAACGCAACGTTGTTGTTGAAGTACTCGAAAAGTATAGGAAGTTACCATATTTATGGAACCCCACTCATAAACTGTATACAAATAAAATTGCTCGCCGCCAAGGACTAGAAATTATGTTAAAAAGCTGGCGCAAGTTGGAACCGAATGCTACTCTAGAATGTATAAGAAAGAAATTAAACAATTGGAGAGCAGCCTATAGAAGAGAACGAAAAAAGGTAGGTAGGTATGCAGTACGTAAAATTGGGCTAGGTTGTAAAATAAGTGTACCCGCGCTTTTTATTCAAACTTTTACTGTAAATAGAGATTAACCTAGTGTCTTATAATCCTAAAGTATCAAGTTGCGGAAATGCATAATTTTTAAAATGTAAGTACCTATAAATATTAATCATGAATTCTATATTTTGGCTAGGCTTAGCGATAGAGGATAGAGGGTTCGATATGCGTGAAGAAAACAGGCGCTTGGTCGTAATTGTTAGTGGCGATTTGCCTATACTCTTAACAATTGTGCAAGATGCTAAATGGAAATACAAAGTTGTAATGATTACTTCAATTAGTAACATGAGGTTAGAAAAATAACACAGACAGTGAATCCACAGAATTACCAAAGAGAACATAAAAACTCTTTGTTTCTTTGATTAAGTTTTTGTTGCACCCTTTGTGTTTAGTTATAAGTTTAATTATATTGTCATATAAATAAATAGATAATAAATAAGGCGCACGTGGCGGGCTATTTTCGCCCTGATTGGTGGGACGAGGAGTCTCTATGAGCCGGTGGTGATAGTGTTCGGATACGCGCTACAATATGAAATTAGTAAAGAAAGCAAGATTTGGTCCCAAAAGAACATAAGTTTCAAGGAATTTACCTTTTTAGCACATCAATGGCCTCGATTCGGGAAGTCATGCTCTAATCCTAATTTTAAAATCCAGCTATCCTTTTCGTTTTTACGACCAATGAAAGAGAGGTGATGAATTCAGACGAATGAGTGATATTAATTTGAACGATTGATAACCTAAAATAAGGGCATAGCTGATTAAGAGATTTTTAAGTCGCATATTTTAAGTGCTCTCTAAAATTGTGTAATCGACACGGCCATAAGGTTCAAATTCGATGTTTGACAGCTCTAATATTAGGATGGCCATCTCCTGTCCTTTAACAATCTTTGAACGTGAAAAAGATGGACGAACTTAAATTAAGGATTAGAGCGTGACAGAAAGAATTAGCCTCAATGTCAAAAGCAAAGGTACTTTGGGTTAAAAAATAAAATAAAAAATACTTCAAATAGAATGTAATAGAGGATCGGACTACTTTTTTAAATTTCTTAGTTTCTGCTATCGAACACTAAATTTTATTTTATTCAATTTTAAAGATAGAGAAAAAATATTTGCTCTATCTTTAAAATTGACCGAGTTATAAAGGTTTGAAATTCAAGATTAGACAAAAAGGTACATACCCACTAGTGACGTCATTTGTTAGTAACGAACGCCATATAATCTCCATACAAAAAATCGTTTTTGAAAGAGACAGACATATTGAAACTTTAAAAAATCACTGTAAATTCGTTTTTCAACCGATTCTGTTTTTTTCTTCGCGAATCGTCTGCTACTAGTATATATTTTAAAAATAATCCATAAAATATGGTAAATTCATAAAATATGGTGAACAGTCCGATCCCCTATTGGGAGGGAACGCAAATATTTAATAATAGTGTGAGGATCAAGTCAATCCAAAACAGGCAGGGGACGCGGCCCCCCTTTACAGGAGGCTCAGGGGGTGCACTCAGAAATTAACTAGATGGGGTAGGTTTTGTTAGATTTGTACTTCATTTTATCACACTATAATCGCCGTAGGTATATGTGAATTGTTACGCTAAGAAGAAATTACGTTTTCTGTACACAGCACGCACATATCTATTAGCAGCTGAAATAAATATCTATTAGCAGCAGCAATTGTGGTTGGTTGCTTTCTGATGAGAAAACAATAAAAATTTTAAAAACACGACTGCCGCAGCCAAAAATATATAGCTAGTGTTACTCTGGTCTAAGTGATGTAAGGATTCTGACGATACCTCATACATCCAAATCTGTTCTGCGGCGCTGGGTGCACTTACACACAGCCCGTAACTAGTTTTAATTTAATTTTATTTTATTTTTAAGTGCCTACTAATATTAGATTAAGCTTTACTAACAAATTATGGATACAATTATCTGAAATAAAATTTATTATTATTATTATTATTATTAAGAACTTATGGTGGAATAAAGAAACTCGCATACATACATAATCCCTCAACACATTACACTCCTTTGTTTGGGCAGTAAAGTTGTAAGTTTTCTTTGGTATCATGATTTAATAAAATGATATATAAAGTTTACTTTCTGTACAAACAACTTACTGTACAATAACAACTGAGTATCAACTTGTAGATAGACAAAAGTAAAAATATTCTTACACCTTAAAATGAGTAAAACTATTTTATATTGCAGGTAGAGGACAGTTTAAGAACCGCCTCTGATCCAGATGAATATCACAAGCCCAACCTCTGGTATTACGATTATTTGACGTTCATCCACGATGATTGTCCTGTCCTTAGTAAAGAGGACGATGATATTCTAAATGACATGCCAAATGAAGAGAACAATGAACCGATTGATGAAGACCGAAACGAAGAAGATGAGGGTGACAATGACACGAAGGGTGATAGTAATGACGATGAAGAAGATGGGGATGAAAGTGAAGAGGTAGGTACTATCTAAGTGTAGTTTTAATTCACTCTACGTATATTGACGATTTATTTACTTTATTTGTATGTTAGTACCTACTCGTAGAACATAACATTATAAGCATTATAGGTATACACCTAGTTGAGTTCGATGACTTTATGCCAGATAGGCTTTTCACCAGATCCGTTGATCGTCAGATTCGGTTTTAATCTTTCTACCAATTTATTTTATTCCAGGAACCCGAAAAGAAGCCGCGCATGTCGCACAAAAGAAAAAATAATGATAGATCTAGTAAATTGGAGAAAATAGATGATTCGTTGCAAGCTTTATCTCATTCAAATGATGAGAGCTCAGCTGATTTATTCGGACGTGCAATTGGATCTCAACTAAAGGAAGTTTCAAAATTTCAGAGATGCTTAGCTGAAAAATTAATATCTGAAATCATGTTTTATGCCAAATTGGAACAATTGACTATTGGAAGTTCTGTTAATTTAGAATCTCAGAATTCATAAAGAATTGCTAAATATTTATCAATACTAGAGTTTATAAAGATAATTAAGTTGCTAGGATGATACAATTAGTGTTAAGAATAAGAATATTCTTATGTAGCTCCAACAGTTATAATTTTAAGAAGTCAACTCTATAATATAATAAATAATCTCAAAGGAATTTTCTATGATTTTCATTATAAATAATAATTTATTGCATCCAATTCATAATCTAATCAGATGAGCAATAGTTTTCTTCTCGTGAACCTACTTATATAGTAAATTCATTCGACTTTGTATAAAACTGCAGTTAAAGCATAGTTATAACAATATATATACATATACAATATATGCAAAATCTGTACAGCATTTAGCATTATAATAGCCTTAAAAATAGCACTGCAAAGACCAGAAAGACAATAAAATCTATGTTACTAGTTCTAGAACCTATCTAGGCATAATTATCTTCGACTTTTCTGATATATAAATTATGCTTCTATTTTCGTTGTTGAATACTTAAATAAATCATTGTTACATCATCTGTCCTTTTTGCACCATACTAAATCCGATAGTCTATAACTTTGTGGTGTGCCGTGTAATGTACGGCTGAAGAGAGAGAGTGCGTTCCAAATAAAACGAGCGAGAATGATTCGGAGTGAAGCTAGTAATACAGACCTAATGCGATTACTACTATACCACAGAATCTGTGAAATGGTTGAAATGAAACTTTGTATTACTACTAGCGCTGCCGTTCATTTTCGTTCCGATAAGTTGGTAGGTCTGTCTGTAGTCTTTTTCCAAAATAAAGGGCGTATTCTGAATCAGACTTTCAGCGCCGTCAGCGATCAGAAACACCAAGAAAGAATGGGTTTTGTTTGCCTGCATTGGGTTACGCGATAACGGGTGCTTAATCGCTTACAGCGCGTCTCGGAACGCGGGGAAAGAAATCCCTTTTTAACCCCCGACGCAAAAGAGGGGTGTTATAAGTTTAACGTGTCTGTGTATCTGTCTGTGGTATCGTAGCTCCTAAGCGGATGAACCGATTTTCGTTTAGTTTTTTTTGTAACATAGATAATTTTACCCCGAGTGTTCTTAGCCATGTTTCAAGAAAATCTCTTCAGCCGTTTGAAGATCATCAGCTCTTTTCTAGTTGATGAGGGGATCTGACGAACTTCCTTATCTCCGATCGATTCGAAATTTGGTACCTTGTTACTTCAATCATATTGAAAGTATATGGTAAGGTAACCATGACCTGATCAGCCGTTTGAAGATCATCAGCTCTATAATAGTTGATGAGGGGATCTGACTTACTTCCATATGTCCTATCGATTCGAAATTTGGTACCGTATTCCTTCAATAATATTGAAAGTATATGGAAAGGTAACCATGACCTGATCAGCCGTTTGAAGATCATCAGCTCTTTAATAGTTGATGAGGGGATCTGACTACTTTCCATATGTCCTTTCGATTCAAAGTAAAAATACTCTCCAATTTTCTTTTAGATATAACTGTACTCATATATCATAATTTATTTGTTATAAAGTTTAAAAATTATGAAACAAAAATAAATTAAAAATTTAAAAACCCCCGAAGCAAAAAAGCAAAACATTAAAAAGTAAAAAATAATACCTATTGTTGAGCCATCAAATTCGATAAAGTAACACCTATATATTTTAATTTTATTAGAGAAATTGATGGATGGCACGATTTGGTTTGCTCGTTGAAATGACGCTATAATGTCACGTCGGGGTACCGCTAAGTTTAAAAAAATAAATATCGTATGAAATCAAGTTGGTCGGATATGCTAACAAATTAATAGATAGTCAATCAAATGAAGCGTCTGACTTAAGTGGTACACCGACGCGACACCATAGCGTCATTTCAACGAGCAAACCAAATCGTGCCATCCATCAATTTCTCTAATAAAATTAAAATATATAGGTGTTACTTTATCGAATTTGATGGCTCAACAATAGGTATTATTTTTTACTTTTTAATGTTTTGCTTTTTTGCTTCGGGGGTTTTTAAATTTTTTATTTATTTTTTCATAGTGCAAGTGAAACAAATTACTGAAAAATAATCGCTCGCTCTGCCAGTTTTAGAACGCATTCCTGGTTTGTCAAAGAAATGTTGCCAGTATGTCAGTTTTATACAGACCTACCTACCTACTAAAAGCGCATTCCGAATTAGACTTTCAGCGCCGCGCCGCCGCCGTCGTCAGCGATCACAAAAGCAAAAAACGTATGAGTTTTGCCTGCTGACAGTAGTTCGGTACGTGATTCATCATCATCATCATCATCAACACAACAGCTCAAATACGTCCCCACCGAGGGGCTCAAGCGCGATTACGGGTGCTTCGATTTCAGCGCGTCTCGAAATGCAGGGTAAATTTTGTTATAACATTGTTGTATCTAGCTAGTTTGTTTTTCGATCAATTTAGATTCTGTTTTGACTGTTAGTATTATAATTTTTGTATACTTTCATTGAGATTAACTATGAAAAATCCAATTTTTTTTTAATGCTTATTCCCTATTGGCCTAAAACGTTGATATAGAGCTGGCAGCACTCATAGTGTCAGTCAGTCAGATCAGAAAAAAAAGATTGATTTCTGGGGGCCGTTTCACGAAGCTACAAGTTACAAATTACAAGAACAATTCGATGTGCATTGCGTAGTCAGTGAGTTTAAAACACAGGTTTAAAACACAGTTTAGGCGAATTAACTACGCAATGAATATCAAATTGTAAATTGTTACTAGTAAATTGTTGCTTCGTGAAACGGGGCCCTGATGTGAACAAACAAACTTTTAATTTTATCTTTTGCTGATTCATGCGTAAATTGTTGCAGTAAATGAATACACAGAATACACTTCTGCGACGTACGTACGTTCCAATTTAATTGCGTGTTGAACTTGCAGCGATGATCACGCGTCCGTAACAATGCGTCGACTTTGTGTTGTAATTTTACAGTTTATTCTCATTTCTGTTTGTTTTTGTGATTTCACTGAGAATAAGGACAAGTTTATAAATGCATTCGTCAACCATTTGAACAGTTTGCCCGACCAGGCTTTAGTTTACGATGAAGCGGATTTGATAAAGTTGCAAGAAAATGTAAGTTTCTATATTTTGTTTACTGTGTGATAATGAAGGTTATCGTTAAATAGACCTTTTTGACTATCGTACAGAATGTTGTCACAGCTGTATTTAGGTCTATATTTCTAACCCTCCTTCTAAAGTAGTTGGGTAATAATATAATATTTTAGTTGGATTGCTTTAACATCTCATATTCCAAAGTTTTTTTTTATGCTGCTAAAGACAGTTCTTTGTTATTTAAATTATTAGTTATATCAATTAAATTTTTAATGAGTTATTTATTTATTATAAACCTTTACACCACAATCTACATCAAATATAGGAGAATAGAATAATATGCAACTTTTTTATAAACAATAATTTATCACTTGAAATATTATAATGTACCTTTCTCAATAACAGAAGGACAATGAGTACTACATAGAGATCAAAGTAAAAGCTTCAGATCAGAACAGTTACTCTACAAAATATCAAAACTGTACTGGAAACCTGTCCAATGGTGGAGATGGCCAGATATCGATCAACGGTGCGGAGTGCTCTGAATTCATTGATAGCTGGACTGAAAACATGGAGGAACTGGTTACCGACATAACCACTATTGATGGCCCCATACAACTTGAAAATGAAGTACAATCTGAGAATATGGTGAGTGTATTATTTATGCTTTATTCATTATTTTAATTAAAATTTTATCAGTTAGACTATTATAGATATATTTAGTGTATCAGATTAACAGACCAACTGGCCCTTATGACACTGTCTTAAAGCCACCTAAATGGCCTCCTGACTTAGCTTAAGCAGTAACTGCATAACCTTTACAAGCCTTTTGAAGCATGATAGATCTTCAAATGCAAGCCCATCAACATGTGACCTGCCCGCCCAGTCCTGACATTGTAATTGTACTTTCATAGTAAATAAAGTTACTGCTCAGCATTCTATTGTGATTTGGTTGGATCAATACAGCCAATTTGGGTTCCTGCATAAGCTGTGGATCCAGGAGTAGTTTTAGGAAAGCTTGGATCGATTCTATGATATTTGAGCCCATCAAAATAATTTTTGATTCATAAAAAGTTAAAATAACATTGTATGCCAATAGTGAAAGTTCACTAACAAATTAGATATTAAATACCTACTGAACTAATGAAAACTGTAAATTTTTTGATGTTTTAGGAGATTATAACCCTCCCTAGATCAGCTAGTGCACATGTCCATCTCCAACTATTAATAAGTGATTTTTACTCACAGAGGATGTCAAGCAGTTCTCTCATCATCCAATTAATATTTAACTTTATTGACCCATAAGGGTCTGATGATAAGATTTCACATACTTGAACTTGCAGAATAGTGATAATTATATTATTGTTTTTAATTATAATAGATGTGGAAATCTAAGAAAAAAATTGTCTTTTTTTAGTACTTAATTAATGATGAACAATATTTTTATAATTAACTTGCAATAATTGATTGATTTTATAAGAAATTATTATTTTTTCTTTTTTGCCTTGTTTGTATTTTTGTGCATCATTCTTCAATTTAAATGATGTAAGCTTTACCAGTGACTTTGTACAATCAAGTGAACAGAGCTATGTGGTTAGAATATTAATGAACTTATCTTTATTATTATATTTTTATCATCCACAGTTTTTAATATAAAAATATTAAATTAAATGAAAGAATATCATACCTATGAAATTAATTTAAATACTTTAAATATAACATGCAATATAAATTAATATTAAAAAATATTACCAGTAGGTTGTGGATTTTATACTGCATTAACATTAGTGTCCATCTAAAGACAGACCTTGGACAGGCCGTTAGAAAAAAATATTTCCCATGTCAAATCAATTGGATTTTGTCATGCTTATTTTAACGAGTCATTGTTTCATAAATGCTAAGTGATGATATAGTATTTTCCTAGTAGCTGTTTACTAGGGGTAGGTACTAAGCAAGCTAAAGAAAATGCACTCTTTGTATTTTCTAATTGAATACTTTAAACGAGCAATTCTTGAGAATCTCTGAAACGGCTTCAACTATTTCAATGAAATTTAGTATATAGGGGGTTTCGAGGCCGATAAATCGATCTAACTAGGTATAATTCTTAGTGAAACGGGTTTTCCCCGTGTTTTCGGGTATAAAAATATTACTACGCATTATCAT
This sequence comes from Carpatolechia fugitivella, assembly GCA_951230895.1. Taxonomy (NCBI): domain Eukaryota; kingdom Metazoa; phylum Arthropoda; class Insecta; order Lepidoptera; family Gelechiidae; genus Carpatolechia; species Carpatolechia fugitivella. The sequence goes on along the minus strand of OX579662.1, from coordinate 14,543,096 downwards.
TAGAATAGACATGTAATTTCGCTATCATCGATAATGCAGCAATAGCTCAGTTGGAAAACCGCGTGACTTAGAAGTTAGTGTCTCGAGTTCGAATCCTTGAGTAATATTTTTAAAAATTGGAACAGTCATATTGACAAGAAGATAGACAGAGCCAGCGTCACCTTCTGGCAGTGTCACAGGGTGATAGGTAGGAAATGGGGACTCTCTGCTAGGGTGGTCCTGTGGCTTTACAAAATGGTGATTAGGGCTATGCTTTGCTACAATGCGGTGGTCTGGTGGACCAGGTGTAATCGCTCCACAGCCGTAAACAGACTCCAAAAATTTCAAAGAGGCCAGGCATGGCTATCACGGGCTGTATGAGGGCTACTCCAACTGCGGCCCTGAAAACCATGCTGGGACTGCCCCCGCTACACCTGTTTGTCAAACAGGAAGCGGCTTTCTCTGCGGTACGTCTCAGGTCTCTAAATCTCTGGAGGAACGAAAACAATCCCTCACTCAAATATCCTTTAACGAGGCAGTTGAGGACCTACCCATGCTCATGGCGGTAGGTGATAGGATTCCTAAACAATACTTACATCTTTGACAAGAAGTACAAAATACAGTTCTGTATTGACGTGACATTATAGCGTCATTTCAACGAGCAAACCAAATCGTGCCATCCATCAATTTCTCTAATAAAATTAAAATATATAGGTGTTACTTTATTGAATTTGATGGCTCAACAATAGGTATTATTTTTGACTTTTTAATGTTTTGATTTTTTTGCTTCGGGGGTTTTTAAATTATTAATTTATTTTTATTTCACAATTTTTAAACTTTATTACAAATAAATTATGATATATGAGTACAGTTATATCTTAAAGGATCACTATCAAATTGGAGAGTATTTAATAGAGAGTACTAATGTGCTGGATATCCTGGCTACAGCATCTGCTTATCGTGTAGCCACCATTGCATTGTATGTAGAATCAAGTGCTGATCAAAATGAATCCAAACATGACATATCTGCTATTATTTTTTCAAGAGTGTACTAGAGTGCTGGATATCCTGGCTGCAGCATCAGCTCATCGTGTTGCCACCATTGCAATGTATGTAGAATCAAATACTGAGCAAAACGAATCCAAACACGACATATCTGCTATTATTTTTTCAAGAGTGCTGGATATCCTGGCTGCAGCATCAGACCAATAATTCCATCATCATGCAAAGTTATATAGCATACATAAGTTTTTCAAATTTTAGGTCACACGTACGTATAAAAGTGAAAAGTAAATACACTTTTTGCGTCTAATAACCCTACCGCAGTTATCAAAAGAGCTGATGACCTTGAAACGGCTGAACCGATTTTGATGAAACATGTCTAAGAACCATCGCTAGAAAACCTGCTTTCAAATAAAAAAAACCGCATCCAAATCGGTTGACCCGTTTAAGAGCTACGGTGGCGCAGACAGACACACACACAAACACACAGAGCGGTCAAACTTATAACACCCCTCTTTTTTGCGTCGGGGGTTAAAAATACAGTTCTATGAAGACAACTGGTAAGGGCTAAATCCGAAAGATCTGAGGATGTTCTCGGACGGTTCCAAAACCAGTACGGGGACGGGATCAGGTATCTTTTTGGAGGATCTGAACATCAAAATCTCCGCGCCACTAGGTATGATGAAAACAGTCTATCAGGCCGAGTGCTCGGGGATCCTACTGACTAAAATAGTTTAAAAAACTAAAAAACACGCTTTTAGCACGCACAAAAAATTACAAAATTTAATACCCATATCATAGGGGTGCATTTCAAATAGCCAATCCGCCATCTTGGATGTCCGCCATGTTGGATTAAGTCACGTGACTATTTTTTTCGTATTCCTGACAGCAAACCCTTTCATTTGATACCCATATCATGGGGGTGCATTTCAAATAGCCTGTCCGCCATATTGGATTTAAGTCACGTGACTATTTTTTTCGTTTTCCTGACAGCAAACCCTTTCATTTGATACCCATATCATGGGGGTGGATTTCAAACAGCCAGTCCGCCATCTTAGGGAGGCCGCCATATTGGATTTGTAATGACGTTTCTTAGCTAGTCATGTATTGTCATCAGAGCTCAGAGCGTGTGCAAAATTTCATCCTAATCGAAAACCGGGAAATGGGTCAAATTAAGATTCCAAGATTTTCTTATATACATAGTTACAATTAGTGAAGCTAATAAAAGCGTGTTAATAAAAATCAATCTATACACATACTCTCGGACAGCGTCGGGAGGTGGCCTTGTATCAGGCAAAGTATCTTGGATCCCCGGGGTCGATTCCTGAGGTCCTCATCAAGATTAATGGCTTGCTAAAGTTCCCTAAGAAGATCGGGTGGCTCGAGTAATCATCCCACCCTTTACGCAATACAGGTGCAAGAGTCGTCGAGTTGCGGATACTGACCCGCTTTTACCATCGCCAAGAATAAAATTACAGATTGTTTTTTTAATGTTACAGTCGACATCTGGTGAGCGATTTATAGCAGTGCCACGTGACCGCCCGGCGCCTTGCATTGGTTGCGCTTCGTTTGTAGACGCGAATGCAAGGGGTGTTAAAGAACTAGCCGGCTTAGGCATCAAGCAACTGGACCGACATGAACCGAACATGCGTCACTTGCTCAACAACGTCGTCAGCGTCGAAAGACAAGTCCAAGTAAGCTTTGCTCTATCTTTAAAATTGACCGAGTCATAAAGGTTTGAAATTCAAGATTAGACAGAATACCCACTTATGACGTCACTTGCTATTAACGCCATTATAATCTCCATACAAAAAATCGTTTTTGAAAGAGACATACATATTGAAACTTTAAAAAATCACTGTAAATTCGTTTTTCAATCGATTTTGTTTTTTTCTTCGCGAATCGTCTGCTACTAATCTATATTTTAAAATTAACTCATAAATTATGGTAAATTTAGGAACAGTCAAATACCCTATTCAATATCAAAGTTGCAGTACGTCAAGATTTGCGGTCGAGCGTTCGGGTTCCAATCACAGTAGAAAGTCAAACAAAAATTTTGGTTAGAGTTAGGACATTACAAAGTCACAAAAATTTTGGTTAGGACAGACAGTCCGAAAAGGTGATTCCGTGCTTCGGAAGGCATTTTAAGCCCTTGGGCCCGCTTGCTATTTACGGACGTAGTCGTCACAAGAACCATGTCAGTAGCCTTTGGCGGCCCTATAAACCACGGACTCCAGGGTTTGTGAGTAGTTACCGACACACACAAAAATGAGTAATACCCCTTTTTTCAGGTTGTTGGTGGAGTCAGATACATAATGACTCTTGCAGTAGATTACGATAATTGTACGTCTAATGAAACAGAAAATTGCAACTTTCAAAAAACTTGTAAGGTTACTATTCTTGAAAAGCCCTGGCAGAGACTAACAGATGGTTCAAAATTTAGGGCAATTCTTTCCAATAATTGCACTGAAGAATGGTTGTTCAATGAAAATGACTTAAATAATCAGAATAATTACATTACTAATCCCGCTGTTGACAACTACGATAGTTCACATATTACAACCCCTGAGTACGGCCAAACTGGAGCTAGTGAAGATAGTGTAAAAGCTGTACACCAAAGTGAAGTACAAGCTCAACCTAATGCAGAAAAATCTTTAACCGATGAACAAATGAAAGAATTAGAAAAACAAATCATTCCAGTTAGCAGTCTTAATCGGCCTACAGACAACAATAATTATAATGCACCTTCTGAAGCTAATCAAAATGTTGGTTTAACCGAAGAAAAAGTTAACAAATTAGGCGATGCAAAGCCGTCTGATGAATTCACGTCAACACAAATGCCCGATACAGGCAAAATTACATCTGGCCTCGCACAAGATAAAAAAAAAGCCATTGACGAGTTAATGAATTTTTTTGACTTTAGTGGCCTTAAAGATAAATTAAATAATGAAGATTTAATACGAATGAAAAGAGATTATGGTTCCGAGTTACAAATCTTGAATCTTGCAGAAAGTTATCAGGATATGAAAACAAAAATTAAAAATGCTCAATTTATACATAAACTAGCACAAGCAATGGTAGATCATCTAAATGAAATAGATATAGAAGTTAAAAATAGAGTTTTGTTGGAAGTAGTTAGTGCGGAAGAAGAATTTGACAAAGATTTACGCTACTTTTATGTTCAAGCTCGAGTTACCGTATCTTGCGACAAACTTCAATGTAAAGACAGAGCAGTTAAAATATGTAACGGTATAATAGATACGACTGGAGATCAACCATCAGTTCTTTACACAGTGTGTAATAACGACCGAAAAAAAAGCTTGGGAAAACTAAAAGATGTACGGGAGGACGATCCGATTTTGTTAAAATTCCTTAGGCGCGCTATGAGAAAAATTGATTTAGAATCGAAAGTTCCGTATGCTTTGAGAATACGAAAAATCTTAAGTGCATCCATGCAGAGAGTTTCTGGCATTTTAACAAAAATCTCAGTCGAAATTGAGTACACTGAATGCTTCAAAACAGTACCACTCTTTAGAAGAAACAATTGTTCGGCATTAGAGAATCTAGGCTTCAGGTTGTGTGACATTGAGGTACTCGAAAGGCATTGGTTAAAGGAAACTAAGTTGACGTATGTTTGCACTGAAAGACCCGTAGACGAAATATTCATCAGTGATGCAAAGAATAATTTGAGCACTAGTCCAGCACGACTAAGTGTCGATGACCCTCAAGTTCTTGAAATTTTACAAGAAGCTTTACTTTATTTGGAAACTAAATCGAATCGAAATAACAAACAAAAAATTGTTAAAGTCAAATCCGTATCTACACAACAAGTGGCTGGAATGCTGACAAATATTGCGTTTACAGTGGGTTACACTGTTTGCACTAGTGAGTATAAGGATGACGTAAATACATGCGAATTGTTGGATAACGAACCTCTTCGAAATTGTTCAGCGGAAATTTGGGAAAGGCCGTGGTTAGATGACGGGAGACAATTAAACGTAACGTGTGAAATATTTAAAACCAAGAAAAATGACTTATTAAAACGAAAAGAAAGGGATACACTTGTTGGAAGTCCGCTAGTAAAAGAAGTAGATGATCCGCACTACACAAGTTTAGCTGAAGAGAGTTTACAAAAACATTTAAAAGAATCTGTTAATACTCAACACTATCAATTAATAAAAATAGATAAAGTAACACTTCAGCTAGTTTCTGGAACATTAACTAAAATCGATTTTCATATATCGCCAACCAATTGTCAAGTGAATTCTGACGGAGAACCGACATCAACTGATTGCATTGTGCAAAATTTGAACGAAACAGTCGCTTGTCATTCTGAAATTTGGGAAAGACCTTGGTTAAAATCAGACAGTAAACATATTGAAGTGAATTGCAATTCTGACATTGAAAAAGGTAGAAAGAAAAGAAGCATACAAACAACTGACAACGAAATAGAACAAAATCCAGATGAATATAAAAACTTAACTGACGACTGTTTGACAAATTATATGGCTACGTATGGAATAGAGACGCATCATAAAGTTATACGAATAAATAAAGTAGTTAAGGTGAATACTACTGGAGATCTTACTAAAATATATTTTGTGGCTGCTCCAACTAATTGCTCAGTAAATAATGGCTATCCAACTTCTTCCCCTTGCGAAATAAATGATATTAAAAACACAATGTCTTGTCATGCAAATGTCTGGATTAAACCTTTTCTAAATGGAAGAATTATGAATGTTAACTGCCAAAATGATGAGGCAAAGGTCAGAAGAAAAAGACGTGTAATAGGTGGATTAGAAACGCAAGATACAAGCAATCCTAAATATAAAGCACTTGCGGAAAAATCATTGAAAAAGTATGTCCTAAGATCAAGGATTTCGCAATATCATGATGTAGTTTCAATTGAAACTGTATTTGAACAGATTGTTTCTGGTAAAAAATATAAAATTAGATTTATGGCATCACCCACGAATTGTCAAATTGATAGACAGGGAAAACCAACTTCCCATTCATGCAAGGTTAATAAGGTGGACGAAATTTTACGTTGTGATGCAGAAATATTTGAGCAATCCTGGTTAGGAAAAGAAGAAATAACTGTTAACTGTCATCCTTATAAATCTCGAGAAAAGAGATCATTACGTGTAGTTGGTGGGGAAACTGAACAAGTAACCAGTGACCCCAAGTATATGCAACTGGCAAAAGAATCTCTTGCTAAATATGTTATGACTACTAATACTACAAAACAACTCAAAATCTTACGGATTACAAAAGTAACCACTCAAGTGGTTTCCGGATCATTGACTAGAGTTGAGTTTGATATTCAGAGTCAGGATCATGTACTGAAATGTCGTTCAGAAATTTGGGAACAATCTTGGATTAAGAAAAAAGATATTACTGTAAATTGTGATCTACCTAAATCAAGACGTCGAAGAGAAATCCAGCTAGCCAGTGCAGTGCGAAGTATGGGACGGTTTCAAGAAACGAATCGTTTAAAATCTGGAGGTTATCATGAACAAGACCCCACTGAACCTAAATATACTCAAATGGTTGAAGAAGCGTTGCGAAAGTACCAACATCGCAAAAAAAGCAAATTTCTGCACAAAGTTATTGAAGTGAAACGTGCAAGTTCACAAGTTGTGTCTGGAAAAAAATACAAAATAGATTTTACAGCCGCACTTACGACATGCGCCTCAAATGTTACAAATGTAGATTTGTGTGATGTTGCTAACTCTACAACTCTTTACTGTCATGCTGAAATATGGGATAAACCATGGTTGAAAAGAAGAGATATAGATGTATTTTGCAGTACTGACAACATCGATGATGAAATCGATTCTGATGAAGAGGACGATGTAAAGAGCAGACGGAAACGTAGTCTGTCCAATAGAAATGAAGAAAAAAATGAAGATTTAAATGATAAACCAAATGAATTGATTACTCCTATATCTCACTTGAATAAAATTCATAAGAGCACTAAAATTCATAGTCCGATAATAGTGCCAAACGAAACAGTAAGTGATAATTATTTCAGAAAAACTAAGTCATATAACACTAAAAGGTACTTACAACTAGCAGAAGACTCATTACGAGAGTTTGAAAGCCTTTCTAAAGCAGATGTTTTATACAAAGTTATCAAAGTACACTATGTTAATGAGGATGAAGATATAGGCATTCGAATACGCCTTGAATTTACTGCATCACCAAGCAACTGTTCGTTAGCCGAATACATGAACAATGACAATTGTCAATTTGTAGAGCCGAAAGAAATAGTAAGTTGTCATGCAGATATACGTTTTACTTTGATGCTAGAAGGTAACTTTGCGAGAAATATAGAAGTAAAATGTGAGAAACGTCAAAAAAAGAACGTTAATGAAGGAGAATTATTTAAAACCAGACATAAAAGACAACTACAAATGGAAGAATATGTAGAAGACGACCTTACATACTTATACGCTGATAACGCTGTTACTAGACTTAATTCAGAAGGTGAACAAAACTTATTTAAATTAGTAACAGTTCACGACGTTCGACGGTCTGTGCATATGAAAACTCCAATTGTTCGAATGTATATAGAAGTTGCTAAATCTTTATGCTTGCGTGATGAGATTTCGATTGACTTGGCTTCCTGTAATGAGATAAATGGCATGATGCACGGACTATGCTATGCAAGGATATGGCCGTCGCGTTTTGACGATCTAGTTATTCAAAAAATAGATGTAGTTTGCGAGACTGATCTACAAAAATTTATTACCTTAACTGGTTTCAGTACATTTACATCGGTCGAAGCGGCTTTGATTGTTCTCAACTCTAAATCCAATTACCCAAATTTTGTTCGACCAATGCCTGGAGCGCCGCCGTATTTAATCCCTACCCTCGACTATAATGATCCATTTTTGTTGTCTTTCATGATGATTGCAACAAACTGTTCAAAAAAACATGCGGAATCTTTATCTAGGCAAGATAAATTATCTATAAATACATGCCCGGTAAACTATGTCGCAATTCCTGAAATATGTAATGCACAAATTTATATGACTTCTAATAGCAGAACTGTAAAGTATGTCAATGTATCTTGTGGTCAAACTTTTATGAAACGTAGCAAACGATCCATAAAAATAAAACCCGATAATATTACTGATGAGGATGTCACTATTCAAAAATTAGTACAAGAGTCATTAGACCAATTGGAAATGATTTCTATACACAGCTATAAACAACGCGTCCTCGTTATTAATAAATATTCTACTAAATATACTATAAGAAAAGAAACTACAATAGATTTCGATGTTGGTTACACAAACTGTCTAAAATACGAGTGGGTAGACAACATTACCAGTTGCGAATTTCTGGAGCATTTGCCGCGGCGTCATTGCGTGTCGGTAGTGTCGGAAAACCTCTGGTACGAAAACGGCAGACAAATCCGCGTTGATTGCACTGATGATGAAACACCATTAGAAGCGAATATGGAATACGAAACCGCCCAATCTGCGACGGTTTTAAGCAACGAAGCTTTAAAACATATAGAGTACAAATACCCGAATCCTCGAAGGCAAAAAGTTGTTAGAATATTTTCGTTGGAGAAGCAAATGGTCGCTGGTATTCATTATAAAATTAAAATGGAAGTCGGATACACGAAGTGCATGGCATTGAGTGTCGATGATAACTGTGAATTGGATCCTCAAATAGAAGCTCGTAAATTTTGTCGTGCCAATGTGTGGATCCGAACTTGGACGAATCATCCTCCAAGCTACCGAGTCAGTTGCGATTACCAGGACGGCGCTACCAACGAAATGTACCATGAGATTCAAGCACAACAATTATTTTCGTATTTCCTAGAAACATACAAACCGAGTTACCTAAACGATCATGAGGAGATGCAACATCGCTGTAATATATTTAAAAAGAACATTAAAAAAATTCACGAGCTAAATGTATATGAGATGGGCACTGCTAGGTACGCTATCACAAGGAGTGCAGATATGTCGCCCGAAGAGTTCAGAGCGAACTTTTTGGGGTTGAATTTAAAGCTACGTGATGAGAACCAAGTTCCGATGCTGGCGGCTGAAATTCCATCGGTGAGCATCCCAGACGCATTCGACTGGAGGGAACATGACGCGGTGACTGAAGTCAAGGACCAGGGAATGTGTGGGAGCTGCTGGGCGTTCAGTGTCACAGGTAAGTTTTCTTACAGGATTTATCCTACATTTCGTCGTTCCCAAATCAAGACCTCTTATGTGACGCTCTGGACGAAAATCACTTTTTTACAACATAATGTAGAAAATAAAATTCTCCACCTTCTACAAAAACTCTTATATGTTACATATTCGCAGAGATACAGGTGACGAAAAACAACTCCCATGTGACACTTGAGAATCAAAATATCTCATGTGTGCAACTGTGCATACATTTTTTTTATACATTTATTTTTCACGAGGAAGTTTTTTTCAATTCTTGCATCTTTACACATCAGAGGTCTTGATTTGGCAACGACGATTTATAGGTTTACTATTGTTAGCTTGTGTATTTAAGCAATTACTCGCCGTTACTTTGGCATTGATGAATATTGTAGGCTCGAGCCCCTCGGTGGGGACGTATATGAGCTGTTGATGACTATGAGAAAAATATCAAAATGTTTCCCTCAAAATTATTCGCTTCACAAAGAAACTGCCCATATCTATGTGTTCAAATTCTATTCAACAAGTTGGCATGTGTTTGGCAGGTAACATCGAGGGTCAATGGAAGATGCACTCTGGGAAACTAGTTTCACTTTCGGAGCAGGAGTTGGTCGACTGTGACAAGCTGGACCAGGGTTGCAACGGTGGCCTACCTGACAACGCTTACAGGTAAATTTTAACTTTGTATTTTTTTACATTGGGTCGTTAATAATATTAATAAATATTTTTTAATTCGCTCTTAAGAAGTTTATCCTTGCTGATGTAAACTAAATCTACATACTTGTATCTTATTAAGTCAATGTCTGTTTACATACAAAATATGTGAGAATTCTGAATGGTTAAGGAACCAAGAACCAAGGTGATCAGTGAGGTCTGTTCAAGGTAGCCTCCGAACCTGCCGACCCTTCGGTGGGGACGTGCAGTGTGTGACTCATATCATGGGCACAATACATATTGAAAATGGAGGCACTATAGATTATTAGTAGAGTCAATCAAGTTAAATGGAACAATTTTTTGCATTACATTGAATTTACAATAAAGTTTGTTAAATGAAATCAAAAACTAAAGTTTTAATTTTGTGACCAACTAACTCGTTAAAATCGAAACTTTAGGAATCGGGTGTTTCAGAAACACCATGTCAAGCTAATATAATTTTACAGGAGAGACAAAGAACCGTTTTTAGAAGAAAAGTTTTCCTAACCATGTAACTTTCTTAACTACGATTTTGTGTATGTGATTTCAAAAATATTTTTTTATAAAAAATAAAAGTGGCTATTATTTTAGTGCTTGTAAAACCACTTAAAACCCGCTTGACTTGTGGGGTTTCTAAAATAAATAAAAACTTAATATTTATTTATAATTAGTCATGAAAATTTATATTTTATTAATGTTACATTATGTATTTCACACATAAAGTCATTCTTCAGTATTTTCTTCGTCATAAACCGGCCATTTGTATATTAAAATTTGCTCATAGAAAAATTTAACTTTTCTCTCCTGGGGTAGACAGTTCTTCAGTTTTTTTCAGGTCGTCCACCTTTTTTTTGTCTTTTACCAGTATATGCAAGATTTGCATCCTGGGCAGCATTGCAGGTCATTTTTGATGAAAAATGAATGTGTAACTAACTAAGCCCCCAATGAATTCTATCGTAGAGACAATACCATCTTGTTCGAAAGAATAGTGTAAAAAAGTGTATTGTTTCGTTGTTATTGCATAGATTGGGTTTTCTCGATGACTTGTGAGATAACATAAGAACACAAAGACGCAAAAAATTATTTTGAAGAAAAACATGACAAATACCCGATTCTACTGGTGACTTACAGGGCCACCATTTTTAATATTGGCCCCTTTTATGGGCCTCACGCAGTATACTCGTATGCGCTGCTGGTAACTAATAATATCATAGCATCAAGTCAATGCAGCATAGCTAATAAATGTCTAAAAATCTAATGAACGCTTAAGTAATTGTGATTATGTGTTCTCATTATTTATCCACATTACAGCTAATTAGGTTACTCAGTTTCTAATTATATGCAAGTCGATTATATAAATTAATTATAGAATTCAGGTGACCTCTTTTTATAACTTAAATTCATAAACAGGAAAACTGCGAATAAATTGAATTCAATTGGGTCAAGTTTTATTCCGATTGTATACGAATTCTTGGAATTTTGTTTATGAAGCGTTTATCGATGACAAAACACAATTCATTGTTTATTGGAAGCAGGACGTTATTGTTTAATTTCGTCTTCAAACAGGACATATTTGAAACTCCTTGCGAGTGCCATGTGCAGCTGTCCAAACAAATAACTTGAATCAGCTGAAGTATTTTCAACACACTTTATATCCAATTAGGTTTCGAGTACAGTATAACAATAAATAAAAATAAATAGCTAGTGGCTCCGTGAGCTGTAGACCTCGCGATTACTTTTTTTTTAAATGGCTGAAAAAACCTCGATAGTGCGTTTTAGAAAATCCGTTCCACTGTACAGCGCCATCTGTTGATATTTACTTAGACTAAAAGATGCTTTGTTACATTATTTCATTTAGGATTTTTTTTTTTTTTATTGGATGAGAAATATGACCTGTAGAGGAAAACAGCCTCAGCGGTAGACCTTGTAAGCTGGCAACCCCCATAACACCGTCTTTTTTTTTAATTTCCAAAAACTGATTCGCTCGCTTCGTTTTTTTTTTTTTTTGACGGACCTAATCACTATTTATACCAGAGTGGTAATATAGTGGGCGCGGACTTGCGGGGGAGCAGAAGGCTCGTACCCCTTAGGAATTTTATGACAACGCATCTGGGGACACCCTCAGACGGGCTCGGACCGCGGCCCAGAACGTTGCCAGGGCGAGAAGCGCGTCGGAGAAGAATGACCCCTACCGGGTCTTACTGAATTAATTCTACTATTAGTTCCGCGTCCCCGGGGGCGGTTGCTACCTGAAGGGCATTCTGTAGTAGTGTGTGGCCTACACGCAATGGCAGCTTTAATCGCGACGGTGATCTCATCGTCCGGATCTGTGAGAGCGTGTCTAGGACGACGCTTGAATCGCGTAGTGGGGTGCGGAAAGTAAATTGACGCTTTTCTCACCAGAAGGTTCGGGTGAGTAACGGCCGAATCGAAATAACGCTTAGACGCTTGACGCATATACTCCTTAATGGAAGGGACCTCGAGGTCAATGTGGAGATTCCTATTGCGCACGTACCACGGACAGCCCGTGGCCTTGCGCATGAAACGATTTTGAATCACCTGAAGGGGACTCAAATTGGAACGAGCCGCATGAGCAAACACCGGACACGCGTATGTCATTACGGGACGGACGCAAGCGGTATAAAGACGGACCTTACTACGTAGGGAGAGCTTCGACCGTTTGCAAAGGAGGGAGTGGAGCCGGCCTATAATGAACGCGGCGCGGTTGCGAACGTTTCGCAAGTGATAGCGGAAACATAGCCTAGAGTCGAGAGTGACGCCTAAGTACTTGACGCGGTCCACGGAATCTGGCGACCGAACAGAGAGACGCTTGGATATCTCTGAACACGAGCGCGACGATGAAAGAGCACTGCTGTGCTTTTATCGGGATTGACTTCTATTCTCTATTTGCGGAACCAGTCGCTGATGGCGTCTAGAGCCGCTTGGAGTCTAGAGACAAGGGTAGAGGGGTCTCGTTCTGAGGTATAGATTGCAGTGTCGTCTGCAAATAGAGCGATCTGCGAATAAGGGGTCTTCGGTAAGTCGCTCGTGTAGAGCGCGAAAAGGAGGGGCGAGAGCACGGAGCCCTGAGGGACACCGGCGTTAATGGGGCGAGAGGACGAGAGGACACCTTCCACTCTGTGGCGTAAGCGACGATTCGACAATAAGTTTCGTACAAGACGTACGAGCCTGTCTGGCACACCGAGCTTGTACAGCTTGTATACGAGTCCGTTGTGCTAGACCTTGTCGAAGGCTTTCGCCACAACGAGGAAGACTGACCCTGTCGGTTTGTGGGTATTCCTATTGAATTCGGTGTAGACATGCTCTACAATCCGATGGACCTGATGGGTACAAGAGTGTTTGGCCCGAAAGCCAAACTGCTCGGGTGGAAGGAGGCTGTTTGCGTTAGCAAAATCAGAGATGATGACTCGCTCAAACAACTTGCCAAAGTTGACAAGTAGGCTTATTGGACGGATGGAAGAGGACCGCTCGCTTCGCTCGCCCGGTCAACTATGTGGGGACATCTCACACACGGCCATCTGATCCCAAACCAAGCAGAGTTTGTACTATGGGTTTCAGACAGCTGATATACATTACAAGACAGACAATCACATCATACGCATGATAGCCCTAGGCGGGATTCGAACCCGCGACCCTGTGCTTCGCAGGCAGGCGTACAAAAAAACTAGGGTGCTGTGTGGGTTGCCGCGATATTGCAATGCGTCGACAATGTTTGCGGAGGTGCAGACGATTTTACGCAATAATTAGAAAGCGAAGTGCCTCATTGCTAGAACGCATTCGGGGCAGCTTAAACACCATCCTGAACGAATTATCTGTGTAACGAGGCATTCGTCCTCTTTCTTGTTTTAAGACTGGCAACCTTTCTTGCTGGCAGTTTTATCTTTCATTTTAAATTCATTTTCAAATTTAGATTTCTTACGTTTCGATTTTGTCTTTTTTCTGCCAAATTCCTCACTTCATATCCTGATCTCCAACAGCGAGAAGATTATCCTTGTTACTATTTTTCCAGTTTATTAATATATAAATACATAAATAAAGACCTTTTCTTCGGACTGTGCCCTGGTTTTTGCCACGCTTTGTATTATTATCCTCTACAACATTGTTCGTGTGGTGCTCGGCAGCTCCGTGGCGGCTGCTACGCCACATCTGTAGTCAAGAAATGTAACCACGCTTCAAACTTGTCCCCTCCAAATAAATACCAAAGAAGCCGGGGGAAAAAAACTATACCATACCACATTCGAATACGCGGTACAATGATGTTTTATGACTCGGTTTGTAAGAACATCGAAAGTAAGCTTCAATGTACAGCAGCGACATCATCTGCCTGTGTGTCATCGCGCGTCGTTTATTTCATTCGGATTATCCTACAAAATTTTGAAGTAACCTGAAGTTAGCGTATTGCGAGTGCATTGCGAATATTTAATATAGCCAATTTTTTTTTTTGTAGAATAATTATTTTATTAGCTAAATTATTAAAACATACATATGCACAATGTCAGTCAAAAATACCTCCCCGGGTCATACCCGCCGCAAAGGTGCCCATGACACTCGCTGCGTTGCCACGTTGAATGGCAATGGACAACCTTTGCGTCAGGTAGGAACCAGATTAATCCGACAATTAATTGTGGTAGTTAGGAGCTATGTTTTAGCGGGCTTTGCTAGGCGGTTACTTTTCTTGACTATTGTAGTTTGTTGGCTTCAACACCTTCAGCAAAAACTAGTACGTGCACACGGAATATAAAACAAGAGAGGAATGGACAAGTGGGCGGGGTGCGTGTGTCATAACTATGAGTAGGTCCGCATGTTTTGTTTAGTTCGCCGAGCTTGCAAAAACTATTCCTATTTTCTTTAGGCTAAGGTATGTATTGGTATGCATCTTGTAGTACGCCATCTAGGTCAGAAGCGTTGAACTACGTGAAGAAAGTATAGTGTATATCTGAGCTCATGCGAAAATATACTTTATTTGTTTAATGGTACAGTAACATTTACATTTAGTAATGAAGTATATATAACGTTCTTGTTTGAAACGAGTACAACAGCTCTGAATAGTCAAATGCCCGATTGTCTTAGTCTGTGTGTGATGTAAACAGTGCTATCTATGTGTGATTTTGGCGACACTGGTTCTCATAGAAAAAAATACGTTTGTCCTTTCCACTCTTGTTTTATATTACGTGTACGTGCAGATAGCTTATAGGTAGGTTGATAGAAAAATCAAAGGTTTATTTCTCTCCAGGGCCATTGAGCAGCTTGGTGGTTTGGAGACCGAATCGGACTACCCTTACGAGGCAGAAGACGATAAATGCGCTTACAACGCGTCTCTCTCCCGCGTGCAGATCAGCGGCGCCGTCAACATATCGTCCAACGAAACCAACATGGCTAAGTGGCTGGTCAAAAACGGGCCCATCTCTATTGGTAAGTCTCTTCGTCAATAGGGGATCGGACTGTTTCTAAATTTACCATATTTTATGAATTATTTTTAAAATATAGATTAGTACCAGACGATTCGCGAAGAAAAAAACAGAATCGATTGAAAAACGAATTTAGAGTGTTTTTTTAAAGTTTCAATATGTCTGTCTCTTTCAAAAACGATTTTTTGTATGAAGATTATGTGGCGTTACCAACAAATGACGTCACAAGTGGGTATGTGCCTCTCTGTCTAATCTTGAATTTCAAACCTTTATAACTCGGTCAATTTTAAAGATAGAGCAAATTCTTTTAGTGTTCGATAGCAGAAACTAAGAAGTCCGATCCCCTATTTTAGCTGACACCAGAGTTTGTAATGTACCCACTCGATGAAGAAGCTTACTTGAAACTACCTCTGTGACCGAGTGGAGCGTTCGGTTCACATTGCGGAGGTTTTGAATCCCTGGGACAGTTTTTTTTAATGGACCTAATGCTTGTGTCGCTAAATCGATTACTCTGGTAATCCCTGGGACACTGTGTTCAAACTGACAGCGGCTCTAGCCAGTAGACCAGCGACGACGCTCTTAAATTCAGCCATAGTGTAGTACAAACACACTCGATCCTACTGCATTTTTGCCAGTGTTTACATTATACTGTGTGGTTTACAGGTATAAACGCGAACGCAATGCAATTCTACGTGGGGGGCGTGTCGCACCCGTGGCGAATGCTGTGCAACCCGTCCAACTTGGACCATGGCGTGCTCATCGTTGGATACGGAGAAAAAAGTAGGCTCTCTGTCATTTTAAAAGTCATACAATAATACATATACAGGGTGGCTCATTATAGATGGATCATGCGCTCTGTATGGGTAACATATAATAATTACTCCCTTGAAACTGAATTCCTTCGTAACTTAAAAAATAATTCTTTGATTGAAACTGGTAATGTACAAAGATCATTTATTCCGCATTGGAAACCGGTTACGAAACTGCTGTTGCGTAGGCGGCCGAAGAGAACGCTGAAAATATAAGACAAAGAAAGATCTGTTTTAATTAAATATGACATCGATTTTAGTGAAAAAAAATTGCAGGAAAAACTGTGTCAAGAAAAACTGCATTCATAGATAAAAAGCGGATATGGAGGAGAACAGATAGATAGATAGATAAATTATTTTTATTTCTAAAATACACATCTAGACACATTCAATCTTAAAACAACAATCTCACACCTAAGGATGCCGAAGACCGGGCAAAGTGGAGAAGATTGAGTAGGAAACCAGACCCCAGCACTAGGCCGGGAAAACGCTAGGACGAAGAAGAGAGGAAGATTTCATAGTAACATTTACTGCTTATGATCTACACAATGGGGATTTTCTGACAGCTCTTAATCGAAAAAATAAAAATAATAGTTCTAATTGAGACGATAGATGGCGCCAGGTGTACTTCGTTTATTCTTTTTTTAAATACTTTTATGGCCACGGGTGACTCGCCGGATTTCTTCGGATCCACGAATCGTCAACGCCATCTATCGAAGATTTATGAACTATTTTTTTTAATGGGCTGTCGGATTGATATCGACATAAAAATTATGATAGTTTTTTCTTCAATACGACCGGCTTCGATTCCCGAACTAAAAATTAATATGTTTTTAAATCTGCAGTTTTCTTGTCACTAAAATTGATGACATAGTTCCTTAAAACAGATCTTTCTATGTCTTATAGTTTCAGGGTTACCCATACTGACCCATTTAAACGGGACACCCTGTATGGTCATCGTCTTGCATTGTTCGTCGAAGAAGCTAGCGACGAAGAACAATGCATCAACTCATACAAAGGAACACGGCGCCGCCGTGTACAGCGACCTATATTCTTCAAAGAGTGGAATTTAGATGCTATTAAATATTGATTTTAGAATCAAAATCAAAAATATTTTAATCGAATTAAGATTTTTACAAATAATTTTTCGATGTCAAAGCTATCATATGGATGGCACGTTCACTACCAGTGTATGCACGCTGTGGAGAAGAATGGCCAGAATATTTAAAAAAAAATGTTGTTTAGTCCTGAATTGTACTTTTCTGCTTTTCATACGAGTAAATACGTTATATTATAAATAGTAACTTTAATACCGTCTATTGAGATTACTTAAAACGATAATTACATCCTTCTTTGAGAAAAATAAATAAAACTTAAACGACTTTAAAAACGTTAGCATGGCCGAGTAGTCGAGATTTCGACACCTATTATGGAGGTTCCGGGTTCGATTCCCGGTGGGGATAATATCAAGCAAAAATCTCTTAGTGAGACTTTCCCCAGTTTGTTTAGGACGTCGCAGGCTGAATCACCTGATTGTGAAAAAAAGACGATTCCGTGCTTCGGAAGGCACGTTAAGCCGTTGGTCCCGGCTACTATCTAGTCGTTTCACGAGCCATGTCAGTGGCCTTTGGCGGCTCTATAACACTGACACCAGGGTTTGTGAGGTCGGTTGTCGACCTTACAACCCACACGATGATGATGATGATGAATAAAACTTGGAGTCGGTAACTTGACCACGTGATTGCAATCCGCAGACTACCCGTTGTTCAACAAGAAGCTGCCGTACTGGATTGTGAAGAACTCTTGGGGCAAGTCGTGGGGCGAGCAGGGCTACTACCGCGTGTTCCGCGGCGACGGCACCTGCGGCGTGAACATGATGGCCAGCAGCGCGGTCGTCTGATGGTGCCGCACTCCGCACTCGACGGCTTAGAGTTAAGTCATTCATTGGGCTTCCTTTTCTAGGGATTTTCATCTTTTTTTTATAATGTCAGGTTCTCGAAATGTCATATCAGATCAGTCTCATGCAAGTAAGTTCTTTGTGTAAAAAGATATTACCTACTCAAAGTAAAGGACACAAACTTAGGGTTTTGATAGTGTTATTAAAACAAACTATCCTTTATAAACACTAAGTTTTCGCGGTTGTTAATATTAATAAATAATAACACACATCGTGGTATAATAACCCGGTAGATATGTGTTATTAAACTATCCTTTGTTTAACAAACATCCATTTTGAAAGATTAGATTCTAAGTTAAAATAGAAAGCAGATTCTACGAAATAAATGATCCAAATTTTTTATATGCTCTAACATTTTGCGGAACTGACACAATAGTCGTTGCGCCTCATTGAGAGGCATAGTGTTAGAAACTGGGATTTTTTTATATAAATGTGATTTTTTATATTGTACACTTTCTATTTCGTCATTTAAAGACATGTCCATTTATAGATCAAATGTATATTGACTTTGTTATAATTTTTTACTGTAAAGTACTCGTTATTCTTTCCAATCTCTCTATTCTTTCATGACATAAGTTATTATTGTACGTGTAGGATTATATAAAAGTATCGTGTTTGCTGCAGACTGAAGGAAGATTATTTTATAAAGGTACATAAATCATAGTCGGTAGTCTAGTGCCGGTGCCTCCCGTCCCCACCAAGAACCAATGTGTTTTCGAATTTCAAATTCATATGTACGTTTATTTGACGCTCTTACATCAAGGAAAACATCGTGATGAAACCTGCACACTCCTGCGAAGAACTTCAAAGGTTGTGTGTGAAGTCGACCAACCCGCACTGGGCCAGCGTGGTCGACTACGGCCTAATCACTCTAAATCAGGGTAGGCTCGAGGCCCTCGGTAGGGACGTTTTTGAGCTGTTGATGATGATATAAATCATAAAAGTTGCCTCCAGAAAATTACAAAATGTTTAGGTTTTGGTCTTTTGCGTAGATGGCAACTTTCGCGTATAAATATTCAAGTACGTAAATGATCAATCACGTGTAACGAGTTCTTATCTGGTGCTGTGAAAGGGACCATTTTCAAATAATTATAGAGATTTCGTAATCTTGATGGAATAAACTCGAGATGTAAATATACTTATATGAAGATCTGTTTCTTAAAATGTGTTTATGTGAATAATTTTAATTCAGTCTGTAGTTTTTTTTTGTAGGTGTGCTAGTCCATTGCTTTCTCTAATCTTATGATAATAATATTCATCTAGTCTATAAGATCTTATGAAGTGAGTGGAGCGGCGAGGAGAGAGATGCAAGATAGCTTCTCGTTAGTCGAAGCAATAAGATTAGGCCTTGTTTTAAAAACTCGATCTTGTGCTTACATAGTTAAGACGGATTGAGTGGAAATAGTTCGAAAGGATTACCATAGATGTCGCTAAGCACGCAGTAACGTGCCATGTGGTTGCCTATTATGGTGACGTCATAATTTCATAGAAAACAAGCAAGAACGAATTTCGGCGCTGCCACTATGCCCTCCGTGGTGTAGTTGGTAAGCACGTTGGCTGCGAATAGGCCGGTGGTCGTGGGTTCAAGTTCCGCCGGAAGGTTTACGTTTTTGGTTGTTTTCTATGAATCTAAAATATTTAAGATTAGGCCTTGTTCGCAAAATTAAAACTAACATTTGAGACAAAAAGAGAACTATTAATTTTTCAAAATTAACAATCGTACTCTTCCGGTCGCCTCTGCTTATTTTTAAATCATTTTACTAAATAAATAACCCACCCAGTGCCTTATGCGAATCTTAGTTACTTGTGTACTTACCCACTCACTCTTTACTATTTTAAATAGGTACTAACTCGTATATTATAATGTTAAGTTTTTGCAAAATGTGACAAAGGCTTGGTCCTCTCATATTACTCTTGCAAGATATAAACTTGCTAAAAAAAGGAAAGGAATTTAATAGTTCTGTATAACTTTGTAAAATTAACGTTTTCCAGGAACTGAGGTCAATTTAATTGTAAGAATTTAATAAGATTGTCATGTGATAGTGTTGCCGCCACGTAAGGTGAATTATGAAATAAAAATTATATACATTTAGGATTTAAGAGACCATTTTATAATACAAATGAGAAATTTGGGATCTCTGTTAAAATTCCAGAACATTTTGGAAAGAATTGTATTATATTGCAATTTGATTTTTAACGTTTGCAAAAGTACCTACATTTTTCTTTTGTATATCCTTATGATTTTATGGCCGTTGCTTTTGCAATAAATATTTTTAAAAATTATGTGCTTGTCTTTAATCCGTCGGATGCAAGGTCTTTCGCGAAAATTCCTTTACGCAATATATCTTTGTTGTAGAGCATCCTTCAGTTTTTGTCCGATCAGTGGCACGACGACTCCTTCTCTTGACTTGGTGGTACGAAGTGGATGCAGGGGATTTAACACCTTTACCTATGAGCTGTTGACGAACAGTTTACTGCTGACCAGAGCACATTGTGTAGTCCTCTAGCTACGAGTTTTTTCTTATCAAGTGGCACGCCTCCGAAGCAACTGGACAGATTCGCAGCTGGACAGATTGTCAGCTAGACAGATTAGCAACTGGACAGTAAGTGTACAGTCCATGACATATTTAAAAAGCAATTAATAAAGAAGGAAAGTGGTTGAGTGGACGACTTGCTCCGGACGGCAAGGGATGACGGTTTTTTTGGTATGAACTTCTAGTACGCGCCAGTTATGTTACCACTCAAATCTCGCGCCCGCTATTACCACTTTGGTAGAAAAATGTATGGGTACATTCTGCGATAGGGACGTTTTCCTAATGGGGGTACGTCTCGCGAAAAGTATAATTTTATAAGTCTAAAAAATAAAACAACTAAGATAAAAATATAATATCTTTATTATACAAATAACATCTGCTAGTATGTAACATGTTAAAAGCATAATCTCTTGTACAAACGTCAATATTATAAAAAATCTGTAGTTAAATATTTTAGTCGTGTATACTTATCGTTTAAATATAGATTGTTTCCCAAGTTTTCTATAGTATGGCAAAATACAAACTAGAGTTATTTATTCACTAGAATTAGAAAATAAGAGGATAGATGAAACATACGGTAAGTTTGAGTAAAATACAGAATGAAATGATAGCGTAAAGAAACACGTCACTCCTTCTCCATTGAAATATGGGGACAGGTTCAAATACGAAACGTGCATTGAACCGCAGAATTCTAGTTTTGGTGGACCGGAGTATTTTCTTCAGAACGCCAAAGTGATATTTAATACGTTCTATACATTTTGAGATAATGTTGTCGACAGTTCCTATCATTTAGTGAGAAGTTAGAGCGAGAGAAAAAAATGAAATGATGGATCTAAGTGATGTAATAACATCCTATGGAAATAAATATTTCTTTTATTTTGATTTGATTTGATTTGAGACGCATTGACACCTAATTTGTACAGTCATACTGTAAAGGCGTTAGTAACTTTGTCATAGGTACGTAAATGATCAGGGTAGGTATAGCCTTTAGTCACCACCTTGACCGTACGTAATGGTATGATTTAATATCTAACCACATCGTCAATATCTTCAATTCCATTATGTTCTTTCTTTCACAAGGGCGAAGAATTATCATCAATAGGACAACCTATTTGCAGCACTTGCAAACTCGTATCTCTCACTTGGCAGGCTCTCGTACACTTCATAGGTGTATCACTCGCCCTATTACTTTTTAAACTAAAATGTATCGGGAAAATCGGTTTGATAATAGAGAAGAATTTCTTAACTAAACTTATGAACACGTAGGTAAACAAGAACTGTATAGCAATGTTGAGGACTGTGCTGTTCGGTTGCGCTTCTCTTTTGGTGACGGCCACCATGTTGCGTTCTAAGTTTGGATGTAGGTTGATGTAATCTCTGGTCCGCCCGATGGAGTAGATGAATTCTTGGGTGCGCGAGAGCATGTGGGCCGTTACCGGCGCCCCTTGGCGGGCGCTGGCTTGGACTTGTTGAACTGGTAGCTGGCGCACTTGGGGATGTGTCTGTCGGCCGCGGCTTGGTTGAAGCGCCGCTTGCAGTGCGGACACTGCACGTAGTCGGGGTTCTCGGACGGTGGAGGAGGGGGAAGGTCTGATAGTTTACCTAGAAAAAAAAACAGTTAAACTCTACTAGGATTCTTTGGGAATGCCATAGAAACATACACAGACAGACGAACAGAAAATGATTTTTTTGCAAAGTGTTTATTTTGCGAAAGAGACGTGCTGCGAACGCTAACCATTTTGCGAAATTGAAATTTAGCGTCTGAATGTTTTATAAAAAATTATATTCAGTCATGATTCAAATATCTACTCAAAGCAATACTCGTGGTCAGTTTTAAACAATTTTAAACGAAGACAAAAACGTAAATATGCGGATTCTTTCACAAACATTACTAACTTGACAAAAACACAGCGCAAAAATATTAATAACAGTTACACTCTGACTGCACTCAACTTGCAGTCAAATGCAGTCCGTGTGTGAAGATCCTTACCTCCCGCGTTCAAATGCGCCTGAACCTGCTTGGCGGCGCGGATGGCGTTGATGAACTCCTCGTGCTTCTGCCTCCAGTTATTGTTGATGGGCTTGCTGGCGACCTTGGTGGAGGACACTCCTTGCTTCCGAAGCTTGCTGATGAACGGCTCTGCTTCGGTGCCCTGGAACATAGCAAGACAAGACCTCGATATGGTGAAGGAAACACTCGAGAAAACCTAGTGGTCGCACACGTTATTGAAGTGTGGAGAGTCGACTAGTTCACTCACACTGTGACCTGCGTAATGATGATTAGAAACAAACAAAATGGCTGTCTTAATACACATTATGAACTGAAAACGATGTTAATGGATTAGTATAATCAATTTTGAGTGTCTAATGATTAATTTGTAGTAATTTTTACTGAGACGAAAGAAAAGTTAAACTCGGTATCAAGTCATAATAATATTATGATTCTGTGGCGTGCATATACCTATCGATATAATATTCACTACTATAGCCTTTCCAGATAAATGAGGCGCATCTTGGCAGTTTTCTCATCAAATAATTACTTACAGCCCTAATTTTGGAAATCTTGTTTCTCTTTTCCATAATTATTTGTATAAAAGATGTTTTCAGTATCCTATATTATAATGACATGACATCTCAGAGGTCTGTCGTGTCAGGTGTCATACATTACCCTACTTGTCTGTGATTGACCCATTTGAATATTTGAATAGATTTAAGTAGTTATTTAGAGGTTGAATGTTAATGAATGATTTTAGTTGGTTCATGCCTCGGGTCCATGCAATGAGGGATTTTCTGACACCTAATAGTTCTAATTAAGACGATAGATGGCGCCAGGTGTACGGCGTGGATTTTTTTTAACCCTTTCATTTTCTTCGGATCCACGAATCGTCAACGCCATCTACCGAAGTTTTATGAGCTATTTTTTTTAATTGGCTGTCGGAAATTCCCCCATTCGACTAACAACACTCAAACTTTCATAATAATATCCTTTAATATAATAAAAATAGTGCATGTGACTAAATTGCATAACAGAACACGGTGAGCGCAAAAAAGTGAGTGAAATAAGCCATCCACATCGACAAAATTAATTCTACCAGCTTGCCTTTACAAGACCTTCGGCGTCGGTACCCTGTGGGAAAATTTAATTACATCAATTTTGATTTAACGTTTCAAGTAGAGATTCCTGGTTCTCATCATCAAACCAGGCGACTTCATCCAGACCTTGGTCTACAAGTCTGAAGTTCGCTTCTATGTCGAATTATGGACAACTCACTGTTATCTGCAGATTATCGATACCAAAATACCGAAAAAAATATAAACATCAAATAACCTTCACATATAAGTAGGTATTTCTTGATGATTGGTATTGTCCTGATCTACTCACCGGCACCTCTAACCGCCCACCGTTCATTTCAGGGAATACTCGTGATTCTTTATAATTCTATTAGTTACAGCTGATGTTAGGTAAAAAGTTGTTAATTTAACGTTTATTAAGTGTGTTTAATTTACCGTAAAATTATCAATAAATCAATCGTAATGTAAGCATAGTTTAAAATTAACTCGAAATACAAAGGTGGGCGGTTAGATGTTGTGTCGGTGAGTATATTTTAACACATCTTTGCGTCAGTTTATCGACAGGTCCATTTTGTCTTGGACTACAAGAATGCGGAATGGTGATATGGTAACAACACTTACCGCTAGCCGATGCTTGAGTGCATCAAACGGCTTCCGTTTCTTGTTGGCCGCCTTCCTGCAGATCTCCTGGTGCTTGGGCAGGCGGTCCGGCGCGAACCGGCGGCCGCACACGGCGCACGGCTCGCCCCCTCCCCCCCCGGCGGACGAGGGCGCGGGCGCGGCGGGCGACGCGGCCGTCTTACGCGGCGACGCGCGCGCACCTCCCGAGGAGCGAGATCCACTCTGGAAGAGGTTGGGCGGTCAACGGCTTTACATGCCTACTAACTTATCTTAAGTGTGTGAAGTTGACCAATCTACACTGGGCGTGATCGACTACGGCATAATCGCCCTGCTTCAGGGTAGGCTAGAGCCCCTTAGTGGGGTATATTATAAATGTGGAAGGATGTTTGGATATTTTTTTCGCTTCAAGCCTAAAGTAAGTTACTGAACGAATTTGGATTAAATTTGGAATGGAGATAGTTATAGGATACTTTTTTACCGGAAAGTCTTATTCCCACGGGAAAATCTCACACGCACACTGCTTTCCGACTGAACTCTTTGTATCGCGGATGCCATGGATCATCTCAGCTGAAAGACGTCTACTGCTGGTCAGAGGACTCCTCTTTCTATTCTGGGCCGATTTATAGGTTTTTAGTCTCACACTAAGCGATTTGCTCCAGGCATTTTCTCAGTGAAAAAAAAAGGAATTTAGTATATATTATGTCACTGACAATTTGTAATTTTATCTGAGGTTATTTCACTAATTACAGAAAGCGAATACGAAACTATTCACCTTATGTTTTTTATGGTTAAACAGTAATTTAGAGTCCAATCCCCGACTTGAAAAATAGTTACCCATTTAGAAAATAATTAATAAAATAATTAAAAAATAAAATGCGTACCACTACACTAGGAGCTTTTCTTTGAGTCTGTAACAAAGAAAAGGAATAAAATTAAAACAACTAAGATACCTAAGTTAAATAAATAAAGAAATAAAATAAAAATTTTGATTCCAATTCCAAGTTTGGAGACGACGGGATCAGTAGGACTTTAGATACTGCATGTTAACTTGAGTTAGGTATACATTGTGGTAGCAAAACCTCTCAGCCTGTTAATTTGTTCCATTTAAAACTCGCAAAACAATATTTTTGAACCTGCTTGCAAATTGACTCAATCAGCTGATCAAGTGATTAGTTTGTATGAAAAGTTATTTTTTGAGAATTTGTGGAACGTCTGGTTCAAAAGTTGTTTAGTTT
This sequence comes from Carpatolechia fugitivella, assembly GCA_951230895.1. NCBI lineage: Eukaryota > Metazoa > Arthropoda > Insecta > Lepidoptera > Gelechiidae > Carpatolechia > Carpatolechia fugitivella. The sequence continues at coordinate 14,517,588 of OX579662.1, read as the reverse complement.
TGTAGGCTGATCTACCAGCCAAGAGGTTTTGCACACGTTGCATTGTATAGTGCCTACACATGTTACTATCTGCTGTCTAATCATCATCATCATCATCATCTCAGCCGGAAGACTGCTGTATTAGAAAAATACAACACAACAGTCAACACTAACTTTTTTCTTGGGATATTGCTGTATCCACGGAGACAAATACAAAGTATTTGGCTGTATCCCTCTATGATAGTCACTTAAACGTTATATCAGTTATTAGTTGCTTTACCCCTCCCCGCTGCCCGCAGCTACCCAAGGCGCGGCATAGTCCTCGTGGTCAGCAAATCACCAGTATTGGATAGACGGGTTACAAACCATAGGGGTGCAAGTGACACCCTTTGGAGAAAAACTGAATTTATTAAATGGTTTAGGAGTCTCTGATATTAGAGTTACAATAAAACACACCATGTTTTAGTGTTAAAATCTATTGCATTGGGTACAAAATCGTAACACATGCCCTACGTTTTGGTTCACTTAGATCCTGTTTTGAATTCTTATTGATTTCCTGTTTTATCACTTATATCCAACGAATTAGTTGCCTATACCCGTATGGTTTTCATCCCGTCGACTATAATACAAAACAATAATATTGTACTAAGTTCACAAGTGGTAAAATTCTCACCGGACTATTACTGCATTGCATAGCCTCTTTGGCAGTGGATTTACTGTTTTTGGCAATCTGCGAAATAATTTTACACGGTTGTAGACATTATACAAAAGATTTATTTTTATTTCCTAAAAATGTGTGGCATGCTTAAATTTATTTTTAATTTTTGGTGGTTTTGAAGTTGTCACTCATTCAAATTATGACATGTTTATGTCAACATTCCGTTCGAATTTGCCGAGTTGTTAGTTTCGTTGTAAAAAGATTTTATCTAAATAGTCTATAATAGTTAGGTAGGGTTAATCCTTGATAAAGGAACTTCAGAACGTAGTCGGTGGTGTCTCAGAGTAACAGAAAACGATCGCGCGCGACGATACGCTTCTGAAATCTTTGGGTGGTGTGTATTGGCTAGGCCCGCTGCCTCCCGTTTCGGAGACGCGGATTCGAACATTACCACTAACCTACGAATAAGGAAGCTATGAAAGTGTAATTGTAAACAAAACCCAAGAAAAATATGGCCCCAAATCTCGAATACTTACACGAGAAACGTCACTGTAGACGGGTCAATTGGATGCGTTCACGCATCACGTCATATTCCGACAAGCGCGGTGATTGGTTCACGGCATGACGGATAACGGTGATTGGATCGCGTCACTTGTGCAGTGGATGTGTTATGTATTAAGTGTGATAGAACAAGTCAAATTAAAAATTATCGTACTTTTGCATTACTGATATCAATCAGATTGCTTTGTAATTATTTACTAAAACCATCTTATATATATTATTTAAATGTGTGATTGTGTGATTGTTTTTGGGAAGAAGCCATTACTCTGTGTCAAACTTCTCACGTTTTCGTATTGTATTTTGTATCCATTAAAATCTTGCCAATCATTTGTTATTTTCGAGTTGTGATTTTACTAACGTTGAAATACAAGCCTGAACTAAGAAGAGACTACATTATTTCGGGGATCCATCCACCATGTGCGATCCTGCTGGCAACGGTTCTCCGTCAAATATAAAGAGATATACCGCGACTCGCGAGGTCTACAGCTCACAGAGCCACTAGTATAGAAGACTTGGCCTTGTACCTTTTAAAAGAAAAAACCAAGGAAAATTGGCAACTTCAGATATTGTATGGTTTACTTACATTATCTTTCACTTTGGGTTATAGAGAAAACTTCATCATATTATGTTAATAATAATGCAGCACAATCAATATTATTTCAAAATTTATTTAGTCCCTATTAACTAACGGAAAATAACAGTTTCTATTCAAGATTATTTAAGTAATACTTATTATGGAGTTATTTAAGTATTTTTATAGGATATAAGTATTATGACATTATACCTTAATATAAGCCGTAGACATTGACTGACTATTGCTTGCATAATCCCATCCATCATTATTTTATGTCAAGTATTTAGAATACTGAAAATAAATGTATTTACTTGTGATTTGTTACCCCAGTTTATTTTTTGCTGGCTTTTTGGGCCTTCTGCACCATTTCACCTCGTCGGAGGTCATTTTATTAGTTACCTATGTTTGTCTGAATTATATTGTATTTTTGTTTTTTATCTGAAGCGGCAGTCCGTCATACAGTGCGTGACAGACGAATAGCGCGTGTGTTCCTTCTGTGTTGCCCTTTGCGTGGGGCCATTTTTTGAACGGAATGCGACTTCTATAGCTTCCTTATTCGTAGCCACTAACCAATGTGTTTTCGAATTTCGAATTCAGATGTACACAGTCAAATCAAATTGCAGAGAAATCGGATCCTTTGATATGTCAAAGGATCCGATTTCTCTGCAACTGACTGTGTACATATGCGCGTAGTATGCTAGGGGGGTCGGTTTCTCTACAGTGACCGCACGAACACGTTCTTATTGTAAAGGAAAACAATGTGAGAAAACCTGCTCACTCCTGCGAAGAAATTGTAAAGTCGACCAACCCGCACTGGGCCAGCTTGTTCACTAAGGCTTGATCGCCCTAATTCAGGGTAGGCTCGAGCCCTCTCAGTGGGGACTCCTCGATAACAACAGATGGATTATTTTTTATGTATAGTCTCGCAAGGATAGTCAGGGAAGTTCTTACCCCGTTGTCGCTGCCAGCCCGTCGCGGCGGCGCCACGGGGTGGGGCGGAGCCTTCGCCGGCACGTTCCTGCTGGGAGGACTCCTGGAACAAAACCAACGAAGCCGTCAAACAAGTTTGTATACGACCGGGATAAAGCCATACAGAACAGACAACCAAATTATTGGCGTACACAAAGAGTTCCGAAGAACGACGCCTTGAGCGATATGAGCTTCTAGAATTCTATTCTATTCTATACGAAAGTGAGCGCTCGTCGTGCTGGCCAATCAGTAAACTGTAAAGGGCGTCACAAACGGTTAAGATACGATATTACAGCACGAGGCAGCCAGCTCTCTCGTCGCCATTCCCATTTTATGCAAAGCGGGGGTCAAACAAAATGGCGAATCAATCAATGACTGCCCATTCTGCTTGACCCCCGCTTTGCACACAAAGTGAATGGCGACGAGAGAGCTGGCTGCCTCGTACTACGAGTATAATATCGTATCTTAACCGTTTGTGATGCGTCACAAAAATCGTCACACCACAAACGAAAAATGGCAGCAAGGTGCACGTTTATTTTAATGAACGCACCTCCTCGGTGGTCGTTTGGGCTCCTTCGGTTCGGGAGAGCGCGGGGTCGGCTCCGGGGCGAGGGCGTCTGGAAACGTCTCGTTCTCAAGCAGGTAGTTGTTGTCGATCCTGTCCAGCTCATCTATGCTTGATATCTGCTCGCCATTGCTTTGCGGGAACTGTAACAATATACAAATATATTTATTTGTGAAAATGGGTTTACAAAAAGGTATATTTTGATCTTTCTTTATCGTGTGGGTTCGATAACAGACCTCATAATCCCCGGTACTACCAGAGCTATGAAGCCGCCGCCGAAGGCCTTTGGTAACGACAATTTTCTATAGATGTAAATAATAGCCGGGACCAACGGCTTAACATGCCTCACGAAGCACGGAATCATCTTCGCTTTTCGGACAATATTAGTCACAGTGTACCATTTTGCTTGACCACAATTTCTCCTCCTGGATTCGAACCTAGAATAGAACGTCCGCAATGAGAACAATAGAACGCGCTATTTAAAAAATTACGGAGTTTGAGGATTGAAAACGTAATAAAATCAGAAATCAGCCATTACGAAAAAATTAATATACCTTCTCGCTAGGTCTACAGCTCACGGAGCCACTAGTTATTTTAATTGAGGTGTTTATCATTGCCGTGTGGTGACGGCAGAGTAGAATACATTTGTCACCAACCCCTACTCTTCCCGTGGGTGTCGTAAGAGGCGACTTAGGGACTACACATTGAACAGGGAACGGGCAGCAGCGCTCTCTGATTCAGTAACCTTTTAATCTGCGATCTCCAACCCGCCTGCCAAGCGTGGAGATTATGGCAAAACCAAACACTTAAGTGGAGGAGGCTCATAGTCCAGCAGTGATGATGCTGATGATGATGATGATGTTGATGATGTTCATCATTACAAAATCACTTACCGTATGTCTCGTAGGATGTAAATCTTGTTCATGGTTGTGGTTGAGATCGCCGGCGCCGTTCACTATGTTGTTAGTTTTCTGTAACCACCAAAAAATATACTTACTTTTTTGTACAGTCGGGTAATTCGTTCCGTTAGTTAGTTAGTGGAAAGGTCACTGACAAAATAAGCGGTTAATGAATGTTAGGGTCGGTGCACGGACCAAGTAGGAAGGTCGGTGAGAGCGGAAAATCGATAGATCATTAAAATTTGAATGCAAGTAACAGCTACATACAACAATTTTTGCTAGATACACTTTTCGTTTACTTAGCCTTTTAATAATGTTAAAAAGGTCTTCATAAATAATAAAAGGCTTAAAAACAGCTTAACTAAGTCAATATACGACGGCTCCGTAGCCCAGGTGGTAGTGTATCTGCCTCCGACGCACAGGGTCGCGGGTTCGAATCCCGCCCAGGGCAAACATTCGTGTGATGAGCACTTGTGTTTGCCTTGTGTCTGGTTGTTGTTTATCTATATAAGTATGTATTTATCTATTTAAGTAATGTATATCAGCTGTCTGGTAACCATAGTACAAGCTCTGGTTAGTTTGGTATCAGATGGCCGTATGTGAAGATGTCCCCACTTATTTTTAATTTTTAGTTTTTATATTCGAAGAAGTTTATGAATAAAGAGTTCAAACAATGAGGTCAAAACAAGAATTGATTTTAATTTTTGAGTGGGATAATTCTGTGTATTCTACAGAACCCATTAATACTGTGCGTGACCCGTTACGCCGCCCTAAGCCAGTTTTCGGCAGTAAACTTTCGCTATAAGATTCTCCACCTTCGCTACTAGTTAGTATAAAACAACTTACAGTTACATGTTGCGTCTTCTTCACTGTTGTTCTTGTCGTTGCAACTTTGTTCTTCTCTGTGATTCTAGCATTGGTCGTGGAGGTCTTGGAGAAGCCGTTGGAGCTGGCTGTGACCTTGGAGTACCCGTTGGGCAGGGCTTTCCTCGGGGCCGCTCGGTTTGTGTTGTGAATCGGCTGGAGAGGGTAACTCTTGTCGATGCCTTTTGAGCGTCGCTCTTCAAACATCTGTCGAACCTGGTAAAGAAGAACAACATTTGAGTCGGATCTTCCTGGAAGATGAGGGATGAGGAAATTTGGGTCGGGTAGACTTCATTTTGAAACAAAATTAAGTTCTGCGTGTTCAAGCCACTGCTGGGTAGGTTTACTCTTAGCCTCTGAGCCTTTCCTCACCAGCCGCATCACTTGATGTTGTACGTTTGACAATGGCGTTGTCAGTCAGGCCAATAGTTAGAATTTGTGGTCTTCCCACTAGCCTTGTTATTCCTCTTGGCCACCAATCTGTGCTGCTTTTGGTAGCCTTGTTATTCCTCTTGCCCACCAATCTGTACTGCTTTTGGTTATAATGAACGATCATACTGATCAGGAAGGCATGGACACTAATAACATCCAGGCCCAAAACTGCCTGAAGAACCAACTCGGAACCTTCAGCGTAGAAGGCCCATCATACCAGGCATTACTTACTTTTCCAGGATGAATAGAGACTTTAGAGTCTTGCGGGCTGGTCTTCTTGCCGTCCACGACGCCATTGCTGGGAGGATGGTGCACCCTGTCCAGCGCACGCGCCTGCTGCGCTTCGTACAGCGAGGTGATCTTAATTTCACTCTCTTGTAACTGTTATGATAGGGAGAAAAGGTAAATTAGATTCTTGGGAATATACGATTTATTCCTTAGCATGTATAATGGATGAATTTTGTCTTTAGTGCGTTATATTTTTAAAGAACCGGTATTGAATATGGAAATATACCTGATATCATGTTTGCTGGAGGGCTTGAATGCGGTCAGACAGAATGCTAATGTTTTGAAGTACTTGGTATCATATAAGTTTTCTTTATTTTTTAAATATTTTTGTTCGTTTGTTCTTACATTCCCCGGATGTATCGTCGTCCCCGACTCCTGCGCAGGGCTGGTGCGCGCGCCGTTGACGAGTCCGTTGCTGGGCGAGTGGCGCACGCGGTCCAACGCCCGTGCTTGCTGCGCTTCGTAAAGAGACGCTATCTTCACTTCGCGCTCTTGAAGCCGTTTCTGTTGAAACCGAGCCTGTGGACAAATTAATATATTTTAGGTAAAAAATAATAATTGGGTGAGGTGATCGTGCGCTTTGGCGTGCCCTTGGGGAGGCCTACGTCCGGTAGTGGACTGCAAATAGGCTGATTGATTGATTGAGGTACCTTATTTAAGTATTTAAAAGCTTGTTGTAATGTTTACATAGCTTAGGGACTACACATTGAACAGAGAACGAGCAGCAGCGCTCTCTGATACAGTAACCGTTTAATCTGCGATCTCCAACCCGCCTGCCAAGCGTGGAGATTATGGCAAAACCCTCCACTTAAGTAGAGGAGGCTCATAGTCCAGCAGTGGACTGTAACGGGCCATTGCTTTTTTTCAATGTTTATAATATCAGGACGTTGAGGTCTGTCATTCCCCAATGGTTGGTAGCTTTCTACTTCCTCATATTAATTATTATTATTAAAGAAAGAAAGAAATTTACATATTTATTAATTATTTTTTAATTGCTATTGTGATCACTATCAACCATGATCATTCAAAACAATACAAAAATAACTTGTTTGCATCTTTTCAGTTCAATTAAGTTTGAAAGTTTTAAATTTTCCCGTAGTCGGGTTTTTTGTTTTTTTAATAATTAGCGTGTTGTTTAACGACTAGGTTAAAACTTTATAAAAGTCACAATTATTTAAGATTACAATGTGCAATATTAGCAGAGGGTGGCCAGGGGGCCGTTTCACGAAGTTACAAGTTACAAATTACAAGTACAATTCGACGTACATTGCGTAGACGATTAGAGAAAACGATAAGGGCTTACAGTTTAGGTGAATTGACTACGCAATGAATATCAAATTGAATATCAAATTGTAACTTGTTACTAGTAACTTGTTGCTTCGTGAAACGGGGCCCAGGAGTTATTATGAAAGAAACGTACAAGTTGATGATTACTTTTTTTCTCGAATCTACGAAGGTTGCTGTTTATTTTTTTAAAACAGATTTATTTATTAACGCACTGCATACCCAAATGCGCTAGGAAATAGACAACGATATTTTTACAACACACAGACAGAAGCGAACAGAATTGTTTGTTAGAATCGATCGAAACGTTACTTGATGGTAATTAATCCTCAATTGTCCCTAATCACCGATGTCGTGGTCGTGGGCAAGCAACTGCATTATTCAGAATTGCAGTTGGTTGCAGGTACTAGTTTCCTTCGCAACACGTTGTCACACATACTGATGACAAATTAGCCATTGCCGTACTGGTTAGGCAAGGACTGGTTACGTTGGCACTTGCGTAGGTTACTATAGGACAACTAGATTCATAATGGGACCTAGATTTAAGATTTACTGGAAAACCCTTAGGATCATGGTTCAGAAATGCTGTATCTTGATTTAATGGACACACCCTTCGTGGTTAAGTTGTCGATTCGACTCTAATGAAGGAGGTTCCGCAAAAAATATGTCTTTGTGAGATTTTGCCAGTTTTATTAGGACATTGCATTAATTTGCATTGCAGGCGGAATCACCTTGATTGCCCGAAAAGATAAAGGATTCCGTGCTTCGGGAGGTACGTTAAGTCGCAGGTCTTGGCTGCTATCTCCTGAAGAGTCGTTACACGAGTCATGTCAGTGGCTTTTGGCGGCTCTATAACACTGACACCAGGGCTTGTGAGGTCGGTTGATGACCTTACAATCGTGCGATAAAGAAGTTCTACTAGGAAGCTTAATAACATAGTTATAGGAAAGGAATATTTCTTAGTCTCAATTCAATCGGGATGAGCCGACACATTTCCAGTTTGGACCTCGGACTGTGGTCCATCCGACTAGTTGAGCAAATTGTTGGTCAATAAGAGCATATTGATCGATTATTGTAAACAACATTTTTATTTAAAAAAAGAAAAGTACAGAAGATGCGAATCCTGTGGAGTTTCTTCCGGCCGTTCTTCTCCACAGTGAGTGTACACTTTAGTGAACGGGCCATCTTGCTCTGACGTCGAAAAATGATTTTGTTAAATCTTACTTCGAATAAAGACACTTTTATCTTTTATTTTATGTAACTCTAAAGTAAAGGTTCAAACACCTATCTATGGTTGTTGCTCATTTTTTTTCTGTTTTTTTTTTAAACTTAGGTAGAGTTGTTCAGTTTTTCAAGTATATATTTTCAAATTTATTTTTCTATTTCGTCTTAAAGTTAGTGCAATTTTAGATTATCTATTGAGCGTTACATCACCCTGTTCATAGTTTCCTTGTTTTCTAATAAGCGTCTTTGTTTCCTGCAAATAGGTACATTGATCATCATCGATCATTTGGCCCACGACCTGCCCACCTAATCGAGATAAGTTTAGCTTTGCTAATTAGTAACAAGATATAAAACTCTAAAAGACACTTTACATTGAATTAAATAATAAAGTAATTTCGTCATAAGAATTACGGCTTCTGTGACCGAGTGGTCGAGATTTCGACGCCCATTACGGAGGTTGCGGGTTCGATTTCCGGTGGGGACAATGTCAAGCGCAAAAATCTCTTTGTAAGACTTTCCCCAGTTTGGTTAGGACATTGCATGAATCTGAATCACCTGATTGTCCAAAAAGAAAGAGTATTCCGTGTTTCGGACGGCACGTGCCGTTTTGGTTCCGGCTACTATCTGGTCGTTACACGAGCCTAGGCAGTGGCCTTTGGCGGCTCTATAACACTGACACCAGCAGATGATGATGATTACCTGCCTAGGAAAGCAATTAAGCCGTGGGTCCCGGCGGCTGCTGTACACGGAAGCAGTCGTTTTACGAGCCATGTCAGGATTTGGTGGCTCTACAGCACTGACACCAAGACACAGTAACCAAGGTTTGTGAGGTCACCAGCGCCACCTTCTTAGAGAGCTTCATAAAACCACGGAAAAATCTTCCTATGATTGAAATTACTAGACAGAAATAAAAGAGTTACATTAACAAAAAGTGTCATGTTGCCTAATCATTTGAAAACTATAACCCCATGGATATTAATGTTTGTAAAGCGACGTTTGGCGTGGGTGTGAAACATGGTGTGAATACAATCATACAATGTGTAATAGAAGTTGATTGTAATCAAAATCGATCGTTACTCGAATACAAATCAACTTATCCATGATGGTGTCGCTGATACACAATAGACACAGTACATTCTGATGGCGGTTATGATATTGTGATTCTACAAAATAATTATAGAAATTCACCCTTAAAAATATACCGAATAGACAGAGAGTTTTGACGGCTCCGTAGCCCAGGAGGTAGTGTATCTGCCTCCAACGCACAAGGTCGCGGTTTCGAATCCCGCCCAGGGAAAACATTCGTGTGATGAGCACTTGGCTGTTGTTTATCTATATATGTATGTATTTATCTATTTATGTACCTAATGTGTATCAGCTGTCTGGTACCCATAGTACAAGCTCTGCTTAGTTTGGGATTAGATGGCCGTATGTGCGTGTGTGTGTGTCCCCACATATTTATTATTATTATTATTATAGTGACACAGATGATTGCCATAAATAAATTGGTGATTTTGAATTTAGACCACGAGGGTCTTAAAATGACCACTAAGGATTAAATATCGCCTGCTCCTTAATCGAATGAAATTGTTACTCAATTTTAACAAAGACACTGAAATTATTCAGGTCTAAAAGTCACTATAAAAAACGTGAACTAAGGTTTGTCAAGAAAACGGCATAGTGGGTGGAACTTAGTATCTAGTTTGGATCTAAGTATCGGCCTTGCGGTTGACGGAAGCGGATCCTGGAACAATAAAGTGTATCGGCGATTGACAGGTTGTCTCCGTGGTGAATGCAGTGGTGCGTGGGCGCAACCGAGCGGCCTCGCGGCAGCGACGACGCGACGCGGGCGACGCCTGCGCAGGCCGGGTGCAGGCACAGGCGGAGCGGAAGCGAATAGAATACGTATTTAATTAATTTATTGTATAAAAGAACGGAATATAATAAAAACAAGATCAACAAAAATACAAGAATATTGAAAGAAACGACACAACAGGACTACATCTTTCAGCGGGTTTGCTGGGATTCCGGACGAAAGGAGAGAAGATATTATCAGATGCTACTAGCCAAAGTTGATAAGGTAAATTCAGAGAGTCAATCAATAGAGTAACAAAATGTTCATGTTCAATGTTCTGTGTGCTGTGAATAAATGCAGTCTATTATACTTTAAATATTTTAGATTCCTAGAAAACAACTACACCACGGAGGGCATAGTGGCAGCGCCGAAATTCGTTGTTATATATGAAATCATGACGTCACCATAATAGGCAACCACTTGGCACGTTACTGCGTGCTTAGCGACATCTATGGTAATCCTTTCGAACTATTTCCACTCAATCCGTCTATATAAGCATAAGATCGAACGATGCCGCCAATCTATGATTTTTTTTAAACTTCCGTTTTTACGGTATATTTCACTTGTTGTTTGTATTCAAACACTAGAAAGATATTTTTTTTATTATATTCTAAGGGCCACTTTTACGAAACCCCTAATTGAAATTAAAATGGTATTTAAATAGAAAATGTTGTTTAACGTATTGCACCATACATAATCACAATTAGGTGAGCTGTCAAAATTAATTACAGAAAAATGGCAAATTAACTAAGCTAATAGCGATTAACAAAAGTGTCATTTTGATGTTGTTTGCTGCAGTCGTCAAGACAACGGTCTTTAGCTGCCATGCACACGTTTCAAACCAAGCAAACAATTTTCGATGTACGGTATGGAACCTGTCAAATAATTTAAATTTCTATAGTCAAAAATGTTACTGACGTAAAATGGAACGTAGGTTGGTAGTCATAGACATTATTTTTTAGTTTATTTTCTACAAAAATTGTCACAGAAGAGACTCTAATTACAATTTCTTAATTAATGACAAAATCTATTTGGTGCAAGACATTACTAATTTTAATTAATTTAAATTGCAATTAGGGGTTAATTATTATTAGTTAATTCAAATTTAGCTAATTTTAAACACTATTTGGTAAAAGCCACCCTAAATTATTATCAGACTGTAAAAAACAAAACGTCACTTATAAAGTAAGTTGAAGGCCACGTCCGCTTGGCAGCAGCCGTCACATGAGCAAAACGTAACTAAATACATAAACGACACATACATAAATAAACCATAGTAGGTTGATGATAATCGATCCCGTTTGATGTACGATACCATACAACGTGGCATGCGAGCGGGCCAAGGCTGGGCTGCGGTGGTCATTGTATGCCAATTATATAAAAATCGAGATTTTCCTTATTATAAGCGCTAAAGATTTGGAAAATTTAAAAGCTTTAGGACAGACAGGACTGAACCTCTTCAAAACATACGAGGTTTTCGTAGCTGTTTCAGTTTTCCGGTTTCATCGCGTGACACAGCGAGGGTAAATTATAGTCACTGCTCATGTCACCATTATAATATTGGCTACTATTTGTATTAATTTTGTCACGACTGGAATTCTGATTATTTTTCTAAGGATTTTTACTGATTTATTTATTCAAGAATTCGATTCATTTTGTTTGACGCTTTCTGCAACGACGGAGAATATCGTAAGGAAAACTGCAGACGCCTACGAAGAAAATCAAAGGTAAGCCCGTACAAAACAAGTGCGGTTGTTCGTCCTAATTCAGGGTAGGCCTAAGTACCTAGATAGGTACGAATATGAACTGATGATATTAAAAACATCATATTTTGCAAGGAGCCAATTGAATAGAGAAGGTGAAACTGGCACATCCGTAGCCAGTATTGGAATTAGAAAGCACCAGCATCAAGGCGCCATCAGGTTTGTTGATAAGCATTATGTTCACTGACAAGATTACAATGTAGACACTCGTACACACGGCTGTAGATAGAGCTTAGGTCGATGACTGGCGATGACTCAGAGTTTACCTACCACGCCCCTTGTATGGGCATTGTCAGTCTCACCTGCTCGTATAGTTATGAATTAAATATTAACACGCGATTTTTTTTTGGAATGTGAATTAGTTTGTAATTTACAAAAGGAAAAATATTACAGTTTGCTTTGTATTAGCTGGTAGTGCTTTGATAATTCAAGCGCGTTATTTATTTATTGTTTCTTCATCAACAGCTCATATACGTCCCCATCGAGGGGCTCGAGCCTACCCTGAATTAGGGCGATTGTTTCTAGTGCGGATATATTTAGAGTTTCTTTAAAATCATTCTCTTTACACAAAGCTCATTTTCCAGTGTTGACGTGTCGACCCATTCTTAAAATTTTATGAGTCTATCACTCCAATATAAGATAAGAAAAAAAGAGACCCAATCAAGCTTATGAAATCAATACATTCTCACTCAAGTTCATCGGTCCCTACCGATGATAGGGGGATATGATACCGAAGGGGATATGAGCTGTTTTTAACTACAGCAAAACCAACTTTAATAACAGGGAAAATGGAAAAGAAATGGACATGCTTTTAATACCAAAAAGTAATTTACATCTTGTCATTAAAATGTCAAAATCTCCTTTCATGGCGTTAGAACATTTACAAACAACAACAACACCGTTCGCCTTGCATTAGTCAGCCAGCAGTCGGCCCCACATCGTAGGCCGCGTTACATCACACGCATTTGCATGAGGCCTCGTGTGACTCAGACCTTACAAGGTAAGGAAGAAGCCCGCAAAAAACCTCATTGTTTTGGTTTCCTGATAAAGAAGCGATAAAAGTGTTCCGAGTGGGTGGAAAGCGTACTTTAATTTTACTATAAGTTTATAGTTAGGTTTAAGAGTTTTTAGAAGAAGGTGTTCCCCAAAGGAGATCTCCAAAGAGAATATGATTTGCAAGCAGCCAGGTTTTGAAAATCTCTGAACTGATTGAAAGCCCAGGTTGTCCGCCGTCGAGGTCTCAAATTATATAATAGTAGTACCGTTGGGGCAACAGTGTCTATGTGGAGCCATACGTAACAAACAAAACCCATTTATTGACCTGTCCCTCGTGCCTCAACTTAGCTGGCTAGCTGCACAACAACCTTTGGGGAGATACCGAAAAATGTTAACATAAAAAATTAACGAAGTAGACTAGAAAGGTCTAGAATCTACAAACACGAATACTGCAGTGAAGCCCCATCTTGAATAGAATTCATAAGTTTGGTAAGATAACGAACGTATTTAGGAACGTATAAAATAATATTGTTAGTCCAAAGTAATGCTACACCCACACAAACAACATTTGTGCATATTCCCAGGCTATTATTATTAATTCAGTTCAAATCCGGAGTATTTTTGACGAAGGTTCAATCGATAATGTAAAAAGCATAAAAGTATTTTTGTAAGAAGCCTGCTATTGACAACTGCTTTCAAAAGTTATATTCAGGGGTGGCTGAGGGCGATAAGTTTCAAGGTTGGCTGTAGAAAACAAATATTTCAATTTAGTGTTCAATTTGGTAGGATCGATAGTGACGCAGGAAGGGACATCCAATGTACAGTAGACAGCTCATCAGGCTATACATTTTTATTGCAAACTAGACACAAGATACCCCGGTAGCGACTAGTAGTAATTGCGACTCAAAAAGTGAGCTACTATTTAGATTATTAGCGATGAATTAATCCTTTCCACGTATCAAGTATGGTTATGCATAATTCGAAAAATGTGTTTGTTAGTTTCTCTGCTAAATACTCTGTGTTTCTGTTTTTCATTATCGGAATCCGATCCAGAAGGCTACTTTTTACAGATGGAAATTTTTTTATTCCCTTAGGAAAATTAGAAACCTACACGGTGCAGAACGCTCACGAATCATAAAGTATGAAATTCCCTTGCATGCGCGTTAGAAACATTACAAAGATATAAGCACTCTTAGGTTTTCGTGGTTGTTAATATTAATAACACACATATCTACCGGGTTATTACCACGATTTTGGTTTAAAATAAGCTTTTTTAATGAGCTTACCGATACTTCGACTATGTTGCAATAGTCATGATCACGGCAGAAATAAAGATATCTACTTGACCCCTTTCGGCCACTTTCGAAACTAATGGTTCAAAAACAGTTTCAACAACAGAACCTATCACTAATTTCATCCTTAAAGTTTGAAACTAGCCTAAGATTCGAACCGTAAGAGACTCACCTTAGGATCAGGCAGAGTTAGCCAGCCGTTCCTGATGTCAGCAGGATCTGCTCCTTCTAAAGACATCGAGGAGACACTGCGAGGTTTCCTCGTCTTCCAGTGTTCCGGCTCCCACCAGTTCACGTGGTCCCAGGACCGATGGAACTTTCGGGACTCCATCATTGAGACTGTCTGGTTTTGACCGGACTGCGCAACTTAGAAATGATCTTCGTCACTACCGCAGTGTCAACTCTGATGATTATAGGAGATAAGGTCTTGATCGATACATTTCGACCTTTTAAGAATTTCACTTGTTGACAAAAAGCGCGTTGCCTTGCGTTTTTTTTTTTTTAGATTTTTTCAGTATTTTATAATGTTATGAGTTTAAAATTTTAGACGTCCACCCCTGTTAACGTCTCAGAGGTGAATGGAAGGAGGGTTGTTTGTTTGTCACCGGTTGCCTAGCAACAGACACGTGGCTTCCTCAATGTCAGTCATGAATAAAACACGACCCCACACCGTTAACTTGACCCTTTAAGAGTGAGCTAAGAGGTTGTCGTGTGCAACGTCAATTAGTTTTGTCCTAGTTGCTAATTCAAAATTATGTTATTCGTTAGGTTAGGTTATGAACAAGTATTCCAGGTAGGTGTAGTTTTGCGTGACTATTTTTGTATGAAGATATTTGGTTATTTTTTTATGGGACAGCACGCCGATTGTTTTGTATAATTTTGAGGAGGACAGGATTTTATTTCAACAAAATGAAATGTTGAGTTAAAAAAAAACTGGAAAAACTAAATTATAATATTTTTTTACTAAATTGTGGCTATTAGTTTAGAAAACTAATGCAATAACCATTACTAATCGTGGTTGTATATCTAATAAGAAATATTTATTGCTGCCAGTTTTGACCATTGAAGTATAATGTACTACGTATAATAGCTCAATGGTTTTGACATGGTATCGCGTGGTATCGTATTAATTATATTTTTTTTGTGTCCGGTCGTTGCCATTACAGATAACCATAAATAATTGCAACGAAAAATAAGATTTTCACGATTGTAATTTTGCAGTAGATAAATCAGCATATAACTACTAAAAACCATGAAAGCGTACGTCTTATGATTTTTTACTAGAATTTAATAAAATGTCAAAGGTGTTTTCGCCACAAATTCGTCACTTTCTACTCGTTTCATAACCACTTAATAACACATTTTAGTAAACCTTTAAAAAATATATTAAGGCTCTTTTACATAATTGCATTAATAATAATAATAGTTTATTTAGCAAAAAATACATTCTGTTAAGTTTACAATATGATTTAGTGCTTAAAATATATCATAAGTTTTTCAATCCCTGTCTCCCAAACTAAGATTAAACTTGTATCTTGGGAGGCAGTGAGTCTGAGTCATATCCAGTAAGCAATATAGCTTGATTTGGTTAATTAAGTATAAGGTAAACATATAAAAACATGAACAGGTGTGGGTGTGTATGTGTGTGTATAGTATGTATTGAAGATATGTGTGTGTGTGTATGTGTGTAAGTGTAAGTATATTCAGAGAGAAAGAGAAAGAGAGGGGGCAAGCCCTACGCAAGGAAAAACCATGGGCCTCTCTCTCCTTCCAAGTTTTGTAGTGCAGAAAGAGGCAAGTATACAAAAAAAAGCAGCAGTTAACTTACTTGCTAAAGGTAAGTAGTTGTTCTGTACTGTCATACCCCTGTGGCATTAGCCAGTCCGATAATTTGCTCTTTAGGTCATATCTATTATATTTAGATATTCCAAGTATGTTGTTCAACTTTTTATAAATACAGTTACTTAGAACATAATACTGGTGTTTAGCAAAAACAGTACTATGGAGAACACATTCGGGATTGTTCCTTCTTTTGTCCCGGTCTGGTGGAGGTACATCTTTGTGCTTCCTTAAAGTGGATTGGAGCACAAACAGCTGTCTAACTGTGAGGACTTTAGCATCTGAATATAGTCTAACAGTTGGGTATCGACGTGGTTTCTTCAACATCACTTTCAGAACAGCTCTCTGGGCCCTCTCCAGCCCAAGCAATTTAGTTTTATAGGTACCGCCCCAGACCGGGATACAATATTTGATAACCGATTGACACAGTGCAAGATATACCATTCTTAATATTTTTGGTGTTGAAGAAGTTCTCAATAACTTAAACATGTATATTAGACGCACAACTTTCCTAGAGAGCAGATCAATTTGACTATCCCACGTTAATCCCTCGTCAATTTGAATCCCAAGGTACTTAACTACTTTGGAATGTTTAACTTCGAAGTAGTTACAGGCATCCCCATAGTCCCGACAAGTATGAGCTTTAATTTTATAGTTTTTAGGTTGCATATTTTTACGGATAGAGAAGGTAATGTAATTAGTTTTTTCCAAATTTAACGATAGAAGGTTGGCGCTTAGCCATGACATCACCTTTTTAAGTGCAAATTCGGTATTTATTTTAACTTCCTCAAAATTTGCTCCCTGTACAAGAATGGCGGTGTCATCCGCGTACGCAAAGATTTGGCAATGTGGTAGTTGCAACGTGCAGAGTTCATTCATATAAATTTTCGTTCCGTAAAAATAAGATGTAACTGCATCGTTTGCTTACCCGGTCTTGTCTTGCTTATTGATAACAAGACGGGGTCTCATTCTTTAGTACGGAAATTTTGTTCTAAATTAGTGATGACATCTAGTGACAACACTGGCACTACGTAGAGTCTAAGCAATCGTTATCATTTGCAGCGCTATCTATCGTCTAATAGTTATATTGTGTGTGACATATCACACATACAGCGACATCTATTATCTAATAGTTGTAATATTTATCAAACTTGGCCCTTGACACAGCGATGTTTTGTTCTTGCATTAAAACATTTTTATTGGATAGTAGTAACGATTTCTGAAAAGATTCTAATAATAGCAAACAGAAAACCATAAAATAAGTATATTTATAATAAAGGCGCTCTCAAGGTCGTCAACTTGGCACTAGATGGCGTATCTGCGCAATTTTGTAGGTCAGTGCGCACATAGCACCATTTAGTGAGCTAATAGAGGAAACAAAATAGCCCGAAGAATAGCCCGAGTTTTGAGGGTACAGTTTGTTTGTATGAGATGAGGCATCTGTACGTAGTATTATATTATCTGTGGTAACAAGTAAATAAAGTCGCAAGAAGCCGAGAGATTTTGATAATTTATAGTGTAGTCAAGCCAGAGAGGCGTCTCTCTAGCTACACTAGAAATCAACCCGGTAGCTGACTTACCAGAGACATAAATCGAAATAAAAAATGTCTTTTATGGTGTAGAGGGTCCTTTAAAATCGGCCAATATAATGCTGTACAGCAATTACCGCTCTCAATTGCAGCTTTAAGATCGAAAGTGATGACGTCACAACACCATTCAAGGAATTCTGACTCAGCCTTTAGTACGGACGCAAGACATGCGTAGGAGTCGCTTTTTATAATAAAAACTGTATACTAAAACATATAGAGTGGTTTTTCGAGAGGCTTGTGGTATTGATGGAAGCGTACGAAAGCGTATGTTTATTGTTGTTTGTATGAAAGATTAAAATGAGCGAATCATTTTTTAAGCATGAAAGTTGGAGAAAGTTTTTTGAGACGTGATTTGCTAAATTGGCTCTGTATTGTTTTTTTTAAGCAGTCGTTATCGTTAGGTAATTGAAAAATATGCATTCTTTGTACGTCTCGGGAAACGTAGTATTGGACGCCCCCCTGCCAGGTGGACTGATGACCTGAGGAAGGTCGCTGGTGGTGGCTGGATGAGGAAAGCGGATGATCGTGCGCTTTGGCGTGCCCTTGGGGAGGCAGCAGTCCATCAGTGGACTCCAATAGGCTGATTAATTAGATTTTTTTTATGCATTCTTTTCCCATGAATCAATAAATTATTGCTTATAAATATTTCACTGTGTGTGTACATTTAGCTCTTAACATATTATAATAAAGTTATCAATAATTTGCATGCTTTTGAAACACAAAGATTTAAATCTATATTGTTACATAGTTCCCATCCCATCACGGGGTATTGTTGTGTTGTGTCACTGTCGGAGACTTTGTGGAGATTTTCGTATCTTGTCTAATGCAATAAGTACTGCGAATGAGGTTATCTACAGTGAGTTCTTTAAAATTAATGTTCCTGGATATCCATAAATTTGTCGGTAGCTTGACACCCAAGAACAGACATAATATACTACCTATTACCACGGGAAAAGTCTTATTACCACGAAACATCCACAAACAACGCGTTCGTAAAGTCAGTAATAAATAAAAATGTCTCAATGCGCAAGACCTAATTAGATATTGTAAACATATAATACAATGCGCTTGTAAGTTGCATTGATTCAAAGTAGCTAGCGTGGACAAATGCAGCGATAGTGGGCGTTTGGAGGCGGGCAGGTACATTATTGCAGTTATTAGTATACAGGGTGTCGCTGACAAGACTTTACAAAAGGATACAGTGCAATAGCATGTATACCATGCTTAGAAAATTGTCACCACACGATATAATATGTTTAGTAGTGGTGGTAACCCAAGAAATCGGGTTTTTATGATTTTTTCGTACGCAATTTTTAGCGCCCGTGTGTTATATAGGTACATCATACACTGCTTTTTTAGTTTGGGATTTTTTTTCAGTCTGCGTATTGAAAATATGTTAACAAGAAAAAACTAGTACCATTTTCCGTCTATTTGTTGAAGGATATTCCAGTGGAATTCATCAGTTCAGTTTCTACTGATACGTCAGTCAGTAACGAATATATGTTGTCAATCAGTCTAAGACTGCTTAAACCTGTATCTCCTCGGCAATCCATTTTTTACATTGCAATTTAATCATAAATATTATTAAAAATTATGGATTATTCAATTCGTGGAACCCCGACTTTTGTTGTGCAAGTGTGTAAACCTGACGAATGTACCAATTGAACCAATTACAGCCTCCGTGGCCGAGTGGTCGAGATCTCGCCGCTCATTACGGAGGTTCCGGGTTCGATTCCCGGTGGGGACAATGTTAAGCAAAAATCTCTTTGTGAGACTTTCCCTAGTTTTGTTAGGACTTTGCAGGCTGAATCACCTGATTGTTCGAAAAGAAAGATGATTCCGTGCTTCGGAAGGCACGTTAAGCCGTTGGTCCCGGCTACTATCTAGTCGTTACACTATAACACTGACACCAGGGATTGTGAGGTCGGTTGTCGACCTTACAACCCACCCGATGATGATGATGATGAACCTGGCGAATTGCGCTGATGACAGCATGACAACTAATATAGATATATTGGGTTTGTGTTTGAAGCTACAGGTACATAATTCTATGTTTTTGTATGTAACTACAGTCCATAATTTTAAAAATCTCACTCATTTTATCCATTTGTTTCAATCGCAGTATTTAGTGTCGCCAAATGGCCACAGAAGGATCGGGACGGACGCGAATCGATTCAGTTGCAATCGTAAATTAATTGAAGAATCTTCTTACTCGAGATCTACCCACGCAAGTGATTGACTTATAATACTGATCAATTATTGATCAGCATTGAACTGTGGAGCAGACGGGTTCTCGAATGGAGACCGCGTCTCGGGAAACGTAGTGTGGGACGCCCCCCTGCCAGGTGGACTGATGACCTGAGGAAGGTCGCTGGTAGCGGCTGGATGAGGAAAGCGGGTGAACGGGCGCTTTGGCGTACCCTTGGGGAGGCCTACGTCCAGCAGTGGACTGCAATTCTTCTTCTTCAGCCTTTTTCAACCGTTTTGGTGTAGGCCTCCGTCAACTTACTCCATTCCTCTCTGTGTTGCGCTCTTTGTATCCAATTCGAGCCCGCGACTTTCTTTACGTCATCTTTCCAGCGCATCTGTGGTCGTCCTTGAGGCCGCTTTTCTCCCCATGGTTTCCATTCGAGGATACGTCTACACCAGGACGCCTCGTTTCGGGCCACGTGCCCAGCCCACTTCCATTTAAGGTGCGCTACCCGTTTCGTTACGTCTGCGACTTTGCTTTGCTTTCGAAGCCATTTATTTGTTTTGCGGTCCTTCAATGACACTCCTATCAGTTTTCTCTCTACCGCCCTCTGGGCTACTTCCAATCTGTTGATAATGTCTCGAGTGAAAACCCAGGTCTCAGCTCCATGAGTGAGCACCGGCAGGATGCACTGATTGAATATTCTGGCTTTTTGTTCCGCAGAGATTTTCATCTTGAAAGCAAAGTCCAGTTTCGAGTAGGCAGCCCACATAAGTCTCACTCGTCGATGGATCTCATTAATTTGGTTATCTTTACCCATTCTGATTTCCTGCCCTAAGTAGACGTACTTATTTACTTGGTCTATGGACTGCAATAGGCTGATTGGTTGATTGAACTGTTGTATTTTACAATACTGTAAACATGCACGTAACTCATTTTACGCACTAGTGCAATTTTACGATTGTAGGGTAAAGTACACAGATTATAAAACGTACCGTATAAAAACATCTGTAATAGCAAATTAAACCCATTGATTTGCGTAAACTAAGCCTGACTTTAAACTTAATTAAAACAGGCGCGCTATGAAGCCGTAGTACTGGGCATTATAGTACCATTAATATTGTAGGTGCGTCTGTGGACAAGAGTCAGCTATGGCTAGATAGATAGATAGATATAGGTCGGGTAAAATGACAATTACTTAACAGTAATTTTCCTGGCTTTTAGGTCAGACTGTAATAAAAATGAAAAATTGGTTTATTTTACATAAAGGCGATGTGTTAGAGGAGAATTGTCCTGAAATATTGTCTGTGTTTTCTTCTTTAAACTTTACTTGTTCGTAACAAAATCAATGAGATTTTTTTTAATTAGCTCCCATCGAGGAAGTCAGCACATACAGATAACTTTATTTCTATGACATAAGAATCAACAAACAAGCTATACTAAAGTTTAAATGCGAACTTGGCGCACACACAGCCGTGTATCTAGATACCTCTTCCACTCTGACCACTGAACCGATCAACTGGAACAGGTCAACTATTCTAAAATCAGTCAGTATTTCCTCAACAACAACTCAATTAGGGCGATCAGGCCATAGTCGACCACGCTGGCCCAGTGCGGGTTGGTCGACTTCACACAACCTTTGTATTTCTTTACAGGAGTGTGCAGTTTTCCTCACGATGTTTTCCTTCACCGTAAGAGCGTTGAATCAACATATGGATT